>OZ024743.1:349494199-349496699 GCA_964016885.1 Eledone cirrhosa
TCTCTCTCTCTCTCTCTCTCTCTCTCTCTCTCTCTCTCTCTATCTCTCTCTCTCTCTCTCTCTCTCTCTCTCTCTCTGTCATAATTATAGTAATCCCACGATATCTGTATGCAGACTAGCTTCTCTGCTTTTGTATATTTCTAATCTTACCGTCCATTCAGAGTTCATAACACACGTTCCTCAGTATATTCCAACACCGTGATCATCATCTTTTTCCATTACATCCACAACATTAGCCCCTCATGTTTTTCCACCCCACAGTCCCCAATATGCAACTCATCATTACTGCCTCCAGCATGTCATCCCACAATACATTTGCTACCTGCTATACCAATTTATACTATTTGACATACTATCCCTTTACAATGTTGCATCTTACACTCCTTCAATCATGTCATATTTCTATAGGACGCTGACCCTCCCCGCTTCATCATGGCCATCATTACACTACACATCACATACTACTTCCATCATGTCACCCCCATATATCACCTACATCATATATATTCCTTCTCCATAGTCTCCATCATGTATATATTTTATATCTCCACCCCCATTGCACCTACCAATAACATTCCTCCACCATATTATCTCTCTATAAAGCCTCAATTATGTCACCTGTTCTTTATAACGCTTCCATCATGTTTGTTCATTAAATAATCTCCCCCATTCACCCACACACTACCTCCACCGTGTCACCTCTCTCTAACGCTTCCATTATGCAGTTTACTTCATTCCACTACACACTGCCTCCAAACATGTTACATCCTATGTGCAACGCCTCTATTTTGTCTCACCGTCACACGGTCGCCATATTCACACCATACACTGTCTCTATCAATCCAGGATACACTGCCCACATCAGTCGCTCGACTTCACAATTTCTATCCTAAACATCATGTCTCTCCATTCTATCGCCTCCAACATGCCACTTCATTTCACTCCCTCAACACAACATACTTAGACATACTTAAAAAAATTCAGTGTTACAAAATAAATTGTAATAATAAAACACATTTTTTTCGATATTCAGTGCAAATAAAGCAATATATTTATTTACCACCAACACATCCATTCCTTTAATAACTAACATAATAAACAGCAGCGTTATCATCATTGCCATTACGAGCTTCATACATTCACTCACTGTTGCATCTAACATTTATATATATATATATATATATATAACTGCTGGAAAGCTTCCATTACTCATACTTCTCGCCTCCTTCACCACCTCTTCTACGGCTTCGATATGAATACCCCCTCCGCCTCCGTGGTATTTTCTTCGGGGTTATAAGAGGCTTAGCTCTGTTTCTCGACCGTTATATCGCGTGACTATCTCCCCCTCCGCCTTTTGGGATTCGTTCTCACGTCGGGTAGACGCGTTCTTGAGACTAGTAAAATGAGGTATCCTCTTGATAAGTCGGCAGACCTCGCAAGGACTCTATATCTTTAAGATGTATTGTTTTTGTTTATGCCACGAAACTACGTAGTCGAGGAATCTAGGAGCAGTTTAGGTATGATACATTTTATTACTAATTATATCTAAATGTTTCTTCTCTCTTCATAATGTATTTTTAACTCTGATACTGGTTCAGTCTAGTTCAACCGGATTGGTCTGTCCCAGTCATTCATTGAGCAACATCGGTGAAGTTGGCACCCTTAACTCACGGTTGGGTGCGGGTGCATTCATGTATATGTGTGTGTCCGCATGTATCTGTGTGTTTCTAAATATATTGTTAATAACTCCCTCTGGTCGAGCAATCTTTGAAGTGTGGGGACTGCTGGAAAGCTTCCATTACTCATACTTCTCGCCCCCTTCACCACCTCTTCTACGGCTTCGATATGAATACCCCCTCCGCCTCCGTGGTATTTTCTTCGGGGTTATAAGAGGCTTAGCTCTGTTTCTCGACCGTTATATCGCGTGACTATCTCCCCCTCCGCCTTTTGGGATTCTTTCTCACGTCGTGTAGACGCGTTCTTGAGACTAGTAAAATGAGGTATCGTCTTGATAAGTCGGCAGACCTCGCAAGGACTCTATATCTTTATGATGTATTGTTTTTGTTTATGCCACGAAACTACGTAGTCGAGGAATCTAGGAGCAGTTTAGGTATGATACATGTTATTACTAATTATATCTAAATGTTTCTTCTCTCTTCATAATGTATATATATATATATATATATATATATATATATATGAATTAAAAAATAGAGCAAGAAACCAGGACTATCCGTCATCAGTGATCTTCTGGCCATCATCGGTATTTCTTCGCATTAAAGACCAGATACTTCAAGCCAGCGCGAACAATAACTAAAATAAGTTATTGGGATAAAAAGAATTGGGTGGAGAAAGAGAGACATGTAAACAAACAAAAATGGTAAGGCAACGTAATATATAATTATATATATATATATATATATATATATCAGTTGTCGGATCTAGCTGTCAAAAACGGTCGAACCTCACCAATTTAGATTCACATTCAATAATTTCCACC
>OZ024743.1:349501699-349556699 GCA_964016885.1 Eledone cirrhosa
TATATATATGTGTGTGTGTGTGTGTGTGTGTGTGTGTGTGTGTGTGTGTGCGTGCGTGCGTGTGTGTATGTGTGCGTGCGTGAGTGCTGTACGTTTGTGTGTGTGATTATGTGTATATAATATTAGATTTCTACCCTGTTTTTTCATTCGGTATGTAAGCACACGTGTCTGTAGATGCGTGTATACATTATGAATATATACGTGGTTTCATGTATCCGTAGATGTGTTGAGCTATTCTATGTTATTACCATATGTGAATCTGAAAGAAAACGGGGAATCTGGAAAAAAATAATAAGAGTTTTGATATGCTGTACATGTGGTTTTCATTAGATACACATATCTCTTTGGTAGACGAATCATTGGTGGTTTTCTTGGTGTTTATGTTGTCGCTGTTGTCGTTTAGAGTAGTACCAGCAGCAGTATGATTAGCAATAGCAGCAGTAGCAACAGCATCAGAAGCAACAGTAGCAGCAGCATCAGTAGTGTGTCTTCAATCCTTGTATTATTACTATAATATTGTAAATATATGTAGACGATTAAGGAATTGTAAAAGCACTAAATAAAATGTATTGTGATATTCTTTTTTATTCCTTCAGTTGCAAACTTTAAATTTCACCAGTGTCAACTTTGACCTTTATTTTCCCAAAGTCAATACAGTGAATATTAAGCCAGTTTTAGGCTAACATGTTTAGGTAAAATCTAAGTTTAAAATTGACACGCCTATTTAAAATCAACTAAAATGAATAGTATTTTGAGTAAATAGTAAATAGCAAACACTATAATGTTTTGTAGACAATTTGTTAACTTGTTCCCAAGACCTGCTGCCGAAGAATTCATAAGATTCTTTACATGATTGCTAGATGCTTTAAATTGGAATTGCTTGTGGTATCGGATGGCCTTGAGCAGAGAACTTCTGCGGTGCGTTTGAGATGTTGAAGACACGCTTGGATTGCTGTGTAGCTTCACATGGGGGAATATTTTGACGAGGATAGCATCCAAATATAAGTATATACGAAGTACATATGTACAGATGTAAGGTTTTGTAAGCCTTGACATATCCCAGATCACCTCATAATCATTCAATAAACAAATTACCTCTAAAAATCATTAAACTGGATCTTTTTCAACAGCACAGTGGCAATCACGTCACATACCCAGAAAAAAGTTTGCTTTCGTCACTTTATTACAGAGCGTATGCAAATACCTAGCTGGTGTTAGTATTTACGATTTCTGGGGATTTTATTTAAAATGTATCATAAAGCGTAGGATAGTTATCGTAGGCCAGAAACTTTTTCCACTCTGATCACTCATTGATTTTCAACATCACAGAAGAACGATTGCATTAGGGTAGTTATCACATCAACGGTTATCTGCTGCGGCTTCATAAAATAGTTGCCCGAATCTAAAACCACCCTATTTCACTAGTTGCCAAAAAATCATTAAGCACTAAATTTAACTACTGGCACACAGTCGGAGAAACGTGAAGTTGACGTCTAGATTATAGCTTCTGTGAATATTTCTCCGACGTCTGGAACAATAGCCATCCCTGGCAATAACCGTAAAGATATTTCAACTCGCCATGTCTCGTATATGAATATCACACGACTGTAAAGCTTTTTGCACGATGATCCTTCCTGAACTAACAAACGCAGAGAAAGGAATGAATTATTTTTCCGAAAGACGTATTTCTGTACCGAGTTATTAATATCAACAATGTCAAAGCTGGTTTCGAATACAACGACATATCGATTATGTTCTTCCCTCTTCGACCATTTCTACTCATACTACATTTCTTTACTCTACCTATATAGATCACTTTTCTTTCACTGCCTTTTGTCTCAGTCACTCCAACTAATCCTTCACTTTATCAAACAGTCACAAAAACATCCTCCATCAACTACCATAACAAATACTTAATAATAACGCTGCTTCGGCCAGATTTTTCTCTCTCACAGTTCCCTTTTCAGTACAAATACAAATACAGCATTGTATATAATTTAGTATTAATAGTAATTTCTTATTTTTCCGATGAAGGGTTCTGTCTAAAATGTCAAACCTCACATCTTCCTAACGTATTTCATGACATATCGAAATTTGTTTATTCAGCGACATTAAATCTTTATTATTAAATATATTCAGAGCTTTCGTGTATTTCATATCGACAATTATGAAGACATGGATGTATCACAAGATTTTTCATATGTAGATTAATCTTCCACCTGTTCTGTAGTTGACAAATGCATAAATGAAGTGACGCGTTGTCTAGCGGATTTTGACAACCAGTAAAATCTTTCATTGGGATATGTTTCAATTTTAATTACATCTAACGCTGCAGTGACTTCATCAAAGAAGAATCTTTATTCTGTATTCGGGCTATCTGTTTGACGCATAAACTTGCACCAACAACAGTGACATTTCAGTCAGCCTAAGCTTCAAGAGGCGTATCCTACCACCCAAGCAAATCCATTTCATAACACATTCCGACATCGAAGGGTTTGTGAGTAAACCTACTCCCTCCTGTGCTGTTTTTTTTTCTTCTTAGTAGTGGATTTTCCATCTTCTATCCAAAGCTATAGTATCGGGGCCACAGATCGTTTTGGGGGAATCCTTGATTGTATCTAGTCCAAGGCATCTGACCTCTTCCACTAGCCTCAGATCATTGCCTGTAAAGGTTGTAAAGTTTCATTAACAAAAACTTAACCTCGGCGGGATTTGAACTCAGAACGTAAATGGCCGTACATCTATGCTGCAAAGGATGCTGTCTTACGCTCTACTAATTCTACAAAATCAAATTATAATAATCATACAGCAACATAGAAAAAAAGGTAACAACAAAATTAGCCAGCCATTTTCAGGATTTCTTAGAATAAAATAAATTTAATAAAAAAACGAAAAAAATGCCACTCTTCTGTGTAAAATCAATATGTGTGTAATTTTAAATATTGAAAATGGTGAATTAAAAAGGCGAGTATGACGAAAAGAATGAGAATGAAGAAAAAATACATTAAAATTCGGGATAAGATTTACAAAAATGAAATGTTTTGATGATTATCATCAATGATATTTCTTGTCAGTGTGTTGATGTTGTTGATGTTGTTGTTATTGTTGTTCTTGCTCTTGTTATTAGACTGCCATGGCTATTATTTCCGATGTTGTTTACGTTCAGGGTTGGCGTTGTGATCACAATGACGATGACGGTGGTGAAGAAGAAGAAGAAGAAGAAGAAGAAGAAGAAGAAGAAGAAGAAGAAGAAGAAGAAGAAGAAGAAGAAGAAGAAGAAGAAGAAGAAGAAGAAGAAGAAGAAGAAGAAGTTGATCATGATGATAATGATGGTGAGGCTAATAGTGATGGCGACGTTGCAGGCGATGACAACAACGACGATGCCGAAGATAATGACGTTGACGATTATGATGAATTAAAAGATGATAATGCAGATGATGTTGGGTTTGTAGTAGTAGTAGTAGTAGTAGTTGTAGTTGTAGTTGTAGTAGTAGTAGTAGTAGTAGTAGTAGTAGTAGTAGTAGTAGTAATAGTAGTAGTGATAATGATGATGATGATAATGAGAAGAAAAATGGAGATGATTATGATGGTGATGATGATGATGATGCTGATGGTGGTGGTGGCGACGACGAAAACAACGAGTGTAGAATGTTGGTTTTGAAAATGAGAGAAGCTATGAGAGGGTTGGTTACAAATAGATAGAGAAAGGGGAAGATAGAGGCTTGCGAAGATAGAGGCAGTGCAATAAAAGTGTGAAACAAAAAATGCCAACATGATAGAGTAAGAATCCTGGCGGTGATGATTTGATGTCGACAGAGGTTATATGGAAATCAATGGGCTGAAATCTAAATAAACCAACAGATAATAAACACAAACGCCCCATCAGACGTAACTATATACATGCACTGATGCACTGATATCTTCAGATATACATATAGAAACACACACAGAGCAACCCTGTATATGTAAGTATCTATGTGTATATATGTGTATGTGTATGTATGTATGTGTATATATATATATATATTATGTCAGGTCACCAGTTGGTTCTACTGGTAACATGTATCCCAGTACAACCTGTCCCATGGTCGGGTCGTTGGCGACTAAACTGGCAATCCCACCACGGTTTCTTGGTGAGGAGGGTGACTTTGGATATCCTGAAGGACTAAAAACAAAACCTGTCAAAGGGCAAAGGAGCTCTTAAGAGTCAATGGCCATCCAAAATCTCCGGGAGAGATGACCCCTTAGCCTTTGTCAAAGCAGAATTCTAGGAGAAGGAAAACTCTGATATAACACCTGCAATCCTGGTGGTATCCAATGATGTTGACTAGTTCTTCTTTTTGGTAAATATCATCTTGGTTAAGAGAGTGGGACTGGCTTTGTGCAGTGCCTTTGCTCACTATAAAAGCTTCACGGCACAGGCATTGCTTTATATCTGGAGATCTCTCTGCACTTGTCGTCATATGGTACCATGGGCCCAGCACTATGTGTCAATAATTGTCACAAGTGTAGTGTTTGTACCAGAGTTTTCAAATCGCTGGCTGGACTAAAAAGTCACACTTGTTCAGCGCATCGGTAAGGGTTCTCCTACATGGATATAAAGTAGTGGCCGTACTCGAAAACGAGTTGGCAGCCACCATATATATATATATATATATATATATATATATATATATATATATATATATATATATATATATATATATATATATATATATATATATATATATATATTAAGATAACAGATTAAAGTTTAAGGAAAGAATTGCTGTTTCACCCTTAACAGGATCTGCTCTACGCTTTTCAGTCTTCTCATTGATTATTATTACTATACACACACACACACACACACACACACATATATATATATATATATATATATATATATATATATAGAGTCCTATATTGATCATTATTTTGGTTTCCATGCCATTGATAAGACCATTCCTGGCGAAACGTACGTAAGTGCACTATTATATAAACATGTTCTAACGGTTTTAAACTCTTTGTATTCACTTCCTTTATATATATATATATATATATATATATATATATATATATATATATATATATATATATATATATATATATATGTATATATAGTTAAAGAAAGAAGAATAACATGGCAAGCTGTACAATAAGGATTTTATTTAAAGTACTGACAATTGTTTCGTTGATCAGATGTGTGTAGGCTTCGCTAATCGCTTGGGGCTGCGTCAATCGATCTCCAATACATTGTTTACACCTGGTCTACACATCATTTGGTGTTATGCCACTTTTCTATATAAGTCTTGCCTCGAGTGAACTATTTTCATATATGCATGCTCTGGTGTATTGACCAGTTGTAAACAATGTATTGGAGATCGATTGACGCAGACTCAAGCGATTAGCAAACTCTAGACACATTTGATCAACCAAACAATTGTCAGTAGTTTAAATAAAGCCCTTATTGTACAGCCTACCATGTTACTCTTCTTTCTTTAACTATTATTAGTCCAGGGCGGTGGATTGGCAGTATCGGTAGAGGGTTTGACGCCATGCTTTCCAGCATAGCTACGTCCCTTTATGATCTGAGTTCAAATCCCGCCGAGGTTGACTTTGCCTTTCATCCTTACGGGGTCGATAAAATAAAGTACCAGTAATGCACTGGGTAATTGCTGGCCTTGTGCCTAAAGTAGAAACAATTATTAGTCCAAGTGTAACTTGCATAGTAATTACCGCGAACTCGCTGCATCGCTATGAAAACATCTTGTTGAGTCAAACAAAGCCGTACGTTAAAACTATCCACGACGCGGAGTACTCACAACCTCTAACTAGATTACCTATAACGATAACTTGTTATCCCATATATATATATATATATATATATATATATATATATATATATATATATATATATGTGTGTGTGTGTGTGTGTGTGTATATAAGCCCCTATGTGTGATGTATATATAAATATCTATCTATCTATCTATCTATATGTATATATATATATATATTTATATATATATATATATATATATATATATATATATATATACATATGTATATATATACATATGTATATATATATATATATATATATATATACACACACACCCATATATATATATATATATATATATATATATATATATATATATATATATATATATATATATATATACATGTATATATCCCCACTATACAAATGTATAAATTCATATACTACTTATGCTTTAAGTTCAAATTCTGAGAATGGTAGCTATTCGTTATAATTGTATGTGTCCATGCCATATATAGATTTCAGAGTGAGGCAAAACATTACATCACGAGATGGAAGGTTTCCTGTTAACAAAACATCAATAAGTACCGTACACAATGCCATAATGCATAATACACCATGCACAACTAAATGATGATGATGATGATGATCATGATGTGATGATGATAATGACGATGACTATGATGCTGATGATGATAGTGATGATGATGATGATGAGGAGGAGGATGATGTTTATTGTGATGATGATGGCGGTGGCAATTATCAAATTGGTGATGGTGGGGCGGGTGGGTTGTATGATGATCCGTTTTTTTTAGGTGATACTGAGGAAAATGATAGTGATTGGTATGGGTTGGCGTTACTGCTACTGATGATGGCGATGGTGACGACGATGAAAATGTTTATAGTAGTGGTCGTGAATTTGGGGGTGGATGTGATGATGATAGTATTAATAAACATAATTTTCATCATGAGGATGTTAATGCTGCCGGTGATGATGATGATTATAATGATCGTGATGATGACATAGACGAAAAACATGACGGAAGGAATATGTTGCTGGTAATAGTGGGGGTGTCAGTGTGGTTGGGAAGGAACCGTCAGCAACATCTGGTAATGGAGGAGGAACGGATGAAGATGATGGTAAAATAATGGTATAAACAAGTTCTGAAGAGAATATGAAAGAAAAGCTATGAAAACAAAATCTAAACAAAGCTCATACTATTCTGTTTATTGTCCTTTCATGTGAAACTTCTCCGGTATTTTGTGTGAAAATTGCTTTTTAAGAAATAATCTCACAATTTTCTCTTAGCTATACCGCCATCTTTACTGTTGATATGAACTTCATGAGGCATTGTGCTAAAGACAGCCAATTTGATGGATGGTAGTATTGGCGGTGACGATGGAGGTTGTGATAATGGTGATATTGGTGATGGTGTGAGGTGATGGTATTGAAGAAGCTTGTACAGGCTGGCTGTTGCTGTTGACGTTTGGTTTATATGTTTATATACAAACACACACACACATAACCATACATACACACACACACACACACCTTCATACATACATAAATACATACACACACACACACACACATATATATATATATATATATATATATATATATATATATATATATATACATACACGTACATGAATACATAAATATATACATATACATTCTAAAGCCATGTGGGTGATTTTTGTCAATAGTTTCTCTTTGTGTAGTGGTAGATGATTGAGAAATATGTATGCGATTTTCGTTGGTACATATGTGTGTGCTTGTGTAGCAGTGAAGGATGAGCGCATGCACGCACGTGTGTGTGTGTGGAGTTTATATTTGTGAGTATGTGTGTGACTGAGTATACGTGCGATTTTGATAAGTATGATGATTGAGGTTTTATCAATTGTATTCGTAGTGGCAGCAGATCTATTTGTGGCAATGATGATAATAGATATTAACATAAATGCTTGTGGTGTATTTCCTGAGTAGCTTTGGCTGTAGCTGTTTAATCACAGCTCAAATCCTGGTGTTCAAAGTCATTCTCAACCGTGTTCAAATCGTTTATTGACCTGGCTTGTGATTGTAATGGTAGTAGCGTAAATGGTGGTGGTTTTACTTGTGTTAATCGTGTTAGATATGATGTTGATGATAATAGCGCTAGTGAGAGGTATAAACTTATGTTGTTCTAGGGATATTTCTGTTGAAAGTTATGCAGGCAGTGTTGATGGTGGTGTTGATAAAGAGAAGAGTGTCTTGTTGGCTTTGTGGGTGATAATGGTGGTGATAATGTGTTGAAGGAAATGTCGGTACATATCAGCTGATGTAAACAGGGGTGAAGCTAGTGTTGACAGAGGTATGATTGGTATTGTTGCAGCTGGTAATAATGATGATGATGCAAGTAGTAGTAGCAGCAAAAGCAGCAGTAGTAGTAGTAGTAGTAGTAGTAGTAGTAGTAGTAGTAGTAGTAGTAGTAGTAGTAGTAGTAGTAGTAGTAGTAGTAGCAGCAGCAGTATTAGTAGTAGTAGTAGTAGTAGTAGTAGTAGTAGTAGTAGTAGTAGTAGTAGTAGTAGTAGTAGCAACAGTAGTAGTAGTAGTAGTAGTAGTAGTAGTAGTAGTAGTAGTAGTAGTAGTAAAAGAGGTTCCATCAAAGATGTTCCATTCTGTAGCACACCAGTCAACTAGTTCTTATTTTGTATTGCTTTTGTTTTGTTTTTTGTGTGCCTGGATCTACATTGTGCAGTAAGACCAATCTTTTTCAAAACTCTAGCGTGGTATTAGTGCGTAATTGGCTGCTATTGTCTGCAGTGTTGAGTGTCTATGCAAGGCCATGTGTTCATTTATGTATGAGACATTGATGTTAGTAGTATTTGTGGTATATATGATAATATCTGTGTTAAGATATTTAGCCCCGTATCTACCCTGATTAAATACATCTGCAGTCAAATGTATGCAAGCCACAAGCAATTACTTTGCATAACGTGTATTATTTCCTTTCTTAAGACCATAAGGCGTGGTTGGCAGAGTCGTTAGAATTGCGAATAAATTCTTCTCGGAATGTTTTCAGGCTCTTTGTGTTCTGAGCGTTCATATGCCGCTGATATGAACTTCAATAATTTCATTCTCTCTCACTCTATCTCTCTCTCACTCTCTCTCTCCCCTCACAATCTCTCTCTCTCTCTCTCCCACTCTCCCCTCACAATCTCTCTCTCTCCTCTCACAATCTCTCTCTCTCTCTCTCTCTCCTCCACTCTCCTCCCTCTCTGCCTCTTTCCCTATTCGTCTCTATCCCTCACTCGGTCTCTCTGTATGTCTGTCTTTCTCACATCTATATCAGTTGCGATTTCCTGTACTCACAATATTCAAAATACATTCGACAACAAATTTCATTCCATCACAGTGGAATAATGTGGTCGCCACGACTCTGACCAGCATACAGTACATGATAATAATTGTTTCTACTTTAGGCACAAGGCCAGCAATTACCCAGTGCATTATTGGTACTTTATTTTATCGACCCCGTAAGGATGAAAGGCAAAGTCAACCTCGGGGGGATTTGAACTCAGATCGTAAAGGGACGTAACTATGCTGGAAAGCATGGCGTCCGACCCTCTACCGATACTGCCAATCCACCGTGTGGTTGTGGGTTGAGGAAAATTTAGCGCTATTTTTATTAAGTCCAGCAAATATACAGAAATTACCTCGCTTAGTCTTAGATTTAGGGAAAGGAAGTGTTGCGTGGGCCATCCTTGAGAGTAGAATTAAAAGCTTTGGTTTGCCATTTCCATCAACAACTTTAGCACCATCAATGACGTGTGTAGAGATGTAAAAGATGGATTCTCTTATGTAACGGTGTAATCGTTTTTTTTGTTTTTTTTTAAGTGACACTGTATCGGTAGTGCTAATAGTATATCCATGTTATCATGTAGTAGTCGTGGTCCAGACCCAATGCCTGATCATCAAAGCTTCCTGTCATCAGCTGTAGCTTCTTGTCCTCTCATAAATCAGGAATTATGGTACATAACGCTTCCTTTCTATTTTAGGGGGTGATGTGAGCCAGATCTGCCTTTTATATTTAGCAGATCGAGCAGCCACGTAACTGCTTGTAATTTCGTACATTCGCATACTGACATTTAACCTCAGACAACACCTAATTTCAAAAGCTTTCCAGCTGTCATCATCCTGCTTTTTATATTAAGGATTATATTTCAAATGTGTCTTAAATTGTTTACGATGGTATGGTATGATTTGACTAAAGTAGTTGTAGGTGCTATATCTTGCAGTTCTAGGAAATGAGCAGCGAGTTTTCCCCTGTTGATTGCATCCTTGTTTGTGTCGTTTCTTTTATCACCTGAAATAGTTTCTGTTGAGAAAATGGTAGGGGTTGTTTTTGTTATCACAGTATTTGTATTCGTGGTGGTTATATTAGTGTTGGAGGTGGCGATGGTGGTCGTCGACATAGTTTTGTTAGCGGTTGCCGTGGTAAGTAGTGCAGTTTGAAGGGGCAGATTTGTTCGGTGATAAAAGTGGTGTTTGTGTTGTTAGAGTGGTGATTATGTTCATGGTGATAGTAGTGATTTTGGTGACGGTTGTGATGTGGATTGTGATGTTTATTGTGCTGGTGGAAATTGTGGTCGCGTTAGTAAGGACAGTGGTGGTGGTATTGTAGCCGGTGTTAATAGTGGTATTTTTAGTGGTTTGTGGTTGTATGGGCTGTGGTGGTTGTGATGATTGCAGCGGTAGCAGCTAAACTGGCTGCTGTTAACGGTGGTTGTAGTGGTGGTAATTGCACTTAAGGTGGTAGTTGAGGTGTTTGTTTTGGTAGTGACGGTGGTGATGGAGATTATGCAGTTTCAGAAGATGGTGGTGGCGTTAGTGGTTGCTGTGGTGCTTGTGATTGTAGTTGTGAAAGCTGGCATAATGCAGGTGGAGGAGTTACTGCTTGTTATTGTAATTGTAGTGAAAGTAAAATGTTGTGATAATGGTGGTAGTGGTTGTACAATGTGTGTGTTGATGGTGTGAAGGCGGAGACATCGGCTGCGGTGAGATGGAGGTAATAATTGTGATGATGGTGGTGCTGGTGGTGGTGTTGGAAATGATGGTGATAGCGGTGGTGACTCTGCTGGCATGTTGATGGTGATGGGGGTTGGGAACTGGTGACGGCTATGTTTGTGGCGATGGTGATGGTTGTAATGTTGGTGAAGATGGTGATGATGGTGACAGGGGTGGCAACGTTAATGATAATGATGATAGTAGTGGTTCTGCTGTTGTTGTTGTTTTTTAGTAGTGTTGGAAAAGTATGAAGTGGGTGGAGTGTGATTGTTTCGGTAAATGGAGAAGTGAGCAATCACCAGAGCGGAATAGTTGTGGAACAGCTTCATACGGCAGTTATGTATTGAGGAATCTGTGTGAAAGGAAGAGAGATATCTTTCGAACGAATAATTGTGTATAATTATGGGTTGGGTCTCATATTGATGGCTAAATGCTAGATATTATTACGAATTGGCAGTATCGGTAGAGGGTCGGACGCCATGCTTTCTAGCATAGTTACGTCCCTTTACAGTCTGAGTCCAAATACCGCCGAGGTTAACTTTGCCTTTCATCCTTACGGGGTCGATAAAATAAAGTACCAGTAATGTACTAGGTAATTTGCTGGCCTTGTGCCTAACGTAGAAACAATTATTACGAATTGGCAGTATCGGTAGAGGGTCGGACGCCATGCTTTGACGCATAGAGTTACGGCCATTGCTATTCTGAGTTCAAATCCCGCCGAGGTTAACGTTGCCTTTCATCCTTACGGGGTCGATAAAATAAAGTACCAGTAATGCACTGGGGTAATAGTTGGCCTTTTGCCAAAAGTAGAAACAATTATTACGTTATTATTGGGACAAAATAACTGGGTATGCAAGTGGAGGGGTGTGAGGAGGATACATGGTGCTAGTGACATCAGCATTTATACTGTGGTAGATTGACAGAAGACGGATATATAATTCTACCGTGATAAAAGGTGTATATCTGGTGGAAGGATGTGTAGAAACAAAGAATGTGCAATGGGGGGGGGGGGGGGAGATGAGATTGATACAAAATAAGAGCGAATCAGAAGGAAAGTATGACACTTGGAATAAAAGAGAAGACTGGAGAGTAAGAGACAGTTGAGAGAAATATATATATATATATATATATATATATATATATATATATATATATATATATATATATATATTATAATATATATATAGTGTGTGTGTGTGTGTGCGTATGTATGTATGTATGTATGTATGTATGTATGTATGTATGTATGTATGTATGTATGTATGTATGTATGCATTTTCAAGTTGCTGGCTGGACTAAAAAGTCTCACTCGTTCAGCACATCGGTAGGGGTTCTCCTACATGGACATAAAGTAGTGGCCGTACTCGAAAACGAGTTGGCAGCCACCATGTATGTATATACTATATATATATATATATATATATATATATATATATATATATATATATATATATATATATAATTGCTGTGGGATTCTTAAAGCGTCAGTATGCGGTAGGCCGTTTGAGCACTCGTTGCTCTTACAGAGCAGAGTATAATATCACATGATATTATATATGTGATATATATATATATATATATATAGAGAGAGAGAGAGAGAGAGAGAGAGAGAGAGAGAGAGAGAGAGAGTGAGAGAGAGAGAGAGAGAGAGAGTGAGAGAGAGAGAGAGAGAGAGAGAGAGAGAGAGAGAGAGAGAGAGAGAGAGAGAGAGAGAGAGAAGTGTGTTTGTGTACGTGTGTGTATCTTCTCACACATATAGACTCACTGTTCTGATTTTAATGATTTATACCCTTATGTTTATAATTCATTATGTTTAAATGTAATTCATCGTTTCTTATCGCGTGCAGAGTGAATTATATGTGCATATGCCTATCTAGGTGTCTAAGTAGATATACACACATAAAAATATATTCATACGGTATATATATATATATACAGATTCAACACATACACCCACATATGTATGTATGTATGTATGTATGTATGTATGTATGTATGTATGTATGTATGTATGTATGTATGTGTGTATGTATGTATGTGTGTATGTATGTATGTATGCATATATCGATTTAAACACATATAGGGTGCACGGACGCTGTAGTTTTAAGACACCGTGTCACATACAATATATCAGTTTAACAGATTAGTTCAATAAATGATGATATTGCGCTACAAAAGTCATTCTAACATGGCCGACTGAGTGACTACGTCTGTCAATAGGTAGATATATATCCAAGGAGAGTAGCTTCTTCCGAGAGACAATCAAAATAGATAAATTTTGAATCCTCTGCTCAATAAAGAAGGATGGAGAGAAAAATGAAAGTAACGAAGAAAGAAAGAATGAAATAAGGAAAGACAGAAATAAAGAAAGAGTTATCAAGAGGAATGTGTCAAGGCCAGCCAACATGTTGGTGTCAGCATTGACCAATTAACTGCTGTTCGTGTCAGTTGTTAAATGACTCCTATAATAATTTTTGATTGTTTGTGAGATGAGCGGAAGTGTGAGCGAACGTAATGCTATAGTATATGTATTTCCATATTTCTTTATTCTGAGTTCAATTTCCAATCGAAGTTTCTTACTCTATTGATATCTCGATGTTGAATAACATCTAGCTCTTGCTGTTGTTATTTTTGTTGGGGTTATACTGTTGTTGTTACTGTTGTTGTCGTTGATTTTGAAGCTCTATTGTTTTTCTTCTTTTACTTATGGCGGCCGAATTCATTCTCCGAATGATCAAACATGTTCCAACCATGCTCATTCTACGTGTTTAAAGGTATCTTGAAAACATCACTGTCTACGATATCCTGCCTTATTTTCATATTTTATAAACTATCTCTACAAAAGATAGGATTAAAAGCGTTCCAGAGATGACCATACACTTTTTGTAGGATGCATATAACATTCAATGATCACTACCATCCTTAATAGAAAAAAAGGTCTCAATGTATAAAACACCAGTAATATAATAAAGCTCAGTTAATCCGAGATATTCATTGAATTTGATAAAAAATATATAAAAATGTAAATGCTCTCGCATCAACTCAACAGCTTCATGAGTTGATCATGTTTGATCATTTGAAGCTGTACAGGATTAAGCTGACATATAATTATACATGCATATGCCTCTCTCTCTCTCTCTATATATATATATATATATATATATATATATATATATATATATATATATATATATATTAATAAAAGGAATTCCAACTTTGTCTGATTTACTCGTTTTATTTACAATCCTTTAAAATTATAATGGTATTAGAATGAAATAGTAAGGTAGAATATTAAATATTAAGTGTTAATTGATCAAGTATTTTCATGCTTTCGCAATCTTCAGGTTCATATGCTGTGGTGACAGTCAAGTTAGCAATTTTCAACTGTAATAAGATGGGTCAATGTTGTGCCTTATATACAGTGAAAAGCGGCTACAGAATGCTACGTTTTGCAAACAGTATTTCGACGAATCGGTGTGTAGTTTCACTGGATTACTAAAGCTGATTGGTTTAGGTGTCACGTTTGGTTGAGCATGTCTAACGACTTATATTTGACCAAAGCATCAATTGCTTTGCTATTTTTTAGAAATGATGAAAATAGCATTTTCTAGGGTTTTTATAAAAAGTCTTCAGTAATCATCACCATCAACATCACTTTTATTATTATTATTGTTAATGTTGTTGTTGTTAGTGGTGGTAGTCGACATGCTAGTAGGCGTAGTCATAGTAGAAGTAATACCACTAAGCATTATTATTGTTCATTTAGCTTGGGTTGGGATTTATCAATAACATTTTTTTCTTTAATTTTTCTCTTGATTTTACTTGGGCTGTGTAGTTTGTAGAATGGAAATATTATAAATATTTTCTGACCACATGTTGCTAGATGGTTACTCAGGGGTATCTGACGGACATTTGGGTCTCTGATTTGCTGTCGGTGCACCCGCGCACGTTCCGATAGTGCATTTCCAGTTTGATCGACATATAGTTCTTCACAATTCGGGCATTTAATGCAGTAAATTAGATTTCTGCTTTTGCAGTTCATATTTGCATTTGGGAATATTTTTCCAGTGTTTGTGTTCATATATTGACCAGTGTGTATGGATTGACATGTGCCACATCTACTATCATTGCATTTAGATACAGTGAATGATTGTTTTTTGTTGTTAAGGTCAAACTTTGCCTTTGTTAGTAATTGCTTCAAATTTTTCGTCTGTCTTTTACTAAGATTCAAAGATCGGTCTGTGATTAAGCCTTTTAATTCATTACTTTGAGCAATGATCGGTAGGTTTGCTTTGGCAGTGTTGAAGATATTCTGGTGACATGGGTTGTATGTCATTATAAATGGTATGACCAGTTATTGGTTTCTTCTTCCTTGGGTTGTCCTAAGTTGTTGTATAGGTATTTGTATAGCCCGCTGTATGCCATTTTCTATAAGTAGAGATGGGTATTTTTGTTTGAGCAAATTCTCTCATTTCTGTTAGGCGTTTGTTCCTGGTATTCGTATCTCTGGCACGAAACTTAGCATTCTGTAGCGGCTTTTCACTGTATATAAGGCACAAAATTTACCCATCTCATTACAATTGAAAATTGCAAACTTGACTGTCACCATAGAATAGGAAACTGAATATTGCGAAAGCATGAGCGTACTTGTAACACTTAACATTTAATATTGTACCATACTATTTCATTCTAATACCATTATAATTGTAAAGGATTGTAAATAAAACGAGTAAATCAGACAAAGTTAGAATTCATTTTATTAATATAATCTTCTATACACAATCATACACAGCCGTGTATATATATATATATATATATATATATATATATATATATATATATATATATATATATATATATATATATATATATATATATATATGTTTATCCCGAGTTCAATCGGGGGTTACCAAAGTAAGGTACTCAATACATAGCAGAGTATAAATATCAATATGGAAATGGTTTCTACGGAACAAGAACTGTTTCATTCGGGAGAAATCATCAAGAAACATTAGGGCTTGCTGATGATTTCTCCCGAATGAAAGATTTCTAATCCTGTAGAAGCCATTTCTATATCATATATATATATATATATATATATATATATATATATATTAAAATACAAATATTAATAAAATAGATGTTCTTTTGATCAATTAAATTTTATTATACATATTTCAGAGGTACAACAGTACGTCCTCATCAGACAAAATATAATGATATATGACATACCTCTTTAATATATATATATATATATATATATATATATATATATATATATATATATATATATATATATATATATATATATATATATATATATATATATATATATATATATATATATAATTGATATACAAGAGAGGTAAACACAAATATAAACATACATGTGTTAGAGCTTCTAAATCAATATATACGTCTGATATTGTCGGCTCTTTAGCAGCGTATGTTTATGAGACACGCTAGGTTATGATGCCATGTGAGTTTTTTCATATTCGCTTAATATTCAGTTTTCTGATACACTTAGAGGTGGAGAGATTACTAATTTTTACAACCACTGAAGAGCAGAAAATTCGTAATTACCTTCGTTAAATAAATTACGAAAGAACTACCAAAGCTGTCTGGATGTTCAGGCAGTCGCCCAGTATAGGTGTGTTCTTCTTGTTCTTGATTTATTACTTTAAATTGAGTCTGGCAAACCACATTGTTATAGTTAGTATTTTTTTCACCCTAGCGAACTTGGTCCCTTACAATTCGAACGCATTTATATTTGTGTTTACCTCTCTTGTATATTCAATTATATTATACGGCTCAGAAAAACTTCTTTCTTTGATCTATTTAATTGTAAGAGACTATTTTAAGTTTCTAACTCAATATATACCTCTGATATATATATATATATATATATATATATATATATATATATATATATATACATATATGCAAAAGTTTTATTTAAAATTGTTGGGATACAACAAGTAAATATTTTATAACTGATATAAAGCACTCGACAAGTTTTTGGAGTAGATATACGATATTAAATAAATGGAAACTATATTTATAAAACCATATTTATTTCATTATACATATTTCAGGGATACCAAATTAAAATATGGCATGCCTTCTTCAGATAAAATACAATATATAAACAGTTTTATAAATAATTTTGACGTACCCTATTAGAAGCGACCATTAATTGTGGAAGCTGTCTGGATAGTGAGATGTTTATAATTATTTTATTAGTTATAGTGTTAAGCACAGTTAGAAAAAAGACGGAGAGAAAGAAAAAAAAGAAAAAAAACTGTGCTTAACACTATAACTAATAAAATAATTATAAACATCTCACTATCCAGACAGCTTCCAAAAATAATGCTCGCTTCTAATAGTGTACGTCAAAATTATTTATAAAACTGTTTATATATTGTATTTTATCTGACGAAGGCATGCCATATTTTAATTTGGTATCCCTGAAATATGTATAATGAAATAAATATGGTTTTATAAATATAGTTTCCATTTATTTAATATTGTATATATATATATATATATATATAGGCACAAGGCCAGCAATTATTGGTACTTTATTTTATCGACCCCATTATATATAATTGTTTCTACTTTAGGCACAAGGCCAGCAATTATCCAGTGTATTACTGGTACTTTATTTTATCGACCCCGTAAGGATGAAAGGCAAAGTCAACCTCGGCGGGATTTAAACTCAGATCGTAAAGGGAGTAACTATGCTGCAAAGCATGGCGTCCGACCCTCTACCGATACTGCCAATCCACCGCCCTCGTTATATATAATGATTTATATATATATGTGTGTGTGCGTGTGTGTGTGTGTGTGTGTGTGTGTGTATGTGTGTGTGTCTTTGTGTGTGTGTGTGTGTGTGTGTGTGTGTGTGTGTGTGTGTGTGTGTGTGTATGTGTATGTGTGTGCGCGCGCGTGTGTGTGTGTGTGTGCAAATAGAGAGAAATAAAGAAGGCGAGAGAGAAACACGTACAAAGTTGGTGCATATGGGTAGAAAGTGATTGTCTAAAGTTGAGTGAGTATGCCACAATAACTAGACCTATAGCAAAGTATTAAGCCAATTAACATGGCCCATAATAGAATATGCTGTCCGTTAAAGCCACATATCAAATTAGAGATATGGAGATGTCCGTCGTTTCCGGAGAACAATATTTAAGTTAACGTTACACCCGTACACATAATAATAACTGTTTCTACATTTGGGACAAGGCCAGCAATTATCCCAATGTATTAATGGTACTTTATTTTATCGACCCCGTAAGGATGAAGGGCAAAGTTAACCTCAGCTAGATTTGAACTCAAAGGGCCGTAACTTTATGCTGTAAAAATAATAATAGTATGTCATATCTCCTTGGTCTCGTTGACAAAGTATTCATAATATTTTAAAACAAATATGATTAAATACACATATATCCACACATTGTATATATACACATGGCATATACACACACATTTACACATATACGAAGAGTCATCTTATGCACACTCGCAGTCATATAAACACGTGAATATGCCACTGATGTGTGCATTCATTCACATATACAGTAACATATCACATATACACAAAATGATTCTCACATTCTCTAACAAATAACACGCATTCCTTCATTTCATCTTACACTAAACCTGTTTAAATACGCCGTTTACAAATGGTCTAGTTATACACACACATACATTAAATTGTTAATACATGCAGCATACGTATGCCATATGCATAATAGACACGTAATTTCACTACACACTTTGTTAAATAACAATAAATATATAACATCATCATCATCATCATTATAACCACCAGCAACAACAAAAAACAACAATAGCAATAAATCCACCTCCATCGCCATGATCAACATCAATGCTTCTATCACTTCTACCATTTGATTATTTTCATAAAGGAAATTGGAAGTCTGCTCATACAGGATTCATACGAATAAAAGCTGTTTTTAGACAAATTTCAAACACACACACACACACACACACACACACACACACACACACACACACACACACACATACATATATATATATTTGAGTGTGTGTATATATATATATATATGTGTGTGTGTGTGTGCGTGTGTGTATATAATATAAATATATGTGTGTGTGTGTGTGTCGATAATCTATTTTATATACACCCATATATAATATGGCTACGAGTAACGCCCATCAAATTAAAACTTATGAAGGCGAATTTCTTTTCAACGAGTTTAAACACACATAAAAGGAATATTTTTCTGCAAAATATATACACTCTAGAGATAGAAAATATTGACATTTCTATCAAGAATAATACTCACGAGAGAAGTCCTGGAGATGAAATTGACACAAACAACAACAATAAAACGTAATCACCAGTACACACATTTTGTTAAATAAAAGTAACGAGAGAAGTTCAGACAGGCATATATTATCATTTAGAAGAAATAATGACTTTATGGAAAAATAACTGCTTTTCTAGCCGAAACTATCCGAGACGCAAGATCCAAGAAAGTGGATCGTTCTGTCAATGGCTAAAACCACATCTATCCTGTTTATGCTTCCCAAAGAACAATGCGAGGAGGCCATCAGAGATATATGGAGTGAGATCTCAGAGTTCAGATGAAGGAAAACATATGACATTATAAGTATTAGTTAGAGGGCGGTGGATTGGCAGTATCTGTAGAGGGTCGCACGCCATGCTTTGCAGCAAAGAATTACGGCCCTTGATGATCTGAGTTTAAATCCCGCCGAGGTTAATTTGCCTTTCATCCTTACGGGGTCGATAAAATAAAGTACCTGTAATACATTGGGATAATTGCTGGAATTCTACCAAAAGTAGAAACAATTATAAGTATTAGTTAAATATAGAGATAATGTCTGATTTTCAAATAAAAGGACAAAAAAAATGCCTGATATTTCAAAGTAATAATTATTGTTTTTCATTCAGAAAAGCAATTTAGATATCGCTAAGATTTGAACTCGGAACTCGGGAACGTATCTAAATGTGATACACGTTTGCCGTAACATCACTGCAACACCCATGCTTTTAATTGTATATTAATGATAAAATATACATTATTTCTTTCTAATATCGTATTAAATTAAAAGTATGTTGAATTAAATAGTTCTTGCCTCATGTTACCCTGTCCAAATACCATTTTCAACTTTTAAAGTTATTTTCACTTCCTCATCCGAAAAGCAAAAGACTCCAATGATAAAGTAGAGACGAGAGAAATGTTCTATAATGAATGCCTTCTTTACGAAAATAAATATAAAATAGGAAGCTTTGTGCCTCTTAGGAAGAAAGATTGTAATATTTCAATAAAAGTAATATGACCGATTCAACAAACGTACATACCAAAAGAAAGGAGGGCAAAGGTGATACATAAACCTCAGATAATACAAGGATAGATCTTTGATAAAATTTCTTAAACAACGTGGGTGGAATATGTTAGCGAATAAGTGTAAAGTTTCGTTTCATCATTTCTGTTTTTTTTTAATCTTTTCTTACACTTAAATGCTTCTCTTCCTCTCGATATCCTACGTTTATACTCTCTTGGTCCTCACTCCTACACTCCTACATTTATGAATTTATCTATTTCTGTATATCACGCTCTCCTTCTACCCCTGTCACTATAGTGCTCACTTCTGTCTATGCGTGCCTTTATCAAGCACATGTTTAAATGAATATATGTGTATATAAACCATAGTACAAACACACACACACACACATTCACTCATACACGCACGCACACATAGACACACATGCATATATATGGAGTTCAAGAATAATGAAACGAACGCAAAGATGCAAAAATACAAAGTTTAATAAGTTTCACGCTTGGAAAGAAGTTAAATAAATATGTCAGCGTATTGGATGTTAATTCGTCGTCGGTAAAGAGCAAAGCTCGGAGGGGGAAGATGTTAGAAAAACTGAGGTTGAAGAGTTGAGATAAAAACATTGCTGAGGAGAGGAGGCAAGTATTCCGGTGTGTGTAGGTGGGGACCGAACTGGAAAACTGAGTTGAAGCATTGGGACCTTTACCTGTGCGCAGATAAAGAGCATTTCGTCGGTGTACATGTTGTTGATGTTGTTGAAGAATTAAAAGGGTTACCTCCCTCACTAACAAACCTTACACTTTTCAGAACTCCTCTCACTAATCTACCAATATCTGGCTGTGATCTACTTATTCAATTCTAACACCTTCACCTGATATATCCAATAAAGTACAGATTGCCAATAAGAAACTAATTTTCATGCTAAAGGCATTCGGGTCATCATTCTTCGTGGGTATCTGAACAATTAAACCCGTTTCTGTCTGCTAGTACTGTATATGAAACTGATTTAATGGCTGACGGTCCATGTAGTGCTTTTCACAGATATATATCCTACATTACGCATTGAGTGCTTTCTCTCTGTACACCCACACACAAACACAGACACGTGTATATATATATAATTATATATACATGTGTGTGTGTATGTGAGCATGTGTTTATGTGTGTGTGTATATGAATATATGTATATATGTATTTTGCATGAATAAGTATGTACTTATATATGTATTTATGTATTTATGTATGTATGTATGTATGTATGTATGTATGTATGTAAGGATGGATTGATTAATGGGTTAATGTATGTAAAAAAGCTTCAAGCACAGGCATCGTTTAATATGTGACTTTTTTTGCGATGCATGGTATAACTGGCCATATGCAAGACCCTAGTAGAATTATAAAGCCACATCCGTGATCCTCATGCTTAACTACAAAACGATGTATGTGTGTATGTGCGTATGTATGTATGTTTGAATGAATTTATGTCTGTAAATTGTAAAGAATAGACTAAAATATATTTGCTGCCAAATAACCAAAATTTAATTGTTTATAGATTCCGTTGATATGAACGAAAGATATGAGAGTTTCAAACGCTACTGTGGTTTTGTCTGATAATAAACACAAACTCTAAATAGAGAGTAGCGTGAGAATGTCCGTTATCCCGTTGTCTCATTTATATACAAAATCAGTGTTTCAGAGAGGCAAGTGAAAAATGGCTGAAATTAATAGTATACGGCAATAATTGTTGTTTATATTATTATTATTATTATTATTATTGTTTCCTTTCCTATTTTTTTTCTTCTTGCAGGTGTTATTTTTGTTGTTGTTGTTGCTGCTGCTGTATTACTGTATGTTTAATTATATTTAGATTTTTACTTAGATTTTTGTTTTTCTACTGATATATACACACGCACACACACACATGCACACACACACACACACACACACACACACACACACACACACACACACACACACACACACACACACACACACACACACATATATATATATATTGTTATCTCCCACGTTTGTTGATTTTATATACGAAGAAATATATAGCCACACACAGAGAGATGTATATATGTGTGTGTATGTTTATGCATTTACATGTACATAAGATACGTACATACCCACATACATACACACACATGTATATATATATATACATATATACACACACACAGACAGACCTCACACACACACACACATATATATATATATATATATATATATATATATATATATATATATATATATATATATATATATATATATATATATATATATATATACATATATACATATATATACATATATACAGGATATATACATATATGGACACACTTCCACATGAACACGCAGGCACATACATACGTAAGATACCTTATGTATAGGAAAATAAAACCTGTGGTGTATCATATATATTATACACCCAGCTGGAGCGGATCTTAGTTGAGTGTTCATAAACCTAACATAAATTAAGGGATACCAAACATATAAGTAAGAATAAATAATAGATAGAAATAAATAAATACAATTTTATAGAGATAAGCTGTGAAAGGAATTAAAATATTTTTGTTCGTATTTCAAACTTTCTGATAAAGCTTGTATTAAATTACTCATCCCATTTTTAAACTTTGAAGCCATCTAAGGGTAGCCATGTCTGTGTAGTTAAAGCATTCGTTTTCCAATGCAGTCGTTCTAATTTCGACCCAAAAGGGTGCCTTTACTTTTAGTGATGGAGAGATTTTTCACAGCCGTCCGGTATAAGACAGATGTTTTGTAACGATTTCCGTTGGTGCCTCTGTCCAGTGTTTTTCCGTCTACAATTGTAGTTTACTCGTCATGTTAGACTATTTCACTTGCCTGATGATCCTGTGAAGGCGCGCGTGAAACATCGGAACAACAAGGCTCTCTGCCTACGCATATTAAATGAATATTTAAAATTTACTTTGGTAAACATTACTTATTGTCACGTCCGTCAAAACACATTGATACGTAAACACACACATACACATACATATATACACAAACACACACACAAACGCGCACACTCACACACACACTCACACACGCGCACACACACACACACACACACGCACACATATATATATATATATATATATATATATATATATATATATATATATATATATATATATATATATGATAATAAGGGCGCTGCGGAGTTGCAAATGGGTTACATATGAAAAAAGTGTGTCCTTCATCAGTGATCTTCCAACTATCATAGGCATTTCATCGCTTTAAAGACCATATACCTCCGGTTGGTGCGAGCAACGGCTAAAAAAAGTCGTTGGGACACGTAAATAAAGGGGACGCGAGGGTAAACAAACAAAATGGTGAAGCAACAGAAAGTGAGGAAGAAGGAGACGAGTCCCAGATTTCTATGAATTTAAGTTCGGTGAA
Source organism: Eledone cirrhosa (assembly GCA_964016885.1). NCBI lineage: Eukaryota > Metazoa > Mollusca > Cephalopoda > Octopoda > Eledonidae > Eledone > Eledone cirrhosa. The sequence continues at coordinate 349,525,291 of OZ024743.1, forward strand.
ATCGTGAACGAGAGAATAAAGACCATCAAACCTGGTTGAAATGTGAGCAAGGAAGGAATTTCGCACAGGTCTAATGGGAGGAAGAAGGGGTCTGGTCTGCGAATTCGGTAAACATAAGTTCTGTGAAATCGTAGACGAGAGAGAAAAAATTCCGACCAGCTTGGCCCAGAATGTGAGAGAAAAGAATTACTCACAGGTCAAACGGGAAGAAAGAGGAGGAGGAGAGGTAGTGACAGAGAACGAGTGAGTGAAGGGTGAGGAAGAGGCTAACAGAGAAAGAGACTGCTAGAAAGGGTAAAGATACATAGAACGAAAAAGACGGTGTAGCAGCAGAGGAAAAAATATGTGTAAATATGATAATAAGGGCGCTGCGGAGTTGCAAATGGGTTATACACATATATATAGTGTATTTTACTACATCCGTCAAAGGGCTTACTGAACACACAAACCGCTGTCGGGATTTAACATATCTCTATACCCACTCTGCATCTGCCCATGCATTGAGTACTCTCATGATAGGTGGTCTCACCACAAACTCTACATTCATGCGCGCGCGCACACGTAAACACACACACACACACACACATATGTATATATATATATGAATGCATATATAGTGTATTTTGCAATACACTGTATGCTTAATTAAAAGCATTTTGAAGACCATACGCTATTGTTATAAAGAAGCGACATTGTCGCTTACTTAAATTTTCGGCAGGCAGGGGGAGATAAGTTGACAGCGCTGTTTCGTACTGATTGGTATTTGTCAAAACTCAGTACTCTCCCTGTCTGCCGAAAATTATGTATGTTGGATTCTTATAGAATTCCAGTAACAATCAGGAACAGATTTTACAGAGCGGTTGGGTTGCCGGCCCAGCAGAAATTGAAAATTAGAATTGGTGCCCTGAAATAGCGATATATATATATGAATGTATATATAGTGTATTTTTCAATACACTCTGTATGCTTAATATCGCTATTTCATGGGAAGAGTTTGATAGAAGTAGTTCCAGAACAGTTGCGTATTAGCGCTTTTCTAAATTTAAAGTAAATGAACTTTTTACAAGTTGCCCACACGTCTGGAAACACCTATTAGTAATTACAAAGCTCCAGAATGACTAACATGAATCATCTATTATTCTTTTGAGTATCCACAGCTGTTTCCGTCGCACCGATGTATCGTGGGTTTGCCTCCCCATGGGAAGTAACTGTTTCTGCTCATGCGTATTCGTACAGTTGTTTTTCCTTTTCCGTACAACCTCACTTAAACCGAGCTGATGATCTGAATAAGATGAAACAACTGTTCACGATAATGGTGAATTAACTGTTGTGGTACTACTTATATATATATATATATATAATATATATATATATATATATATATATATATATATATATATATATATATATATATATATATATATATATATATATATATATATATATATATATATATATATACATATATATATATATACATATATATATATATATATATATATATATATATATATATATATATATATATATATATATATATAGGAAAAAGAAGTTCAAAATTCAATTGTAGTTACCGGTTTCTCAGTTTCATGATTTTCAAAAGTTCAGTGGGATGTAGCGATGTGTGGGTATACCGTCGACTAAATCACATCTAACTGGTGTTCGGTATTTTTCCGCTAATAATCGGAAGTGTCGTGGTTATTTTAGTTTTATGTAAAATGGTGGCTGAAATTGTTATTTGTTTAAATTATAATTCGATAGGCTTCTGTTGATCAGGTAATTCAGCCTCAAATTTGGTAGTACTTTCTTGCGGGACTATTATGCTTTAATAACTGTGGACAGTGGCAAATCATGTTTGTTTTTCGTGTGTTCAGTTGTCAAGAGAAGTTGGTATAGTCGGTATGTCAATCCCTAAAATTCAAAATTAGAGGAATTTTCTTTGTGTGTGAGTTTATGTGTACCTAGATCTAGTTTTTTTTTTGTTGTTGTTTCCTGTTACGAATAATAGTAATAACAATAAGAACAATAATAATGCTTTCTGATTTAGAGATTTAGACACAAGGCCAGCAATTTTTTTTTTGAGGGGGGGGGGGGGGTGAATGTCGATCAAATGACCCCAGTGCATGAAGGGTACTTTCTTTTAACGACCCGGTAAGGATAAAAGTCAAAACTAACCTCGGCCGGATTTGATCTCAGTACGTAATGTGCCGTAGATATATGCCGCAAAGCATCGTGTCCCGACGCTCTACCAATACTGCTAATCCACCGCCCTGATAAGAACAACAATAATAAAATAGTAAAATAATGATCCAATCAGCAAAATGAACAAAAATTTTACGTGTCATTCAGTGTGAGTGCGTGTATATATATATATATATGTGTGTGTATGTGTGTGTGTGTGTGCGTGTGTGTGTGTGTGTGTGTGTGCGTGTGTGTGTGTGTGTGTGTGTGTGTGTGTGTGTGTGTGTGTGTGTGTGTGTGTGTGTGTGTGTGTGTGTGTGTGTGTGCGCGTGCATATGTGCGTTGGGTTGTTATAGTTCAGTATGTAACCGGGAGCACAAATATATTTTTTTATTTTGAACATTTTGAAAAAGAATTCATTGGTTTTCGTAGATCTGTGGCAGCCAGTGGTTTGAAAAGTGTAACAAAAATATCCGGAACAATATTTGTAGATACGATAACTGCTCAAATTTATATATGTAAGTAGTAAGTAACTCTGAGCAGTAGAGGAATTTCATAGGCAATCCCTCACACCTCATGCAAATGTCTCGGCCGTTAACCTCTTACACTCATTTCATAAGTTGTGGATTCCCATTTGCTGTCGGCTTCTTTTCTATTTCTTTATTTTTCATTTTAACATTCCTTGAGAGTATGCCAACTTTATGACGAAATCGAGACCTATTTCATGAGATCATATACGGATTTGCTCGACAGAAAATCATTAATAACTTGCGAAAACAGAATTGCAGTTTTTCGAAGAGAAGCCTTTAGAGACGAAGTGAGCAAAAAGATATTTTCTATAATGTTTCGGGTTGAATATTCCTAATATAATATTTACAGCGTCTAGCTGTTTAAACGTAAATTAATATTTTTTTTGTATACGCACGTAAGTTTACACATGAGGAAAGAAACGTTTTAAATATTTGCTTATACCCATTTTTTTAAAGGATTATTACTTTGTTCATAAACATGATGATAAGAAAGAAAAAATAAACAAAACAAAAAACATCTCAAGACTTTAATGCCGACCAATTTCCGCGAGTTGGTCTTTTTGTTACCACAATTCCCACAATGCTAAGCGACCATCTGTTATATGTCAGGGAGACATCTGTGATCTGTTCACATTTACTGAGCTGCTAACTATATTATCGCGGAGGTGTCGCTTTACCATTTGTTCCATTTACTTTGTTTTATTTTGTTTCGTTTTGTTTCGGTTTTTTGGTTTTTTCTTAAGAGTGATTATGATGTTCTTATGTTTATGTTATATTTTTTATATATTCTTTTTTTATGTACTCATTGTTGTTTTCTTCTTTTTTTTTGCATTATTAAATTTATTTTATTTTTTCATTTAACTTAGGATCTTGTTGTCGACGTTGTTGTTGTTGTTAATGCTTGTGTGCTGTTGTAGATCTGCTTAATATTGTAACTTAAACGGTTGTAGTAGATTCGTCATGTTGGTACTGCTATTCTCAAAAGTGTTGTTTTTCTTGGTGCTGGTTTTGGTGTTAGTGATGACAGTGGTGGGGATAGTGGTCTTAGTGGAGGGTGTAGTTAGGTTCGTGGCATTATTTTTCATGTCACTGCTGGGAATTGATTCATTCTAATCATTTCCTTCCAATATAATTTTCTTCAATTATTCTTATTATTTTTCTCTCCCCTCATTAGACACCCTTGTGAGAAATTAATATTTGAATAGTATATAATTAGTGTTGTCGCTATTAATAATATTATTTATTATTATGAGTATAATAAATAATATTATTAATATATACTATTCAAATATTAATATTAAAGGGCGGTGGATTGGCAGTATCAGTAGAGGGTCGGACGCCATGCTTTCCAGCATAGTTTACGATCTGAGTTCAAATCCCGCTGAGGTTGACTTTGCCTTTCATCCTTACGGGGACGATAAAATAAAGTACCAGTAATGCACTGGGTATGTGCTGGCCTTGTGCCTAAAGTAGAAACAATTATTATGAGTATAATATATACGGGCGGTGGATTGGCAGTATTGATAGAGCGTTGAAAATATACTGTGTAGCATAGAGTTACTGCCCTTTACGTTCTTAGTTAAAATCCCACCGAGGCTGGATTTGACATTCATCCTTATAGGGTTAATAAAATAAAGTACCATTCTGGGGTCGATTTAATCGAGATTCATCTTCCCAAATTGTTGGCCATGTGCCTAAATCAGAAATCATTACTATTAGTATAACATATAAAGGCAGGGGATTGGCACTATCAGTAGAGCGTTGGACACCATGTTTTGCAACATAGACTTATGACCCATTACGTTCTGAGTTGAAATCCTTACGGGGTCGATAAAATAAAGCAGCATTAATGCACTGGGGTTGATTTAATCGACTTACTCCTCCCCTTGAAATTGCTGGCCTTGTGCGTATAGTAGAAACAACTATTATTATTGTTGTTATCATTATCCTCATCATTGTTTATCTTGTTGTTGTTGTTTTTTTCTAAGCAGCAGACATCAATGTCCTATCGTTGCAGCACCCTCAGGGTCCAGAGATTAACATTTTTTTTTTATTTTGTGGGGAGCAGAATAATTGAGGTGAGATTCAATAGTGTTTGGCTTGATATAGATATTATTTCCTGCGGTAACAAGTGAAAACTTAAGAAAATATAAAATAACATCAATGATAACAAAAATAATAATGGTTTCATTTATTAATCACAAGGGTCGACATATTGGCCACAAACGCCGACAATACAAAGACAAGTACCGTGGAGGTTTGTAATGAAATCGAGTGAAAATCTAAAATAACAATAACAATAAACAAGAAAAAGGCAACAATGAAAATTCACCAATAGGGTGGATAACCACCAAGGGACGACACAGGTACCCCACCAATCCTAAACAATCCGACGCTTCTAGGACACAAGGGAATGGTACCCTTCACGCCTCAAATTAACCAACCTATGGTATCGGCTCGGTCGATAGCCGGATTCGTCCTACACGCGACAAAAGCTGTTCGTTATAAATCCACAAGTCAGTAATGCAGGGACACTGAACAATTGCGAGCAGAATGGTTTCGTCACAATGCGTGCATCTCGGGCAGCTCCGTCTGACAGCAATTCCATTCCTGTAGCGTGTAATATCGATCTGGCAGTGCCCTCCGATAGCACTGACAAGCGAGGGTTTTCTGGAAGTCAACCAGTCCCCGGCTCGAAGGGCCTCCGAAACAAATTGGTCAGTTCGACTTCGTCGACACCCAGAGCCTCCACGAGTGCATCGCGCACTTTCCCACCACTAATCTGGTATAGAGCTCGAAAGTGGAAGTGTCACTGACCTCATTGCCCAGCAGGTATAGCGTGTGGCAACGTTCCAGGTGCCAGGCGCCCAGTCTCAGTCTCTTCATGACCCACAACTGCAGCTCAATCAAAGGATGAGCTAAGGAAAGGCCTGTCTCACAAACGGTGACCATACCTGTTCACCGTTTAGGCACAATATCTGGAGATGCGGAAGCATTAGTGCATGATTGCGCATCATTATCCACGGTATGTCCAGCTATCCGCGTAAAGGGTGCTGGCAGCAGATGGACTTCTTCACCAACGGAACATGTCCGCTCCACAAGAATTTGAAGAGGATCGTTCTAATTTGGTGAGGTGTGAACGGAGAAAGGAACTACGGTCGGGTGGTAGTAGATGAAGGGCGCGATGTATGCGCCAGCCGACCTTTAAGGGAGAGCTTCCTCCCGGCCCATTTCTGGGTTGGAGTGGCTACCCACTTTGCAACCTCGTCACAATTCTTATCCATCTGGAGTTCTCGTCCGAACCTAATCCCGGTCCATCTTTACCGGTCCATCCGTCGAGCGTCGGATGGCGCTGTTGGACCGCATGGACTTGCCTCTCCAGGGGACAAGCTGCAATCCCACCGACTTTTATGTGCTTAGTTTTGCTCCGGTCAAACTTTCATATTTGTGATGTCATCCGTATATGCCGACAGCTTTTTCGCGTCCCAGATCGATTGGGATTCCCTGTAACATTTTCAGCTTCCGCAGTAAAGGCTCGAGAGAAACTGCGTACAGAAGGGAGGAGAGGCGGCACATTTGACGGTGAGATAGGAAGAGCTGAAACGGTTCCGAAAGATGGCCATTAACTTTGAACACCGAGTGGATGCCACTGTGGATTGCAACGATCCAGCCTCTATATAATATATATAGATATTTAAAAGTCGGGTTAATATATAACCTCATATCGAACGGGGTGTGAGAGAGAAAGGAAGAAGAGAGTCTAAAACTAGAAAAGAGAAATAAAAGAGTTATAGAGAGAGATGGGGAGGGGGCGACGGATATGAGAAGAGAAAAGCGGAACGAGATCGATGGACATGTCGTATAGAGGATTACATAAAAGGATAACAAAGATGGAGAAAGGATAGCTAACAAAAAATAGAACATTAACCTCATATCAATCATCAGCTTCCATCCTAACTAACATAGTTTCTCACGGAAGAGGAAGGACTATGTATATATGCCATGCCTGTTCAACAGAACTTAAATTTCTGTTGTTCTGACACGCTGGAATATGGTAAGAAGAGACCAGTGGGGTGCGCCTACGCCAAGCCGTTGTCGACAAGAAACCTGGGTGTCTGGTATTCTGAAGGGTACATCAGCATCAGTAGGCGACAAGAGTATCAGTTGCCGCAGTGACAACAAGAAAAGAGGTGATAGCGGGAGAAACCAAAATAGATAAAGAATGATGAAGAAAAATATATATATATATAGTTAAAACTTGGACGGAAACAAAAACAGAGAGGCAGTACAAATAAGAGTTTATTAGGTTCACGCTTATATATATATATATATATATATATATATATATATATATATATATATATATATATATATATATATATATATATATATATATATATATATATATATATTATTAATATATATATATATATATATATATATATATATATATATATATATATATATATATATATATATATATATATATGAGGTGTGTCAGAAATGTTCCAGGATTGGTGTCATAAAAGTTTCATTTCAAACCCAAACTTCACACTAAGAGTTTTCCCCTTCAAAGTAATCCCCCTGGAGTATGTAACTGTAATGTTAGCTCTCTGCAGTGATCAAACTTTTTTCTTCATAATTTTATATACATGTCCTCTGTTTCAGGTCGTCAAGCAATGAGCACAGAGCTACGAACAAACTTGTAAACTCCGTCAGAAGCACTGGGATTGCTGCAGCAAGTGTATGCAGATGAGACAATGTCACGCTCACGTGTTTTTGAGTGGTGCAAGAGGTTTAAAGAAGGACGCGAGGATGTGGATAGATGACCACAAGAGCGGAGGGCCCTCAACAACCGGGACTGAGGTCAACGTTGAGTGCGTCAGGCAGATGGTGCGTAGCGATCGTCGGCTGACTGTTCGACTGATGGCAAATGAGCTGGGCATGAATCGGGACTGCGTCTGGAAGATTCTCACTGAAGATTTGGACATGCGGAAAGTCTGCGCGAAGATGGTGCCAAAACTGCTGAACGATAACCAGAAGGGTCGACGCATGCAAGTGTGCCAGGACATCCTCGAGCATCTTGAAACCGAACCAGACTTGCTAGGGACAATCATCACTATGTCATGGATCTTCGAGTACGACCCGGAGGGAACCCGTTTTGAAGACGTGGGCGACATCAAAAAGGCCATGACAACGGAACTGCGGAGGTTCCCGGAAGAATCCTTCCAGGAGAGCATGCAAGCTGGCCGAAGAGGATGGAAAAGTGCATTAGACTCCAGGGGGATTACTTTGAAGGAGAAAATTCTAAGTGTGAAGTTTGGGTTTGAAATAAATCTTGTGTGACATCAGTCCTGGAACTTTTCTGACCCACCTCGTATATATATATATATATAATTCAAGAAACAAGAGTGACAATGTTCGCTATACAATAAGGTCTTTATTCACATTGTTGACAATTGTTTCTTTGATCTGGTAGGTCTATAACGATAAACTGTTAACCCGTATATATATATATATATATATATATATAATAATGAAATGACAGGAGGCTGGATTTGTATAAATCCTTGAAAGGTTTATTATACTATGATCATTTCAAAAATTATACTATGATCATTACAAAAACAAAAACAAAGACGGTTGAACTGCGGTTGAACTTACGTTGAGTACTCTCTATATTATTGCATTACGATTGACCATACTGAATAGACCAGTTCTATACAGTGGTGAACCTCAAACCTGAATATATATATATATATATATATAGTAGAATATAGTAGTATATCGAGAATCGGAATATCAGCCCACGAAATCACGATAAACAATATCCGACATGTGTGGCAGAGGGCTCAATAATTTGTATAAATCAGAGCTATAACCGTCGTTAAATTACCAACACATAGAGATCATGCCTAAAATCACCCGTGCAGCCGAAAAAGAACGACCAGGGTGATTCGGGTCACTCAAATAATATATCAATAAATTAATAAATTAAATGAATGTAAAACTCACCCGGACCCGCTAGAAGGATGTTAAATCTAGCTTCTTGGGTTTCTGCAATTCCTTAATCCAAACACTATCAGCCCACATAAAAAATATATAAGACTTCTAGAGAAGGGGTGGACGCGGAACAGCTTTCTCAACGGGTTTTCGTCCGACAATACAGAGGGGACCTATAGCCAAAAACGCACATGGTAATCAGCAAGGGAGATAACCTCTATATTAGCGAAAGAATTCGGTGATGTGCAAATTATGTAAGAATACAAAATATCACATATCGAATCAGAGTGCTCAACAGACGTGTTAAAATAAACAAGAGCTATTCATCAGTCAATAAGATCGACAAAAAAATAATCAATAAAATTAACTGGTCAATAGCTAAGGTCTAGAGCTAAATATAGTAGAATAATCGAAAATCGGAATATCAGCCCACGAAATCACGATAAACAATATCCGACATGTGTGGCAGAGGGCTCAATAATTTGGATAAATCAGAGATATATATATAATTAAAAATATAAGCTATCACCGTATTTTTTACTAAAGAAATTTTAAGCCTGATAGTGGGGTTTAGAACCCTTGAGAAATGGAAAAAGATTAGTATTGACGTACATGGGAGTCGAACCCACATCTTTGGTTATCCAAACCACTGTGCTTCTGGATAACCAAAGATGTGGGTTCGACTCCCATGTACGTCAATACTCATCTTTTTCCATTTCTCTGAGGGTTCTAAACCCCACTATCGGGCTAAACATGTCTTTAGTCAAAAATACGGTGATAGCTTATATTTTTAATTTCAAACTACCTCACTGTTTCAAAACATAGTTACTTGATATATATATATATATATATATATATATATATAGAGAGAGAGAGAGAGAGAGAGAGAGAGAGAGAGAGAGGGAGAGAGATAGAGAGAGAGAGAGAGAGAGAGAGAGAGAGAGAGAGAGGGGGGGGGGGAGATTAAGCAATGAAGTTTCATTTATATGCTTTAATTAATTATCGAGTTGTTACGTACGTTTCACAGATCAGTGGGTCAAGGTCTCCTATAGATGTTATGGAGCCACGGAATCCAGCATCGACCTGCTCCACCAAAAAATCGTGTTTGAGGTGATCGGTAAAGGGATAGGTATATATAATCTCCGGCCTTTTTGCATGTATGTGTGTGTGCGTTTGTAAGTGATTGAGCGTATAGTTATGGTCACTTGTGTGTGTGAGTGGGTGTAGTTGTGTGTATATATATGTGTTTTTGCCTATGTGTTCTATTTTGAGTGTGTATATATATGTATGTGTGGTTGTTTGTTTTAGGACCGGAGCATGTCGGTCAGTCAGGCGTCCATTATCAAGCCCTAGCAGATGAACATCACAATATCAAAGTAAGGCAGGAGAAAATAAAATCCTTTTAAGGGATGAGTAGGAATTTGGTACGGCTAGGCGGTGGTGCAAGGTTTCATTTACTAGTCGGGTGACAACTACCACAACGACGGCGATAACAGCAGCGGCAAACAGCGCTAAGATCATGAAAAAAACACAACAGCAGATAGTAACATACAGACGGATCGTCAATAATGAGAGTAATACTGACGATAATAATACAAATAAGTATAATTAGTATTAATAATTGTTTCTACTTTTGGCACAAGGCCAGCAATTACCCAGTGTATTACTGGTACTTTATTTTATCGACCCTGTAAGGATGAAAGGCAAAGTTAACCTCGGCGGGATTTGAACTCAGAATGGCAAGGGCCGTAACTCTATGCGTCAAAGCATGGCGCCCGACCCTCTACCAATACTGCCAATTCACCGCCCTTAATTAGTATTAATAATGGTTTCTTATATAGGCACAAGGCCAGTAATTTGGGGGGAGAGGAAAGTCGATTAAATCGACCCCAGTGCGTGACTGGTACTTTATGTTATCGACCCCATAAGGATGAAAGGCAAAGTTAACCTTGGCGGGATTTGAGCTCAGATCATAAAGAGCCGTAACTCTATGCTGCAAAGCATGGCGTCCAACCCTCTACAGATACTGCCAATCCACCGCCCTTAATTAGTATTAATAATGGTTTCTTATATAGGCCCAAGGCCAGTAATTTGGGGGGAGGGGAAAGTCGATTAAATCGACCCCAGTGCGTGACTGGTACTTTATTTTATCGACCCCATAAGGATGAAAGGCAAAGTTAACCTCGGCGGGATTTGAGCTCAGATCATAAAGAGCCGTAACTCTATGCTGCAAAGCATGGCGTCCAACCCTCTACAGATACTGCCAATCCACCGCCCTTAATTAGTATTAATAATATTACCAATAACGATATTGGATGTGGCCTCGACTCTTCTTAATTGTTTACATTTCTCCGCATACGTGGAGCTACGTACTTCGTAAATAGGTGCGCTCAATGGTGCATACATTTCACAACTTCAGACCTATAGTTGATCCCGTTGTCCTTATGTTTCAATGAGCACCTGTCATTATAGAACCAGGAGTTCAAATCTGTCCCTGTTGCTCCGATCTAACTCTAATTTCAGTTCTCTCCAGCATAAATAGTGAAACTGCAAACGAAACTAGGGGTCATGCAGTTGTTGTTTAGCGGACAATCTGTAGGAGATCTGCAGTTGGAATTTTCGAACATGAATCACCTATACTACACTATACTACATATATAGCCTATCCCCAACTCACCGGCCATCATCCTTCATTCCCACTACCATAAATACACACATCGCTCTCTACCACCACCGCACCTTCTACTACAACACACTCGCTAACAGCACAGCCCCCAAACAACTGCATGTGCTACTCCACTCCACTTCCGCCATGAATAAACCTTCCTTGGCTTCGCTGTAACGAGTACTCGAGCACTGCTGCCTCCTGGACTTTACGGGAATACTTCAACACACAAACTCACGGATATACCCATACATAGACAAACACACATCCACCCTCACACACATGTACATAATATCTTTCCTCTACTGACCAAACACAACCACAAAATTTACATGGATACACAGATACACACAATCTTTCAACACACACGCCGGAGTACACACACACACACACACACACACACACACACAAACACAAACACACACACACACACACACATACATGCACGCTAAATTACAGACTCACGTACGTAAAAACAATAGAAAAAAGTTTCATACACACGGGAGGACACACAGACATACCCAAACATAAACACACACACACACAATCTCCCCTCTACAAATAATATACAGCCACCTATACAGAGACATACATACACACATACGTACACACTCAAATACATAAAGACAATAAAATAAATCATCTATACACACCAGCATATAGACATAATTACAAACACACATTCAACTCACAAGTGATAAAACACACATACACACAGGCACACAATCCTACACACTCATATACATAGAATCAACAAACTCATACGTACACTTACACACAAAAAACTAAACACTCAGATGTACACACGTACACACATCAGTGTCCACACATCAACTTTTTTGTGACCTGCGTGGCCACACGCACACATAGGCTGAAGCCACGTACATCTATTTCGTTCCTTCAGCACATACACACAACCACACACATGACACCAACGTACGCTCCACTCTGGCCCGCCAAGCCGGACTCGTCACCCACCTCCCCTATAACTTTCTCCTCCCAACCTTTTTTTTCTTAACTTCCTTCCCTAACCTTCTCACACTACTCATACGTCTATCTGTTTTCTCCTTATCCGAACATTCCTGAAGAAGGAATTCTGTCCGAAGCGTTGAACCCACCGCCACTTCCTCCAAGCGTGAACCTAATATAACTGTGTAATTTTGTTTCCTGTGGTCCAGTGATGGAGTTGGCATGTGTTGGTATGCATCTAATCCATCATTATACCCACTCCTATTTAAAGACTCCTAATACCTTACGTTTTCGTTAAAGATTTTTTCATTAATTCATGGCCTAGAAACTTTCATATAGATATTGTCTTTGAGGCCATTAATGATGGAGCTTGTGAGGTGGAAGAACTGGTTTTTATAGTGTAGGTTCTCGTACGGCTTATTGATGGGGAGGTACAGATCGATGGTCATGTCAATAGTGATATCGAGAATGTTCACTTACTTAGGGTTATTCTCAAATGTTACTGAGAGGTTGTAATTTTGAAGACATGTCTGATGTGTTTACCGCGTCTCTCCAGTGCCAATAGGAGGTGGTTTTTCAACGTTAGGAAATAGACGTCGTGGTATAGCCCGCAGCATATATCAGGGAAATAGTCCTTAAGTTTAGAGAAAAAAGAAAGAGTCCTACTAAGTCCGTAACATGATCAGAGTCCATCGAACTCATAGAAACATCAACATAATTACAGTAGGTTTTACCGGTCCAATGCTCGTTACCGAACTCTGTGATTGTGTTCCTAGGATGTAGGATTATGCCTATTTCTTTTGTGGTCATGTCCAATTTACACATAGGAAAGTTTAGCACCAGCCTGAGTAGTATAGTTGAGATTAAGACGTAGTATCCATCAATATGAAACTAAGAAAGGTTTTTCTCTGTAAGTTGAGTGAACCTTTCGATTAATTTGCCGGTGTTCTCTCAGAGAAGAGTTTCACGTACTTCCTAATTGTTATAATCCGGTTTAAAATCACATTACTAATTCTACCGATGTCGGATTTGGATGGGCTGATAAACATAATAGAGTGATTTGTGTTGATGTCTAAGTTATGGTCCTTAAGGCTGAACTTTATGTATTTAGGTTGGAATGGCTCCCTTCTATCTTCAATATAGAATTGGTTGACTATTGTGTAAGATACATTGTGGATTTGCTTTAGTGCGTTATTGTCCGTTATTGTCCTTGCGGATTAAGTCATAATATTCTTCTATTCCCATGTGATATAGGTGGCCAGTTGTATCCGAGTTGCACAGTATTTTGTTCTATGTATAGTTGCAATGATGGCTGTATGATGAAGAAGTTTGCTTCGCAAGAACGTTGTCTCGGGTTCATTCTCACTACCTGGCACATTGGGCAAGTGACTACAACTGACTTGACAATGCCTCATAATATAATAAATATATAACTAAATATATAGGCTAGTATTTACGGCTGTCTGTGTGTTTATAACGGAATGTATTACTCTTATATTATCAACTAGTATAATTTACCACACACACACACACACACTCACACGCACACACACACGCATATATATATATATATATATATATATATATATATATATATATATATGCGTGTGTGTGTGCGTGTGAGTGTGTGTGTGTGTGTGTGGTAAATTATACTAGTTGATAATATAAGAGTAATACATTCCGTTATAAACACATATATATATATATATATATATATATATATATATATATATATATATATATATATATGTATATATATACAAATATATATATATATATATATATACATACATATATATATATACAATGATATTAAATAAATTGAAACTATATTTATAAAACCATATTTATTTTATTATATATATATTTCAAGGATAACCAAGACAACATTGGTACGCTTTCATCAGATAAAATACAAAGTTTGTTTTATAAATAGAGACATACCCATGAAAATCATACCTTACCGGTTGGAAATTCACTGGATAGTGGAAATATATTAGGGATTATTCAAACTTATGTTTGTCGGACTTCCAACAAAATAAATACTACTTCTACTTATATATATTGTTATACTTTGGGAGGGTCATGTTGCCAATAAGAAACACACGCACCAGTTGCTTTCACTTCAATTTATTATATATTTATAAATTTATAAATTTACAAATCTACAAACTTATAAATTTCTGGTTGGTTGGTTGGTTCCACAACCAGATAGTTGTTTATATATATAGTCATAGTCCTTTCGTCACACACTATGTGACCTCTTCAGTGACTGGGGATTCCTTTCTTCGTTTCTGTGCCTTTTCTTTCTTCTATCCTATGCCATTTTGTTTCTGACACACACAGAAACAAAATAACAAAATGGCATAGGATAGAAGAAAGAAAAGGCACAGAAACGAAGAAAGGAATCCCCAGTCACTGAAGAGGTCACAGAGTGTGTGACGAAAGGACTATGACTATATATATAAACAACTATCTGGTTGTAGAACCAACCAACCAACCAGAAATTTATAAGTTTGTAGATTTGTAAATTTATAAATTTATAAATATATAATAAATTGAAGTGAAAGCAACTGGTGCGTGTGTTTCTTATTGGCAACATGACCCTCCCAAAGTATAACAATATCGGTTTCAACACACGATTTCAGATAAAGAATCTTGCTAAACAAATTCAGAAACGAAATATATATATATATATATATATACATATATTTTTATCTAAAGACATGTTTTCCAATTCCATCCCGCCCGTCCTCTCAATCTATTTTATTTTTCATTCTTTCTTCTGATGAAGGACTAGCGCCCAAAACGTTAAGACCCTCTTCCTGCTATATAAAGCGTTAACCTAATATATACTTTCCATATACTGTACCGATTGTGTTGTTATTTCTGTTTACCTTTTACATACATACATACATATATATGTATATATATATATATATATATATATATATATATATATATATATATATATATATAGTCATGTTGTTTTGATGTATGTTTTGCTTAGTGTGTATCAGTTTTTTCCTATATATATATTTCAACCAAGCTTGATGTAAAATATTTTCGTCGAAATATCTCTATCCAGAAATCGAAATTTATTTGAAGACCAAGTTATCTATAATCTTACCCCCACTAACATCTTTGTATGTGTACCTGCTTCCGACATTTCTTCAAATTCCACTTGTGTAAATAGAATTAGCTGTACCTCACTTATGTCACTGAAGTCACAGCTATTTTCTCCGCAGTAAATATGACGCTTTAAAGTCTGCATCTGAAAGATCAATCATACTTTTCCTAAAGCATTTACTGGTAAAACAACAAAAGCAACAACAACAACAACAACAACAACAACAACAGCAACAACAACAACACCACCACCAACAACAACAACAGCAACAGCAGGAACAACAACAATATGCTGCTAGTGTACCAGAAGCCTTTCTATAAAACAACAATAGCAAGAACATTGACAACATAAACTCTACAAACGACAATAACCTAAAAATTAATACGACAAAATCGATCTAAAGGAATAAGCAGCTAAAACTATTTCCGACTATAAGAACAGTGGGAAAGAAAACTGATATTTTTTGTTGTTGTTGTTTTGGGTTTTATTTTCTTAATAGCTGAACGATACGAAAATGAAGCCGTGAAGTGGGCAGAGAAATATAACTCTACTCTTTGACCAGAGCATCACGGGACAAGCGATTAGGAGAAAATAAATTGAGAAAAATGACGGAAAACTGATTTTCATCATCAAACCTCTCGTTCATCTTCTATATCCGTCAATCCGGCAATTTTTGTTTTCTCTTTATTTTTCTTTATTGCATTCTCTCTCTTTATACAGAAGCAAAGGAGAAAGAAGAATCGAATTTGCACGTATGTGAATACATACAATTATATATACATATATATACCTGTATACAAACATATATATATACTTACATATATATTACATATATATATATGTGTATGTAAGTATATATATATATATATATATATATATATATATATATATATATATATATATATATATATATATATATATATATATATGTATATACATACATACATACTTATATACAAATATATATATATATATATATATTTGTCTATATATATATACAAATATATATATACATATATATGTATATATATATATATATATATATGTATGTATATATTTATATATATATATATATATATATATATATATATATACATATATATATATATACATATATATATACAAATAGGTATATATATACATATATATTTATATATATATATATATATATATATATATGTACATATATATATATATATATGTGTGTATGTATGTGTGTGTGTGTACCGAGAGGGAGAGAGAGAGTGAGTGAGAGAGAGAGAGAGAGAGAGGGAGAGAGAGAGAGAGAGAGAGAGAGAGAGAGAGAGAGAGAGAGAGAGAGAGAGAGAGAGAGAGAGAGACCTACAGACAGAGAGAAGGAGATGGGAAGGGAGAAGACAAAGAAAGATTATTTCCGTTTGTGAAATAGGTCTATCAATGATACGAATATTTTTTTTATTGGCCTCACGTGCAGATCTTGTGTGTCTCTCATGCTCCGACGCAAAGCTTAGAGATCTATTTCTTGTCAAGCAGGAAATCTACGCTAGTAGTGGCAATAGAAGTGCGGTTGTGGAGGTGATGGTGACGGTGACGGCGGCAGTGGTGATGTCGTTAGTGGTGTTGGAGGTAGTGTATATGGTGGTGATGATGGAAGGATGATATCAGCTACGGTTGCCTCTACTAACATAAATCTAAATCGATCCTTACGCCTACGTGGTTATCAAGAAATCACGTGCACAACCCTTCATCATCTTTCAAATATATATTCCTTTTCAACTGTTAATACGGAAAACAGCATCATCATTATAGTCTATTTTTACTGCTCCTTGCTCCTTTCCTCCTTCTCATCCTCATCATCATTATCATCATAATCTTCACCTTCATCATCACAATGGCCGTCACCCCCCCCCCCCCCCCCACGCCCCATCATCATCAACATCATCAGCAACAGTGTTTGTCAGCATTAACATCATTACTACCGTCATCACAGTTGCTCACTGCATCACCATCAACAACTTCATCACTATCATCATTAAATATGTCCACACATACCTCCTCAGAGTTGTGTCTATCGTACTCGGCGTCCTCTTCCGCATCCTCCTCCTTCCTCCTCCTCATCCTACTCCTCCTCCTCATTATCATCATCATCACCATCATTATCATCATCATCATCGTCGTAGTCGTCGTCGTCGTCGGCCTCGTCTTCGTCGTCGACATCATCATCATCGTCAGCATTACTCATCACCATCTGTATATTCATCGGTTCTAACACCATTAACACCATCCTGTCGTTGAGCTTTGCATTATTGTAATATGATATTATTATTATTAAGATTATTCAAGGGCAAACTTCATTACACCACTCCGAAGCGAAGATATCAACATGGTGACAACCTACTGTTCGAGTTACATAAGTGCCTCAATAGTCATTTTGGGGTTGATGGTGGCTGACTTTTCCGACATCGAGGATACAATAATAATCTTGGGCACAATCAAAATAAAACAAGAAAACTAGACAGGTTGGTGAATCGAACAACTAATCCAAACAAACCAGGAGAATATAAATCCTATCCCCAATATGATAGACTTTGATGATAACACCCACCTACCCGTGACCATCGCAGATAGACGGCCAGGTTTCCACACCTGTGGGGAGAAAAACCACCTAAATGGCTTCTACCTTAAACAAACAAAGGCAGAGTAAAGGCCCTCTCCTTTGCCCATGCCATTCTGAGAGCAACCCAACCAAATGCTGTCGCAGTAGAAGCAAAATAGAAAATAAACAGCACCAGCTTCAACAACGCCAACAACAAAACCGCCACCTCCCCCACTAACTGCAACACCAACATCAGGGAAAGACATACCTGACCCCATACCTCACACTAGTGGACAAAGATTGTGCCGGGGATGAGGGGTGGAAAACAATCAGGTAAACAAATGAAAGAACTACCCCTTTTACCCTAAAAAAATGAAGACGAAACAAACAAAAAAAAACTCAAAAGTTCAACGCCACTATCACCACAAACATCATCAAATTCATCAGCCCTACTTCCTCCACCACACACATCATTCCCATCTTCAACCATGTTGTCACAACCATCAACACCACAACAACTACAACAACCCAAACAAAACAAAACCTACATCCGCAACACCATCAAACTTGAATCCAACAAAACGATACAAATGTCATACATTACACAGCAATAAACACGAACAACAAAATATTACTTAACTACATACAGCAAAACACCAGCATTGCAGAAAAGAAATACACCACCCCAAAAATTTACACCACCCACAACTATAAAAATAACATAAATAAACCAAAAAACATGCACGCTTTTAAAAACAATTTTCTGCCGATTCAATGGGTGACTTCCGAGAAAACTTCTCTAGAAGAATATACAGAGACATCCTTGTGGAGAGAGCCCCAACTAAACAGACGGAAAGCCTGGAGTGAGTTCTCATTTGTTTCCTCCTTCATTCAACATGGCTGCACTCAGAATAGGCAGTGTAGATGCACATGGTCTGGGGTCGCCTTGGAAACAGGGTTACCTGCTAAATGACCTCAGATCACTTAACATACAGGCGATGGCTATCAGTAAGACAAGAATCTCCCAGCCACGAATGTTCGCATCCATTTTCGGCGGCTAAGATATGTACGCATCTCCAAGCCGTATGGGAACAGGAGGTGACTAGCTATGTTTGTTTTGGAGAGGTTTGGCTCTCGGGACACAGGCCATTTTCTTGGACACAAAAGTTAAGTTGGTGGAGCTGTACATACCCAGCAGCGAAGGGCATGTATTGATGTTACTGGATGTTTACGCCTCGACAGGGACAGGGCGGTCTGATGCCTGCCGGTGCCTGGAGACCTTCCTAGGAACGTATCACTTTTTAATGTCAATGGGTGATTGGAACGGGATCTTTGATACACGCTGGGACTGTGTGACTAGCAGACGCTTTCAACTCTCTGAGCGATACTGACTGGATTCTCGTATGTGCCAATACGGATATGGACAAATCGCATCGTGTCACCCAGATCATATCTGGATAGAATATTTGTAGGGAAATATTCTACAGATGTGTGCGGCTTTTCAGCAGCATTTTGCTCAACTGTTTGGAAGCAGTGGGGAGTCGGGTTATATGATGAACTTCATTCCCTACCTTGACGGCCGATAACAACAGCTGAAATATGGGATGCAATCATTAGTCTTATGCTGTATGGTCAGACATACGAGCTTTATTTTTATATAGCAGATTTTTTCGGTGACCTCTTGTCAGACGTCTGCTACAACTGAAAACAAAACGGGAGAATTCCCAGTTATGTGAGCCGAAGAGCGGTACCACCTCTGAGAAAAGACACGAACAATGGGGATTATATTGATAATGCAGAGTTCAAAATTTGGCCAAGATGCTAGCAACGAGGTTGGCGCTTGTCATCGGGGTCTGGTATGGGAGGCACAGACAAATGTCCTTCCGAAGAAATCAGTCCTCAACTTACTTTACCTTATTCAGTACATCATAAAAAGGGTAGCTATGGAAACTGACACGGGGTGGCACTGATCAACTTAGATCAATCGAAAACTTTTGATAGGGTCGGCCGTCAATACATGGTGGTGGTCCTCAAAGCAGCCAGGTTTAGGGCCGTTACAGAGGATGGGTATACACAGCAATATTTGCTCTGTGGTTAGAGTTAATGGTCACCTCACCGACCGTTCAACATCATGCTTTCGGCCCACCAATATTGTCCCCTCTTTTTCCCGTTGTATATATTTACCCTCGAGCCACTATTGTACACATTGGAGACGTTGTGGGATATCTCTTGAACTAAGACATGGTAGATCCGTGTCAGCATGCCGAAGACATCAATGTAGTATTACGTGATTGACACTGCTCTAATGGAATATGAAGTGCAAATTAATGTAGTTAGTTCAAAGAACCCTATCTTTGGCGCTGCACAGATCTTGTGTGCATACTTTCACATCACCATCTTGAAGCCATGACCAGCACTTTTCCCAATCAATGCCTACATTCACTTTCCATTCACTTTCCAGTTCTTTTTCCACTCACATCTTCCATTCATTAGGTGTCATTGCATCAGCAGTATCAACAACTGGAGGAAAAGTTTGGAATGTTGTGGGGGATGAAAAAGGTTTTAGTGATTCCATTGGTGATCGTATCAATAGGATGCATAGCGGACAGCTTTGCTAACTGTGTAAATAGAATTGGAATTAATGCAATGTTACATATCATGCAGAAGACAGCAATGATTTTAAGGAAAGTCTAATCTCTTTAAGACACAGGAGAAAATCAGGTGTTAGCTTGGCTGTTATAGACTCCATCATCTCATCTTTTGAAAAAATGAAGTTACCTTACAAAAGTAGATTCATACGATCCCACTATATCATACCTAGAAGAACCTATTGAATAATTCTACAATATTGGAGAACTGGTGAGAAATGTGGCAGCAGCTGATAGTCTGTTAATTATGGGTGACTTCAACTCGGGGATCGCAAATAGAAAGGCGGACTTCCTTGTTGCTTGTCTACATCTGAAGTAAACTTTCCTCCAGCGATATCGAAAGCAACACTACCTTTTCTGGCCCTAGGCAGAACCCCTTCTCCTGCATTTGCTTACGTTTTATCAATCCCTACATATTTTATGCGACAACTCTAGGCTTCTAGTAGGAAAAATACCTTGTGTTCCTATATTACATATAAGCAATCACCTGCAGACACAGATTAAACATAGATTAGACACACACGCACCTTGGATTACTCGAAGCTTCCCTCTCATACATTTATTCAACCACCTATCCTGTATATGTAACAGCATTGCACAATGCAGTACCTTTTGATCTACTATGAGGGAAATTTAGTTATAACTTTGTTTTTAATTCTCCACACACACACACTCACTCACACACACTTCAGAAAACAAACCCATACTTCAGGATTACACTTCAGATATATGGCTGGCAACATTATTTGCGCCGATTAACTGGGAGCACTTGATTCCTTCTTTCTTACTAACAACATTTAATTAGTTATATTAATACTTGGGATCCCTTTTTATCCCCACCTTTAGAAATGTATACGGTGCTACATTTGTAACGTATTTGATATCTCTCTACGACCATTAATTTTGTGATATATATTAGGCGTTGACATAGTCGGATCTTGGTACTTTTCGCATATCTCCCCTTTCGATTTGTTTCTATTTTGCAACTCTTCCTCCTTTATTCATATAGTTTCTCATTTTTATGATTTCTTTTATGTATTTCTTATGTGTTATTTAGTTTATTAGTCTTCATTCTATCATACCTTAATTTTATTTTAGATTTATTTTTCAACCTTAATTCTCACTAAAATATATTATCCAGTAGCTAGCCTGGTTTTCTTATCACTACTACTACTGCAACATCCATTTATACCAATCACTACTTTCTCCTAATTAAATAAAATTTCTAGGTTGCAGTCTTGACAGTTGTTGTTGTTGTGGTGCTATGAGAGTGAGCTAAACAGTTCAAAGGAGAGATGCTAAGGCATTAATTTCAACCCTTCTTACTAATAACCGTACTGTTCTCCTCCAGGTAAAATGACATCCTACTATACAAAAAAGACTTCAAATGTAACTACTAGCGACTTCTTTTGAAAATAGACAGAATTTGGCATCGTGCTGTTATCATGTACCAGCAAAAAAAGGTTTAGCCGCTAACGGCATTTATGTTCACATGTTTGCTACATTAAGTGATGGCACAGCAGATTTATCAACAGAGCAAAATTAGGCCGCTGAATTGAGGAGGGGAAGGGAAAGTCCTGAAAATTACCCAAGGTCTAGAATTTCTGCACCGAGAGAAAACATTGATCATGTTCAACACATGGTGATGGATGACAGGCGATTGACTATGAATCAAATATTGAATGCTATTAGCATTAGAGAATATTCTGCACAATTAACTTAACATGACGAAGGTTTCTGTTCGGAGAGGGCAACGCCTTTTAACAACTGATTAAAAGCGCAGCAGTCTGATCATATCCCGTGAAAATTTGACATTGTTTGAATCTGGTCAAGCTGCTTTCCGTGGAAATTTCCTTTTCCAGGATGAGTGTTGCGCTCATCACTTCAAGCCAGAGACATATAGACAATCCATGAAGGGGAAACACCCCTCCTCGTCCGCTCCAAAGAAGGCTAAAATCGTTTTATCTGCAGGTTAGCTGATGACCTCAAATTTCTGGGATGCAAAAGGCATTGTGTTTATTGACTATCTTCAAGAGGGTCATACCATTAATATATTCTACTATGCCACCATGTTGAGGCAGTTACGAAAGGGTATCAAGACCAAACGCCCAGGAAACTGACGAAAGGCGCCCTATTTCAACAGGACAATGCTCCGGGACATAAGCCATTGATCTTAATGGCCATTGTGCGTGACAGTGGCTTTGGACTGATTGATCACCCTTCCTATTCTCCTAATTTGTCCCATCTGTCTACCATCAGTTTCCCAACAAAAAAACACTTGGCTGGGAACCAGTAGCGCGGTGATGATGAGGTCATGTCTGCTTTTGAGGACTTTTTTTACCAACAGGATGAAAACCTCTTCACCAAGAAGATCGTAGCACTTCAGCTCTGAAAAAAGAACTGTGTGGACCACTATGTTGAAAACTAAACGTCATTTGGTCACATTCCATGAGGGTATCCTGATCAGACTGTGAATCTTTTCTGCCAACCCTCGCAATTATCTCCGTTTTCATCTAGAAATAGAGGGTTATATGACGTTCAACCCCAGGTTGTGGTGGTAAAGTGTTTATAGAGTGCGTAGAGGATCTCAGACCTTGGCACCATTGAGGAATTCAGAGAGACTAGGAGGATGTAGGGTTGGAACTGTCTTGAACCAACGGCTGGGTGTAACTGACATGTCAGCAAGGCTTTAGGAGAACAATATCAATAAATGGAAACAGCATGAGTAATTATCTTTATTTTTATTCATGTAATTGTATTTTCCGTCATGTAACTTTCTATACACGTAAATAGCTGTATGATGACGTCGAAACTCTTGCATAACATTTCCCTTAAAAATAAGTATAACAGTGAGTATGTAACAAATAGATGAGGTAAATTTTAACATATTGACTTCTAATTCATTTATATATATATATATATAAGGAAAAAAGATGAAATCGAAAATGCAAATGGAGTCTTTCTTAAAATATTTATTTGGTTCCTTTACCGGTTTCGCAGTTTTTGTGCTTTTCAAAAGTAGAATTGAGATGGAGGGTTTGTGATTTTTCTTGCATCTGGTTGGTGTTCGAATGTTACTTCTCTTTTATATGGTAAAAAGTGGCTCGAAATGCTAGGATTTTAGAAAAGTAATTTGGTTGGTTGATGACTGTCATGTGAATAAGTATAATAAATTTCGCGCCAGTTCGCGTTACAAAGTTCTTATTATATTTGCCTTTTAAAAAACGGGTGGAGGGCTGAGATTGTTTTTTCATATATGAGTGAAATTTGGTTCGTTGATGCAGTCACGTGAATAATCACATCAACTTTCGCGCCAGTTTGTGTTTGAATTACTTTTTACTTTAAAAAAGCGGCTCAAGAAGGTTTTTTTTATAAATGTATTTTGATTAGTTATAAATGAAATTATGACTGTCACGTGAACAAGTACGAAATTTAATGTACTTGTTCATGTTACCAAATTTCACTTATATATGTAAAAACAATCTGAGCCCCCCCCCCCCCCCTACCTCCCTTTTTTTAAAAGCAAATATAATAAGAACTTTGTAACGCGAACTGGCGCGAAATTTACTATACTTATTGACATGTCAGTCATCAACCAACCAAATTACTTTTCTATAATCCTAGCATTTCGAGCCACTTTTCTCCATATAAAAGAGAAGTAACATTCGAACACCAAACAGATGCAAGAAAAACCACAAATCCTCCATCTCAATTCTACTTTTGAAAAGCACAAGAACTGCGAAACCGGTAAAGGAACCAAATAAATATTTGAAGAAAGACTCCAGTTGCATTTTCGATTTCATCTTTTTTCCTCATACTTTCACTCGTGTAGGACATCTCGTTTTTGTAAAAAAAACTCATTTTCTAATACACACACACACACACATATATATATATATATATATATATATATATTTAGAAACACACAGATACATGCGGACACACACATATATACATGAATGCATCCGCACCCAACTGTGAGTTAAGGGTGCCAACTTCACCGATGTTGCTCAATGAATGACCGGGACAGACCAATTCAGTTGAACTAGACTGAACCAGTATCAGAGTTAAAAATACATTATGAAGAGAGAAGAAACATTTAGATATAATTAGTAATAAAATGTATCATACCTAAACTGCTCCTAAATTCCTCGACTACGTAGTTTCGTGGCATAAACAAAAACAATATATCATAAAGACATAGAGTCCCTGCGAGGTCTGGCGACTTATCAAGTGGATACCTCATTTTACTAGTCTCAAGAACGCGTCTACACGACGTGAGAAAGAATCCCAAATGGCGGAGGGGGAGATAGTCACGCGATATAACGGTCGAGAAACAGAGCTAAGCCTCTTATAACCACGAAGAAAATACCACGGAGGCGGAGGGGGTATTCATATCCAGGCCGCAGAAGAGGTGGTGAAGAAGGCTAGAAGTATGAGTAATGGAAGCTTTCCAGTTGTCCCCACACTTCAAAGATTGCTCGACCAGAGGGAGTTATTAACAATATATTTAGAAACACACAGATACATGCGGACACACACATATATACATGAATGCATCCGCACCCAACTGTGAGTTAAGGGTGCCCACTTCACCGATGTTGCTCAATGAATGACCGGGACAGACCAATTCAGTTGAACTAGACTGAACCAGTATCAGAGTTAAAAATACATTATGAAGAGAGAAGAAACATTTAGATATAATTAGTAATAAAATGTATCATACCTAAACTGCTCCTAAATTCCTCGACTACGTAGTTTCGTGGCATAAACAAAAACAATATATCATAAAGACATAGAGTCCCTGCGAGGTCTGGCGACTTATCAAGTGGATACCTCATTTTACTAGTCTCAAGAACGCGTCTACACGACGTGAGAAAGAATCCCAAATGGCGGAGGGGGAGATAGTCACGCGATATAACGGTCGAGAAACAGAGCTAAGCCTCTTATAACCACGAAGAAAATACCACGGAGGCGGAGGGGGTATTCATATCCAGGCCGCAGAAGAGGTGGTGAAGAAGGCTAGAAGTATGAGTAATGGAAGCTTTCCAGTTGTCCCCACACTTCAAAGATTGCTCGACCAGAGGGAGTTATTAACAATATATTTAGAAACACACAGATACATGCGGACACACACATATATACATGAATGCATCCGCACCCAACTGTGTGTTTCTAAATATATTGTTAATAACTCCCTCTGGTCGAGCAATCTTTGAAGTGTGGGGACAACTGGAAAGCTTCCATTACTCATACTTCTAGCCTTCTTCACCACCTCTTCTGCGGCCTCGATATGAATACCCCCTCCGCCTCCGTGGTATTTTCTTCGTGGTTATAAGAGGCTTAGCTCTGTTTCTCGACCGTTATATCGCGTGACTATCTCCCCCTCCGCCATTTGGGATTCTTTCTCACGTCGTGTAGACGCGTTCTTGAGACTAGTAAAATGAGGTATCCTCTTGATAAGTCGGCAGACCTCGCAGGGACTCTATGTCTTTATGATATATTGTTTTTGTTTATGCCACGAAACTACGTAGTCGAGGAATTTAGGAGCAGTTTAGGTATGATACATTTTATTACTAATTATATCTAAATGTTTCTTCTCTCTTCATAATGTATTTTTAACTCTGATACTGGTTCAGTCTAGTTCAACTGAATTGGTCTGTCCGGGTCATTCATTGAGCAACATCGGTGAAGTTGGCACCCTTAACTCACAGTTGGGTGCGGATGCATTCATGTATATATGTGTGTGTCCGCATGTATCTGTGTGTTTCTAAATATATTGTTAATAACTCCCTCTGGTCGAGCAATCTTTGAAGTGTGGGGACAACTGGAAAGCTTCCATTACTCATACTTCTAGCCTTCTTCACCACCTCTTCTGCGGCCTCGATATGAATACCCCCTCCGCCTCCGTGGTATTTTCTTCGTGGTTATAAGAGGCTTAGCTCTGTTTCTCGACCGTTATATCGCGTGACTATCTCCCCCTCCGCCATTTGGGATTCTTTCTCACGTCGTGTAGACGCGTTCTTGAGACTAGTAAAATGAGGTATCCTCTTGATAAGTCGGCAGACCTCGCAGGGACTCTATGCCTTTATGATATATTGTTTTTGTTTATGCCACGAAACTACGTAGTCGAGGAATTTAGGAGCAGTTTAGGTATGATACATTTTATTACTAATTATATCTAAATGTTTCTTCTCTCTTCATAATGTATATATATATATATATATATATATATATATATATATATATATATATATATATATATATATATATAAGTAAAAGTGGTATTTAATTTGTTGGAAGTTCGACAAAAATAAATGTTTATAACTGATTTAGAACACTCTGGACTTCTTCCGTATCTTCCCATTTAAAATATATAAATATAGATATTCTTATTAACTCACTTAATTTAATTTAATTTAACTTAATATTTACTTACATTAAATACAAAACCAATATCCCTCATTAAAACAATTATATATATTAGACGATATACACATCTATTCATTTATTTATTTGTTTATTTATTTATTTATCTATCTACTTATAACAGAAAATATTATATTAGAAACGAATTTTAAACAACGAATAATCGTAAATGCACAATATATTTATACTTAGAATATATTTCCCCCAATTCACGTTATATTCATCTTCTCTTGTCTATTTTCTCTCTCTAGATCTCTCATAATATTTTTTTATCTTTATCCCCTTGTATGTTTCTCTCTCTCTTTCTCCAGTGCCATTTAAATAAACGGTTGTTTTTCAATTATTTACATATTCATTTGCATATTCACACATAAGTTTGAATAATCCCTAATATTTTTTCCACTATCCAGTGAATTTCCAACCGATAAGGTATGGTTTTCATGGGTATGTCTATTTATAAAACAAACTTTGTATTTTATCTGATAAAAGCGTACCAATGTTGTCTTGGTTACCCTTGAAATATCTTTATATATATAAAAGCGAGGATGTGTGTGTCTGCGTACAACTTGGCATGCATAAGGCTTTCACAATTATCAACTGAATTTGACCAAATTTTCAGTACACGTTGCACAGGTGGCTAAGATTGTCACATCACAAACATTTTTCAAATCGACCCACTTTGAGCAATAAATAATTGATATCAACATTTTCGGTAGAAAAATTGATATAAGGGAGATAACAAACTTTATTGACAATCCTTATAAAAACGGGAGATAATATTTTCACCAAATATATTCGTTTGCATTAATTATTGAAGACTTCTGCTTATTTTGACAGGTTGGGGACAAATAATGTTCTTCTTTTACTTCCTAGCTGTATATTCTTAGCATAATTTCAAACCTCGAGCACGCCGGGTAAATCTGCTAGTATATAATAAAATAAATATGGTTTTATATATATAATTTCCATTTATTTAATATCATTGTATATATATATGTGTTTATTGCTCTGGTCTTTATTTGGTCCATGCCAGCATAACACGGATATTGCTTTTCGCTTTGTTTTCGACCACAGCCGGAATTCGATCTCGCTGAAATTATATTTATATATATATATATATACAGTGCAAGAATAAACCAATCTTAAAGAGAGAGATTGAGATAGGAGAGGAGAAGAGAGATTGGTGAATTTGTTAGAAGCCAAAAGCGTAAATGCATGTGCTCAATGTGCAATAAGCAGTGGAAGGCAGCTAAATGGCTGGGTTCATGCAGAGATTAGGTGCACAGAGCTGGAAATATTCATTAGTTAAGCAAAACAAGACCACAAATTTCACAAGGAAGACATTATTTAAAGATTGTCAACATAATTGTTGCAGTTTAATGTAAGAAATGAGGAGTGTAAATATAGTTTAATGTAAGGAATAATAATAATAATAATAATTGTTTCTATTTTAGGCACAATGCCAGAAATTACCCTAGTACATTACTGGTACTTTATTTTATCCACCCCTTAAGGATGAAAGGCACAGTTAACCTCGGTGAGATTTGAACTCACATCATAAAGGGGCGTAATAATAATAATAATAATAATGTCCGTTTACAATTGTTTCGCTACTCCATATATTATTTACTGGATCAAATGATTATAGATCATTATTGATCTGGTTCAGATGGAGATAATTAAAATAGGTAAAAATGGAGCAGTTCTTCAGAACTTCAAAAGAGATAATGAAAATATTGATAAAGGTACGATGGAACAAGGAATATAAAGTAAGGTAAAGAAATATGGTTACATGAACGTAACGTTCCATATATTGATATTTCACTATGTTGTCCTGGGTCTATCTATTGTCTGCTACAGGCAAGCATTATTATTCTGACGAGGCTGCATTATGCGAGATCTGCCTATGCGTAACAATATGGACACCTAAGGACATATTTACCTTACTAATTAGAGACGGGTTTCAATGGAAGTAACTCCTCGATAATTTAGAAATAGTAGGAAATGTATATCTAAGAAATGCTAATGTGCTTAAGTGAGAGACAATGTAGGGGAGGTAACTTATAATTATCTAAGTCAGGGTTAAATATTTAACATGTTAGCTTTAAGTATAAGTGGCATTAGATGACTATGTTGGGTCAAATATTCTGTTGGCGAAGGAATTTTCCCTTCGATGTTCACAGCTAATAGTTATCTCGTTTCTATCGTTAATCAGTAGAGGTCATGATAGAGTTATGTAATAGGCCACGGTAACACAGAGATCACAAGGGTTTCTTCGTCCATTAAACGCTTGGGCTCTAGCCAAGATATCCCATGTTAGTGAGTGTTCAAAGTTGGTTAATTTAAGGTTTTTAATGAGCCTAGCTAGAGATGTTGAACATCTATTGCTAGGGTCTCGGAAGGAAAATGAGTGCGCGTTATAGCGTACTTTAAAAGGGTTAGACGTAGAGCCAATATAGGAGCTGGTATGTGTTGGTGATTTATCTGTGCACCTATATACTATATTGGGTGCAAGGCATTGTCCGTTTAGTGGGTATGCTTTAGGGTAACGGCAGTTGCAGTTACTGCTGCGGTTAGTGAGGGTAGGGTTGTTTAAACTATGCGGTTGGTGTGTGCGAGAAGGATTAGATGGGGGAGGTATGCTACTAGAGTAAGTATTGGTGTAGTGGCGTGGTGTATTTGAGGGGGTGGTGATACTGCGGTGTGGGAGTTAAACTCTCTTAGTTTATGATGGTTACTGAATGCGATGTGGCTAGCTAGGTTAGGTGTTGTGGAGAATCAGATTTTAATGTTGTTTTTATTAAAGAGTTTGTAATGTCTATGGTTGGAGGTGAAATGTTTAGATAGGATAGAGAAGAAGCGTTTAGGGATATTAGTGGCTAAATTAGATGAGAATGGGGGTTATTGCAGGTGATATTTCTAGGCCTATTCCTTCTAGGAGTTCTAGTGGAGTTGACAGGGGCCTTCATAGGGTTATTATTACCTGGGCGTTTGTTATTTGCCATCCCATTGCTCATTCCTATTCTAGAGTTAATTCTGAGTCTGCTACTAGGAGTGGGAAGTAAGCCTCTGCCACCATTATGGTTCCTTGTATAGGTGCTATTACTTCTAAAATTCCGGCGTATCTGGCTACATGCTAAAGTATTTCTAGTTCTAGTGTTAAATTTATTATGGTTGTGGTGAAGTACTGTGTTATGGCATTTAGGTATGTAGTAAATGGACTGTTCATAACCAGATTCAGAAAGGGCCTTATTATAATATGCCGCATGGTTCATAAATATCTCCTCATTTGCGGAAAACATGGAAATCCTATACGAGATAGATTTGATGACTGCTCTGATGACTGCCGGTGGCTGGTTAGAGTGTCGGCTAATATATGTAAGTATTTCACCTGGTTTATGATAAGGGTAATACAAGTTATTGTTAAGATCTAGGATAACGTCCAGGAAGTTTACTACCTTATGGTTTGGCTCGATGGTGATGAAAAGACCGTTATTTAAAAATAATCTGGGTAATTATTTTTTGAGCAAGTCAATGCCTCGATTAGTGCAATTGTGGACTGCAAATAGGGCGTCGTCCCTTTATATTCCGCTTTGCAAGGGTTGGATTTCAGCTCTGATGTTATGTAATAGGTAGATTCCAACTAAATCGGTGATTTGCGCAGAGTCGCTTGAGCCCATAGTGATGTCGAGTTGTCTGTTCTGTCCTTTCTAGTCCAGAATGAGCCGTTGAATTCAATGATTGTTTGCCTAGCCATAAGTATGATGTCAATCTCGTTATTAGTTATGTCAGAGTTGGTGCTGGCTAGGGTTAATGCTTTGTTAAGCAGTGCCGGGGTTATTGAAGCGTAGTAGCTGTCAATGTCAAATTGGAGAAACGTCATAGATTACTTGGACCTTAGATCTGAGAACTTTCTGACGACTTGGCCGGTGTTGGACCACAGCTTGTAGGTGATACCATCTCGTAGCCCAAGGATGATCCTGTCGAGAATGTTCTTGCTGATACGACCCACGTCAGATGTGGTTGGGCTTATAAACCTAATAGATGGGTTCTCAATAAAGTTTGGCTTGTGATCCTTGAGAGAGAACCTAGGGATTGTAGGTACATAAGGGTGGGTAAATCTATCCAGATGCAAGTCCTTAACCAGAG
Organism: Eledone cirrhosa; assembly: GCA_964016885.1. Taxonomy (NCBI): domain Eukaryota; kingdom Metazoa; phylum Mollusca; class Cephalopoda; order Octopoda; family Eledonidae; genus Eledone; species Eledone cirrhosa. Next base: position 349,556,570 of record OZ024743.1, read on the forward strand.
TCTGGGCTTTTCGGTTAAGTAAGTTTACATTTGAGGGTATAGTTTTTTATAGTTTTTTTATTAAGCTCCTTAAGAAGGAAAGAGTTGGAAGTTTCAGGAGGCATGGTGTATAGATTTTTGGTTTTGTCAG
>OZ024743.1:349561699-349579199 GCA_964016885.1 Eledone cirrhosa
GTAATTGCTGGCCTTGTGCCAAAAGTAGAAACAATTATTATATACTGATTAGTAAATAGTCCATACGCTATATGATAAAGCAGAAATCATATACACATGCATTATTCAGTTTTCCCAGTATTTCTTCGTGAATTGAAATTATTTTTTATGTGTTTCTTTTATTCATTTCTCTCTCTCTCTCTCTCTCTCTCTCTCTCTCTCTCTCTCTCTCTCTCTCTCTCTCTCTCTCTCTCTCGTATGAGTGATTATTGTATATATACAGTATATATACAGAGATAGAGAGATAGAGAGATAGATAAATAGAGAGAGAAAGCAAGAGGGAATGAGGGGGGGGGATATTGGTTACCAGACTAGTAAGTCCATATTCAGCTAGATACTCGATGCTTGGCAAAATTAGCGGCCGCACACCTATCTGTGATCAAACCCGTATCTAACTGTCAACCACAACTCCAATCACCAACAACTGCCCAAACATGAAAATAGGTTTTCCTGAGAAATCTAGCAAAAGTATTTTTTTTTTCATTATTTTTAAATGTACATAGGATGAACTACCAATCTCAGCTATTCCCCCTGTGGAATACGCCTCTCCATTGTTCTAATTACAAGATCCGCGAAATATCAAACCAAGTCATTACATAAGTCACAACATTTTTGCTTAATGAACAATGTATTTTCTCTTCCATCAATGCTAAAAATTTGAAGATTCAATTCATTAAGGATTGGGTTGTCGCCTATCTACCCAACATCTTTTTCTTCATCCTAACCGAGACCCACCTCGACAACTCAAACTTGGGAGCTGAAATGGTGGTGACGGATTTCACAACCTTACGGGCAAATAATATTGGGAGAAAAACGAGCTCTGCTGACATATTTCTAAATAACTCTTTTACGGCAACCGCAAAGGACATATTCTTCACTGACTACGGTAAATTGATTTCTGGGCACAACAATACTATAGTTAGGGTTTATAGCCCACCTCATACGCCCTTACCTAACTTCAAAAAATGCCTCTACAGTATTAATTGTTTTATCCCCCGTGTTGAGCGAACTACAAATACTTTGGAAGTAGTTATTTCCATCTCACACCAAACAAAGTAGCAGTAGAATCACATTTCGAATTTATTGATGCGATTTTCCTCTCCAAACTTACGCCCACACCAGCAAGATGCCACAAAATGTTTTGGACGTAGTCTTAAGTAACAACATTAGACTATTCACAATACTGAAATGAAAAAGTATCCTCTCAGAACATGTCATTGTTTTCTGTAACCTGCAATTCAAGTATCCAAACGTCAAATCCATTAACAGCGATTTAGAGCATGTATCATAATGCAAACTGAGATGCGATCATTCATGATCTTACACTCGTTGACATTCATACACACAAACTCATATAAATACCTACACCAACATCAAAACCTTTTGGTAAATATTTGTAGATACGGTTACAAATATATGCACAAAACACATTCGATCACAGTCTGTGAAAAAAATAAATGGAGACTCCCTAGAAAGAGAAGAAAAAAACATTATTAGAAACCAAAAGACTTACTTTTCAACAATCACCCAACTAAAATATTACTATACACTCAGTCGACTACAATAACATTGTTTGAAAATAGATAACAACATAATCGTTAAAACTGCATAAGGACTGTCATCAATAACGAAATAACAGTTAAGGATGTCTGCACTATTGTGAAAATAAATCTCAATACCAAAATGTTTTTCTCATTTTCACGTTGTCTCCTCTCTTGGCCCGCTGATTGATGTAAATAACATTCTCTATGGAAGAGATACCACAAAAGAAATACTGCTTTGTTTTCGACAATCCTAATATCGTTGATCTTGAGAGTATCCGTGATGTAAACCCCCAAAGTACCATATACAACCCCTGATAGCTTAGGGGCACTCAACTCAGACGTTGTCCACGATAGGTTTTTTATTAATATGCTGAAGAAATGTGGACATCAACTTGCATTCCCTCTATCTAATCACTGCGGGAATACACTTGATGCAGGCTATATTCTTTAACATTTTAGATCTCAGTCTGTCTTCTTAGTGTTCAGACAGCGGAACTGCCGTCCAATGTCACTCACACCTGATATAATCAAGATTTTGCGATATTAGTGAGATGACAAACAACGCATTACCTCTAAGCAGCAATATCCTTAATTCCAACCTGCATGGTTTCCACGATGACAGGGATTTCATAACATAGATTCTGTATCGCTTTGACTGTACATAAAGCTTTTTGTATTCTTTTAACACTCATTCTGATGACATGACCAAATATGCGTTGTTGTGACTTCATAAGAAAGGTTTCAATCCCTCCTTTCTTGAACTTAGTGAAAAGGTCAGCGTTAGATATTTTGTCTTCGAGAGTCTATTCACAAATTGCGCGAAGATAACCATTGTGAAAGACGTCTAGTCGGTTAATGAGTGCAGGAAAAGAGTTTTATAAACCTGTATTTTAGTGTCCAATTTTATGCCCAGCTCATTCAAAAGGTAGTAACGCAGCTTGCCAAATGCACTTGTGGCTTCCTTTTTCGATTGATTTGAATTCACCTGGCTGCCAAGATATGTGCACGATTTCATATATTTGAGATTCTTCCCATCAACCTTTATCGGGGTATCCGGTAACTGAGAAACTTGAGGTTTCTGTTTGACACATGGTATTCTTTATGTATAGATTATTGCTGGAGGATCACCTATTATTTCTATGCTAAAGGTAAGCCCGAAAGATTTACGTCAACAGTAAAACGGATTACATGTTCCTGGGATTCGTCTAAAGATGTTGCTACAAGTGCAGCGTCATCTGGAAGAAGAATATCACGCATCATGCTGGTCCGTAGATGAGTCACAGCTTTGAACTGTTGAAAGTTGAAGAGTCAGCAACTAGTTATATATATATATATATATATATACATATATATATATATATATATATATATAACTAGTTGCTGACTCTTCAACTTATATATATATATATATAGATATATAGATCCCGTAGGGGATCACTAATGTAGCCGGGAAGCCGCTAGAATTGGTTGAGGACTTCCTGTATCTGGGAGCAAAGATTGGGAATACGGAAGATGATGTGGTTGAGAGGAATAGCAAAGCCTGGGCGGCGTGCCACAGCTTGAGATGGGTGTGGAAGTCGGACCTTCGTAAAAACCTAAAAATCCGCCTCTTCATTGCTTTAGTGGAGTCTGTGCTGCTGTACGGGTCTGAGACCAAGAAACTCACTCAGATGGTGGATGGGTGCTACACGAGAATGCTAAGGATTGCTATGAACATTAATCAGTATACACTGAGGATGAAAAACTCAGAGCTGTATGGGAGCCTCCCAAAGGTCAGCTCAAAAGGGACACAGAGGAGATTGAGGTTAGCTGGACATGCTCACCGGCATCCATAGTTGACATTGCACTCAGTGCCCCTGTGGGAGCCCCTACATGGACACACTGGAAGAAGATGACCAAGGTTAACGTATGTTGATGCCCTAAGGACAGACACTGGTCTGTTGGAGACGCAGGACATGGCAGCGATAATGAGGGACAGAGACCGCTGGAGAGAACTCGTCCATGGATCTCGGGAATTTTACTCGCCCTAGAATAGATCCCGTTAAGGGTGAAAGCAGCGATTCTTTTCTTAAACCTTAATCTGTTATTTTAATAAATATATATATATATACACATATATATATATATGTGTGTGTATGTGTGTGTGTGTGTGTGTATAAATATATGCATATATATATATATATATTTGTACATATACATGTGTGTATGTGTGTGTTCGTGTGTGATGTGTATGATGTATGTATTCATACATGTATCCATATATAGGTATAGTGCTATCAAAAAGGAACAGCTTAAATAATACGAAGCAAGGTATTGTAATGTTATTGGCTGTATCTATATTGAATCATTGGAAATGTTACATCTTCCAGCATAACGAGGGCAAAGAGAGAAATAAACATGACAGAAGTTCTAGATAACGAATATCTTATCTGCCAAAAAGAAAATAAGTTGAGCCATGTGTTTTAAGGGTCAATGCCTTTTGGATTCCGTGCTAATCTTCTCTGGGTAATGCCCTTAATCAAAAGATTTCAAAAACACCACACACACACACACACACACACACACACACACACACACACACACACACACACACACACATTTGTTTGCATGTATATACATATACATACATATATATATATCCCATGTACGTCAATACTCATCTTTTTCCATTTATCTGAGGGTTCTAAACCCCGTTATCAAGCTAAAATTCCTTTAGTCAAAAATACGGTGAAAGCTATATATTTTCTAATTTCAAACTCGCTCGCAGTTTTAAAACATACTTACTATATATATATATATATATATATATATATATATATATATATATATATATATATATATATATATATATATATATATATATATATATATATATATATATATATATATATATATATATATATATGTATATATATATATATATATATATATATATATATATATATATATATATGAAAAGAGTCAGGGCCCCGACGGCTGAGCTCTAACCGTTTAGACAGCTAGAACTTCTATATATATAATAAGTATGTTTTTAAACAGAGAGTGAGTTTGAAATTCGAAAATAGAACTTTTCGCCGTAATTTTTTACTCAAGAAATGTTACCCTAATAGAAGGGTTTAGAATCATCTAAGAAATGGAAAAAGATGAGTATTGACGTACATGGGAGTCGAACCTACATCTGTTGTTATCAAAACTACTCTGCTACCATTACAACAATACATTTTCTGATTTCAAACGCGCCCGCTGTTTCAAAGCATACTTACTTGTCATGATACTTGGTGGTGGATTGGCAGTGTCGGTGGAGCGTCAGACACCATGCTTTGCAGCATAGTTATGGCCCTTTACGTTCCGTGTTAAAATCCCGCCGAGGTTAACATTGCCTTTCATCCTTACAGGGTCGATAAAATAAAGTACCAGTAATGCACTGGATAATTGCTGGCCTTGTGCCAAAAGTAGAAACAATTATACTTGCGAAGAATGTAGCTTCTAATTTGAATTGAAGGAGATGGGTGAGCGTTTCGTTTAACTTCTATCGATGTATATATATATATATATATATATATGTGTGTGTGTGTGCGTGTGTGCGTGCATGTGTGTGTGTGTGTGTGTGTGTGTGTGTGTGTGTGTGTGTGTGTGTGTGTGTGTGTGTGTGTATTAAAATCAATAGAATGTCGGACTGGAAATATTCTTTAATATTCCGATGAAAATTTTAATTCCGCGAAAACACTATACATATTTTAATGCACCAGTTTCATCATCGATTATGATGCAAGACTTAAACGATTTTATCGTGTATTTATTACATAATTATCTACATAAGAACACAGAGCTACTGCCGACACAAACAGGGAATAGAATATAGACAATAGATTTGGTTCGGGGTTGGCCTGCCAGTGTGCTGTTACTGTAACTGCAAACCATCCACGAAAGTCACACAGGCATCATGCTAAGGATAGTGGGTGCATATGGGTGACGGAGGGGGTGTGGGTTATTAAGTGGCGCCAGAACGTCTACACTTCACAGAAAATGCCATTTATTGAACTCAACCAAAGATTCCATTGAAACTGCCGTCTGGGTGTTTTGAACTTAAAGGCCCTGTTTAATCACCCACTCGTGATACAAGGCATAGACGATTTCATCAAGTGTTGATTGCAGAATTAGCCACATAAGACAACAAGACAACGGCAAGCACAAACAGAGAATACATTGTCGGTTATGTGGTACTTTCTAACTTTAAACATTTTATTTTGAGTGATACTTTTCAATCGATTCTATTTCATTCTGGTTCTATATTAAATGTCTAATTCTGCAATAAACACCACATGAAATCGTCAAGGTCGTACATGATAATCGGATGATGAAATTGGGCCATTGAAATATATATTGTGCTTCCGTGGAAATAACATTTTAATTGGAATTTTAAAGAAAGTTTTCAGTCAGACCTTCTGTTGTTCTTGATGAATGTTTAACTCTGTTCCTGTGCCAGCTACGAGATATCACATCTACGATTGATGATCTGCATAACTTCGAGCGCTTTAATTTATTGCATCATCGTTTACTAACCAGAATCACCAGTTCTACCCTTTTGGTAAAGAAACTAACATAAATTGAACAAGGCTCCAGTTGCTATCAGGCATATTGTGATGTAATGCAGGACCAATGCCATAACCCCAATATAAGAGGAACTATTACCACACACCCGCTAAAACTGAGTCTTCTCCAGTACATGTACCCGATCCTACACAGGTACCTAATTTCTAAACGACCAAAGGGAAATCTCACAGATCGTTGGTTATGTGATACTATTTGACTTTAATTATTTTATTTTGAGTAATATATTTCATTCGATTCTATTTGATTCTGACACTATAGTATATGCCTTCTATAGGTGGAGTACATCTTACTCTATTGTTTATGGTTATTATATAAATCATAGATGATATGTAAAATTCAGAAACCACAAGTTTCAGTATCGTCTCCATACCAATAACTAATGATTCTTTCTCTTCAGTTGTATATTGTTTATCGCTACCTCTCTTACTTCCTTGCTAAATTAATCTTTCTTTATCCACCACCGTATTTATTTAACACTTAACTTTCGTTATAGTAGAACTACACCTACACATTACTTCTATATTTTTTAATATATTTATATTTTTTTAATTCGCTTTTGAATTTGTTTTGTGAAATTCTTATCTGAAAACGTATATTGGAACAGATATTGTTATACTTTGGGTGGGTCATGCTGCCAACACATGCACCTGTTGGTTTTCACTTTATTATAAGTTTCAGTTTGGTCGACTGGTTGGTTCGACAACTGGAAGGTTGTATATTCTCAAAGCACTTTCGTCACACATTCTTTTACCTCCTCAGTGACTAGGTTTTTATTTTGTGTCCGTCCTTTGTTCTGTCCTACACCATCTTGTTTTTGTAGAGCAGAACAAAGGATGGACACAAAATATGTGTTTTTATTAGCAGCATGGCCCTCTCAAAGTATTACAATATATTTTTATTAATTTTCCATATTTCACTTTATAGCATATAATTAAATTAACTACATTATATTATATCCCATGAGATATTCCATATGTAATATAATATTTAACCACTACTTTATTCAATAGTTGCTACAGATATAATTCAATTTAATTTTAATCTTAATTTTAATTTCAGTTTTACATTCAACTCTGTATATGCTTTTTTTTCTACCTAATGATAGCTATATCTAATTAATTACCTCTACCACTTAATTTATCCCACCATGGATAAAAGTAAGAATATCTAATGTGTTATCTATCTCTCATCATATCATGTTCGTTGGTATTATTGGCATTTTAAGGTGGGTGTTAAGCCATCGACTGGCCATATGTGGATATCTGATTACACCCAGGTCGAATAAAATTAGGTTCTATAACTTGAGTGCTTCGAATTAATTAATTAATTAATTGTCACCTCCCTTCATTAATTGAATATACTACGTCACCAGTAACTTATTTCTTAGGACTTGATGGGAATGAGGAATGTCACGTCGGTCGATAATATACCATACCTCATTTTTGTCCACAATACAAACGCTTGTATATGCGCGAAATAGTTTTATTACCCCTTAATAACTCAATAATTTACTTTCAAGAATCTTTCACATCTACTAATATAGTTGCCAATATGTATTTGTCTGTTACGCACTAAAGATAATTGAGGATGGAAGGAGTGATGACGTCACGGATTAGAGAATACTGATGAAGGAAGCGGTGATGACTTCACGCATTAGATATGATTGACGAAGGAATGGGTGATGACGTCATGCATTAGATATGATTGACGAACGAAGGGGTGATGACATCACACACTAGAGATGACTGACGAAGGAAGGGGTGATGATATCACACACTAGTTATGACTGGCGAAGGCAGGGGTGATGACGTCACACACTAGAGATGACTGACGAAGGAAAGGGTGATGACTAACTACAGAAAGCAGCGTCTAACATTTGCTACACGTGTGAGTGTGCATATGTATAGTGACTTGGCTACACACATTGGTTGTTATGAGTATGTGAGTGTTCGTGTGTGGATATATATGTATTTGTGTAAATTATATTCATATATGATATTTGTGTGAGTGTGTATGTATTTGTGTGTGCTCATTTAGAAAGATACGTAGACAATAGAATTACAAACATACACGCATCTACACATAGATATATATATAAATGGAGACATTTAGAAAAAATAATGATTACATACACCCACATCTATTGGATGACCGAAGAAGGAGGGGAGTGAGATATTATAGTGGTCCAGCGCTGAAAGATTCGTCACACTTGTGTGTGTATAGGTATAGCGAATTGGCCACACACATGTGTGTTCGGGTGTTTGTATCACCTGTATGAATGAGCGCGAAGGAACCAATCAACTAACCAATAAACAAAAATCTCTTTCTTATATTATGTATACATTTTACGACTAGCCGTCATTTTTGACATCACGTGTCCAGCTAATTCGGATTATAATTAACAACATTTGCAACCACAATCAACACATTAATATGAATATTAATGTTAATATCTATCTTTCTTCGGTACTAATGCGAACTAATCCCTACTAATATGGCCAGAACAGCCTTACAATCTACAACTGACATCACTAACATTACTAATACACCTCACCACTCCTACATGTATGCGTATATCTATGTATATATATATATATATATATATATACTGATGAAGGACAAACTTTGTTCATATGTAACCCATTTGCAACTCCGCAGCGCCCTTATTATCATATTTACACATATTTTTTCCTCTGCTGCTACCCGTCTGTTTCGTTCTATGTATCTTTACCCTTTCTAGCAGTCTCTCTCTCTGTTAGCCTCTTCCTCACCCTTCACTCACTCATTCTCTGTCACTACCTCTCCTCCTCCTCTTTCTTCCCGTTTGACCTGTGTGTAATTCTTTTCTCCCGCACGCTGGCCAAGCTGGTATGAATTTTTTCTCTCTCTCGTCTACGATTTCACAGAACTGATGTTTACCAAATTCGCAGACCAGACCCCTTCTTCCTCCCGTTAGACCTGTGCGAAATTCCTTCTTTGCTCACATTTCAACCAGGTTTGATGGTCTTTATTCTCTCGTTCACGATTTCACCGAATTTAAATTCATAGAAATCTGGGACTTGTCTCTTTCTTCCTCACTTACTGTTGCTTCACCATTTTGTTTATTTACCCTCGCGTCCCCTTTATTTACGTGTCCCAACGACTTTTTTTAGCCGTTGCTCGCACCAACCGGAGGTATATGGTCTTTAAAGCGATGAAATGCCTATGATGGTTGGAAGATCACTGATGAAAGACAAACTTTGTTCATATGTAACCCATTTGCAACTCCGCAGCGCCCTTATTATCATATTTACACATATTTTTTCCTCTGCTGCTACCCGTCTGTTTCGTTCTATGTATCTTTACCCTTTCTAGCAGTCTCTCTCTCTGTTAGCCTCTTCCTCGCCCTTCACTCACTCATTCTCTGTCACTACCTCTCCTCCTCCTCTTTCTTCCCGTTTGACCTGTGTGTAATTTTTTACTCCCGCACGCTGGCCAAGCTGGTATGAATTTTTTCTCTCTCTCGTCTACGATTTCACAGAACTTATGTTTACCGAATTCGCAGTCAGACCCCTTCTCCCTCCCGTTAGACCTGTGCGAAATTCCTTCCTTGCTGACATTTGAACCAGGTTTGATGGTCTTTATTCTCTCGTTCACGATTTCACCGAATTTAAATTCATAGAAATCTGGGACTTGTCTCTTTCTTCCTCACTTACTTTTGCTTCACCATTTTGTTTGTTTACCCTCGCGTCCCCTTTATTTACGTGTTCCAACGACTTTTTTTAGCCGTTGCTCGCACCAACCGGAGGTATATGGTCTTTAAAGCGATGAAATGCCTATGATGGTTGGAAGATCACTGATGAAGGACAAACTTTTTTCATATGTAACCCATTTGCAACTCCGCAGCGCCCTTATTATCATATATATATATATATATATATATATATATATATATATATATCCGGGAGAGATGACCCCTTAGCCTTTGTCAAGGCAGAATTCTAGGAGAAGGAAAACTCTGATACAACACCTGCAATCCTGATGGTATCCAATGATGTTGACTTGTTCTTCTTTTTGGTAAATATCATCTTGGTTAAGAGAGTGGGACTGGCTTTGTGCAGTGCCTTTGCTCACTATAAAAGCTTCACGGCACAGGCATTGCTTTATATCTGAATATCTCTCTGCACTTGTCATCACATGGTACCATGGGCCCAGCACTATGTGTCAATAATTGTCACAAGTGTAATGTTTGTACCAGAGTTTTCAAGTCGCTGGTTGGACTAAAAAGTCACACTCGTTCAGCGCATCGGTAGGGTTTCTCCTACATGGATATAAAGTAGTGGCCTTACTCGAAAACGAGTTGGCAAACATTATATATATTTATATAATACAGAGTGTGTGGTAAGATACCAGGGGGACCATAACGCACCATAGTACTCGATACTTAAGGTAGTAGAGTGAGTAATATGAAAATATTCAGGATCCCGACTAGAACTGTTTCATTCGAAGGAATTCATCATACTCATGTATATACGACCAAGAAGCAAGTTAAGAATGTAATACACAATGTTAAACAAAGACGGTTAACAACAATGTGAAGATATTGAAAACAACTTTCATAAACCTAGACCTTTTTGAAGTTTTGCTGACGTATGTCACTTTAACTTGGCCTTAGCTAGAGAGAAATTTAGCGAAAAGTATGAAATTATATTTGATATTTGCAGAATATTTGACAGAGTCTGGCTGGTATTAACTAAGCTATCCATCTGGACGTGAAGAGTGCTACACAAAATGCATCTGAAAATCAACGCTTCATATACAAAAAAGGTTTTGTAGTTACGACGAAATAAAATGAATCTGCCTATACAACGCTAATTGCATTAAAACCTCATTTATGGAGCTAAAGATTTTATTATCACCATATTTCTGGAAACATTCTTCCTATTAGAACATTGTACAATCTCTATTTAAAATTGCACATAAATCAAAGAGAGATACATTTTTAAAAACGGGGATGTCATAATATATGTAAAAACTGCATTCAATAAGCATTTATCACTAATGAGCCCCATAAAAATAATAGGACACAACGCCATACTAGTAGTGCAGCTTTTCTAAATAAAAACTGCCAACTTGAAACATTAATACTATAGACATATACAGTAATCACTCGCTATATCGCGGTCCACTCTTCGCGGTCCCGCTACATCGCAGATTTTTCTTTGGAACATATCTAATTTCCTATCACAGTAATCCTCGTTACATCGCGGACTTTTCCTAAGAACATATCTATTTCCTTACACGGTACGTACGTCTGAATAAAAAGTGTTTAAAATTTAAACTTATTAAATGAGTTTCGTTGTGATTGAAGTGTATAGCTTAAGGCTCTAACTATAAAAAAAGGTGTTTATTTTTCGTTCCATTACTGTTTTACTGATTGTGTTTTTCTCTAACCTACTACAAACCCTTCATAGATTGACGGGAGATGTGCAGTGTATTACCAAGCGGTTATCGTGGCTGGCAATGGTCATCATTGGTAACTAGTGTTACGATGGTTGGTGGTAGTTCCTATACGATCGTTACTGGCTGTTTTTGGTGTTTAAATACAAAAGTGTGTTTTAATGAGCTTATATGTGCTTAAAGCGTGCAGGAGAGGTATTTTAAGATTTAAACTATGAGAACAACGGTTGTCTTTCGGGTCTCTCTATATCGGGGGTTTTCATTTATCGTGGTTGGTTCTGGAACGTATCCTCCGCGATAAACGGGGGATTACTGTATATATATATATATATATATACCAATATGAATTTATCCAACCGTCCAAGGAACTCTTTATCTATCCAGCTATCATCACAAATCACTCGACCATCAAGAAAGAAAGTAATCTTAAAAAATAAAAAAAGGACAAGAGGCTGAGTTTGATCAAAAGAGAAAACCAAAGTTCATCAGTATTCAATAACATCACATAGATACTGTAATACATTCCTTCGTCCACGTACCCTTCTAACGGCCATTGATATCAGCAAAGTTTTGACCGTCACTCCCTTCTCTACAACATAGAAAAACTCTTCATAACACACCAAGAAAAAAACACAAATGCTGACCCGCAAACTAACTGTTAGGAAGCTAATCATATGTTAGTGTACGAGATCAACAATTTCTTAGCATGCAATATCCCAAACGGAGTACGTCCAAGAACAGTACGCGGATAACGAACTCTGATAAATTACAAAACACAAATTAGCGCAACACCATACCAGAGTTTTAAAAATTCGAACCACAACTGTCTCTGTTATTACATGAAATACCACCTCCAAATACCCACGTGTATATATACAATGTAACAGTGCTAAGCTGCAACAATACCTTAAAAACACTACCACACCTAATCAAACCAGACATAACAGAAAATATATGCACGTAGGAGGTGCTGGTGCCGATATATTCGATTGACTGGTAAGTAGGTACTTTTCAATATTGCCCCACCGCTCCACCTTTTATGTCACTACTACATTGTCTTTTGTTTGTTACAGCTATACCACCTCCATTTAATCCTGCCTAATCACTTGCCCCTTCTTTTCTAATACTTTTCTCCTCTTGAGCTTTCACAATCCACTACTTCCAATCCTTAAATGTCAACCCAACGGAATTCATTCTTTCGTTCCTGCTCATGTTCTCTCAGCAGACATTAATTTGCTCATGTTGTAACTAAAAATGAACGGCATCAATCTCACCATTTCTGGGAAACATCTCTTCCTCCTGACAAATCCATTAAAAGAAAGTATTTATATAATTCATCTAAAATATTCCTTCCAAACCTCTTAATTGGATTTGTTGCTCCTTAATCTTGACAATTAAGAGGGATTTTCTTCGTCAAATATTCATCCTCATTCCTTTTATCAAATTATTAAATTATTGAATAATTATTAAGTTTTTGAATAATGGGATGGCTGTTAAATATTTTAATAAAAAGTTTGAAACATAATTCATTTCCAAAGGTTCATTTCTAGTAGTGTTGTTTCTTTCCATATTTTCCCTGTGCTGCATTACTAAACCTTCTCATTTGTGGTAATAACCTGGTTATTCTTACTTCTGCTCTATTTTTTTTACTTATCTTACACTTAGCGCTGAATTTAAATCTATTTTTTCCATTTGTATCTTCAAGTTAATATATTTATGTTTTAGTTTGTATCCTCCTCGTTATGAATTTGTTCATGTTCTTTACTTGGGCTTTAATATTTTGATATGGCTACATTTAAGAAAGCTTCCAATTTGCTTTCCGATTACTGTTGCTTTGCATATAGTATTTGCGTTGTTTTAATGATTTTCATGTTCATATCATTATGATATTATCATGTGCTCGATTCTCATTACCACCTCCTCTGTGTAGTTGATGGAACATCCTCCGCGTCAAAAAAAAAGTGGAGTGTATAAGTGGAGTGTATATGTGATGATAACCATGGTGCGATACTGGACTCTCCTTAAATATGTGATAAACATATAACCATTGTTACTGTAACTACTCACTCTGACAGATATACTTTATCCAGTAAATTACTTTACACCAGACAATACATAATCTGAGGAACGTACAGTTTTGTGTGAGCTCTATGAACGAAGAGTACATGAATAAATTTATAGATATTAAGTGTGTAAGTGTCTGTGTGTGTATTTGCGTGTGCGTGTATAGCTTCCGTATGAGTGAGCAACCGTTCATTTAACGGTATTATAGTGTAGAAGATCACGTCACCTAGATTTGACTTTGGAGGCAGTCGATTAACTGCCCTTAGTTCTGACGTCACGTTCTGACGTCAGTAGCTGAATACACTCTCTTTTCAACTTTTGGTGTTGATGCGAGCAGACGTATTTCACTGTGGCGAAACAGCGATATTGCACCATGCGGTCACGGAATATTTGAACACCGCCATTTAATGATAATTACGAATTACCAATCAAGGAGCAACTGATATGATAACCTGTTTTGTTTATTACTCTGATTAAAATGCTCATGTACATATAATCTCGAGGTATGTTCTTTTTGCTTAATTGTTTACCTACACCTAACAACAAATAGATGAGATGTCTAGCAGCCAAGCTAGGGAAACGAACTCCCCTCTAAATCGTAAAACAACTCAGCCTTCTAAAATGGTGACCAACTCTCCTAAAATAGAATTGTGCCCTTTATCGTGTGTATTAGGGTTTGTATGCGTGTTGTATGTAGGAGAGATATAGGGGAGTATGTGAATTACACATACATATATAACTAATTGAGGTTACATAACTTTGTGAAGATTAAGGTATTAGAGTGGAATATCTTATTCTTCATAATAAATATACAGTTAAACGCACAATTAATTTCATTAAATCGAGATAAAAACAATCTATTTCCTGTATGTATATATTTGACCAATGTTGCGGCGAAGATTTAAGAGAGAAATCATTAATTGTTTCTACTTTTGGCACAAGACCAGCAATTACCACAGTGCATTACTGGTGCTTTATTTTATCAACCCCGTAAGGATGAACGAAAGGCAAAGCAAACCTCGGCGGGATTTGAACTTAGAACGTAAAGCGCCATAACTATGCTGAAAAGAATGGTGTCTGAAGCACTACCGATTCTGCCAATAATACCTACGGGAAGGACCATTCGGCAATACAAATTGGTGAAAATCTAAGTAGCATTTATTCCTGACTCCTGATGTGCCGTAATAATAATCGCACGCATACTCATGTGTGTTTGGGGGTCGAGGTGGGAGTCTGGGGTGTATATGTATGTATAGATGCATGTATGTAAGTATGTATGTATGTATGATTTCGTTTCATTATCCAGCCGAAGTTAACTTTGCCTTTCATCCTTACCGGGTCGATAAAATAAAGTACCAGTAATACACTGGGATAATCTCTGGTCTTGTGCCAAAAGTAGAAACAATTATTTTATAATGTTTTACCAATAGAAAGAGAGAACCGGTTTTTAACATAGACACAAGACTCTCTCATTGGAATTTAGACATCAACTTGGTAAATATGTCTGCTTGTCGGCATGCGTGTGTGTGTATAGAGGTATGGATGTTATTGTATGTGTGGGTGTGTATGTTTTGAGTTATATGTGTGCATGTGCATATGTTTTGAATCTGTACATGTGTGTATGAAGTTATTACATGCAGAACTTCCGGAATGTTTTACATATTTTTACAGTTCCATTAATGGATTGCACTTCTAACTTCCTAACTAGTTGCATTCTGTCTGGTTCTGTGAATGCCATCGTCTAAAGAAGGATACAGAGGCAGTTAGTTACATATCCCAGAGCTCCAATGATCACAAGTATAAATCTGAAGGTTTAGTCAGAGAGGAGTATCTGCAGATTTCTCATTAGTTCAGCATAGATGTCCTCCTTTTGGCTAATCTTCCATATTCTATTGGCATCTTCTAGACAGCTGACTTCCACGACTGTGCATGCCTTATTTTCCCTGTCCCATATCACTATATGTGATCTGTTATGCTTGCATTTTATTGGGTTTTGGACTGGAACATTACAGCAGTACATGTATGTATGTGTCTTTCGCATTGCTGTAACTTTTAATATGTTTATTGTCGGGAATATCGTGTCTACGGATTGGATTGTATAGTATTTTGTCCAGTACACCATGCCTCATAGGACAGTAGTTTATGACGTAGGTGTCATATTCGATGTTAATTGTTGTCAGCATTGTTGTCACATCTAAGTCTTTTGCCTGCATCCCTATCTCTTTTTTTAATCAGTTATTTTGTATTGAGTTCCTGTTCTTAGATTGCAAAAACATATCCTTGAAATAAACTGCTTTGCATTTATATATTGCTCTCAATTTGGAGCCTCCTGACAACAGATGCATGATTTTGTTGCTGATAAGCATTTCAATTTTTCAACCATAGATTCACTGCGCTATTGCAGACAGACTTGCACAATAGATGGGCTCCAAAGCTTCATTCGTAGATGTTATCGGAGGGATATGCTGCGACACACAAATGCCGTTTTCACTGATGTTATGCCTCTGCCTCCCTGTATACATTTCAGGTTAAAGCAATCCACGTCACTGTTGATATGGAGGTTTCCGGTGTTGTTTAGCATTTTTCGGGTTTTAACATCGATAACTCGGATTTCATCTATCGTCCAAGTGAGTATTTCAAATATTGGAGTTAGGACAGACACAGCAAACATATTGTGAGCCACAGTTTTATTGTGTGCAGAGATTTCAGATAACCATATTTTGTCTTCATCAGGTGTAATATTCCCTGGGTTCACGTTCCTTGTTGCAAATACCATCATAGGACATACTCTCATTTATCCCTAGGTATATGTAGCACACCTCGTTAAATATCGTTGAAACAATTAGGTAATAAAAATGATGTTAGCATGGCTTATGTATGAATGTATGTATGTATCTATGCATGCATGTATGCATATATGTATGTTTGTATATATGTATGTATGTATATATATATATATATATATATATATATATATATATATATATATATATATATATATATATAGTTCGACCGATATACTAGTAAATACAATTCCAAAAAAATGTTTTTCTATATATTAAGAACTTTTTAAGAGTAACTTACTCACTATTTTGAAAATGTGGACGTGAACAACAATTATTATTGATTGGCTGCTATTTGCAGTAGAGCAATATAAGGTTGCACTTACCAATGAAACGGTCGTAAATACCTGGATAAAATCCTTTTTTTTTAAAGCTTACCTGTGTTTTCACTTTTATACTATATATATATATGTATGAAAGCATTTATTAAATCTTATACCTTGATTCTCGTTATTCTATTATTCCTTATTAGATTACAGAATCTATATACACAAAGTAGGACAAAAAACAGCGTAAAAAATGTAAATCTGCTGTGGAATATTGAAACCCCTTACGAGCGACAGATTCTAAACGCTGCTAACTACTCGAGGAAGAATAGAATAAAAATAAGAATTAAGAATTTCACGAAGAAGAATTAAGATATTAATAAGAATTAATTACATTAATGTAAATGTATTATGAATAGCAAATGGACAAAAACCCTTTGTCATTTATCTAAAGATTAAATATAATTCCATGGGAAATAATAGAACGTTAACGTCAACAGCTAAAAATCTCAGTTCTAAAAGAAGACACTGATAACTCTGCCTTATAAGCCTCCCAATTATGTAATAACAGAAATATATTCTAAAAAAGAAATAAAGCGCATGCTCAGGGCGAGAGAGAGAGTGTGTGTGTGGGTGTGGGTGTGTAAGAAGAAGAAGAAGAAGAAGAAGAAGAAGAGAGGGGGTATTCTAT
>OZ024743.1:349584199-349611699 GCA_964016885.1 Eledone cirrhosa
ATGTATGTATATATATATATATATATATATATATATATATATATATATATATATATATATATAATATATATATATATATATATATAATATATATATATATATATATATATATATATATATATATATATAATATATATATATATATATATATACATATATATATATATATATATATATATATATATATATATATATATATATATAGAGAGAGAGAGAGAGAGAGAGAGAGAGAGAGAGAGAGAGAGAGAGAGAGAGGTGCCAACACAACAGTAAGTTCACCATTCCGAGAACAATTGTTTCACATTAGCGGATCTTCAGCTCGGAGTGGTCATGGTTATACGGAATAGAAAGAAAAACCCTATGAACGCGCGTGCGCAGAAACGGTCACTTCATCCAAGCGATGCAATGCCATAGGCAAAAGGTGTAAGGGAGATAACTGAGAAAGTTAGAAATGTAGTTCGAGTTAAGAAAATTAGAATGTTGTTGTTATTCAATCCGGAGCTTTGTAGTTATGTAAGATGTGTTTCCAAACATGTGGAGAACGTGTGAAGATTTCATTCCTTGAATTTAGGCAATCGTTATTGCGTAATCTCCTTAGAATATTTATCCGTTCATCAATCCACAGTCCACAAGATGCTTTGCCCTTGGGTATGGACTTAGTGATAGCTTTCCATTGAATGGTGTAGTCTATACTTGAGTCCTTGAGGGACCATACGTGGCTCGCGAGTTTCCTGGATGATCGTTTGTCCGAGTACCTAAAGGTTGACTGATGGTTCAGGAAGCGTTCCTTAATTCGGATCTCCGCTATAACTACATAGGATTTCCTGTGGCTCATTTGGTCGGTTGGAAGTGACCACATCTTCATAAACTACCGCAGGTGTGTTGCATTGCTGTTGAAGGGACAAGCTTCAGGCTTTCGGCAAGAACACCCTGGTGGGGTGTTGCTCTTAGGGCTGTTGGTGATGTGAGCCTTCATATTCTTAGCGCAGGAGTATGGGAAAATGTATATCTAACAGGGCTAAAATGTTTTTTCCTACATTAGTTTTAACGTTGCGTGAGATGTGAGGAGAGAACCAGATAGTTTGTCTATTGTTAGGATTTATTTTCTTATTGCTGTTATTGTTAGTGGGGAAGTAAGTAATAGGTTGCGAGAAGCCGCTGTTAGCTAACGCCGTGTTATAGTAGGGTGCCGCTCTGTCAAAGATAGCCTTATTAGAGGCGAGGTTAGAGATTCTAGTACTGATATTATTTACGAAGTTTCTATAAACAGTCGGAGGGCGGCATGAGTCCTTGTGAAAGTAATTAAGTATTTCGTAAGCTTATGGACGGGTCTGAAGGCATGTGTGCGAAGGTCTAATGTCTAAGAAATCTACGTTAGAGAGGTTGGTAGCTACTGTTATCCTAAGTCCTAACTCATTAAAGGTAGAAGTTAAGTCTTTTTTAAATCGGTCCTGGTCGTGACCACTTTTATGGCTCGGTAAGGTCAAGCCATAGTCGCGGTATATTCCCGTGTGGAAGTCCGGGAATCTAACACGTAATATGTCTAAAATAAATAGGCCAACCAGTCGCATACGCAAACGATCCATGGAGACTTCAAATAGTTGTTCTTTTTGCCCAGGCTACTCCGTTGTTAAAGAGGAGGGTTTTCCGGCAGTGTGCGATGATTCCCTGTCTAAAACATGGACAGTAGTGTAAGTGGTAGCAAAATCCAACGCTTTGTTTAACAATGTCGAATTGCGTGAACTTCGCTTTTTGGGAGTTGAAGGAGTTAAACCACTTAATGATGGATTCGTTGTTCTCCCACAGGGATAGGTTGAACTTAGTCCTAATGGTCTTACTGAGTAGTCCCTTATCCGTGCGTGCCGGGTTTAGTAGTCTACACGTGGGATTAGAAGCAAAGTCAACTTTGTGATCCTTCAGGTTGAGAAATGCCTCACGCTTAGCTAAGCATTGTAGCTTCTTATCTACCTTAAGGGCAGCAGCAAGGTATTTGACTTCTGTATTGCTGTCGTGGTAGGCCATAGGGTTAGCCTTGTTATATTTAGAGGTAATAGCGTTATGAGCCAAGTGGCTGTAAGTAGTGTTGTCGACTTCGTTAACATTATTTGTTTTGTCAGAAAGAACCACAGTGTTATTGGAAGACCTAAACTTCTTAATATCATTTCTAAGTTTAGTTTGGAGGGTGTTAGAGTGTTTGCGAAAGCAAATGTTAGCGACTAAGTCAAGAAGGTCCGCTTCGAAAGGGACGAGTTCAGTTACCTTAGCAGGGTAGGCTCTCGATTTCAGGTTGAAGGTATTACTGGTGCCTGTAATTTTGCCGTCAAAATCTAGGGCACGCCATCTTAAGGGTCTGACGACATCTTCCGCTTTTTGTTGGAGAAACTTTTGGTAAACATGGTTATTGGGAGTGGAAATATTCTTCAGGGAGTAATCAATTCGTATAAATCCATTCTGACGTTGATGTTGTGTAAGACACGAGGATATAGACAGCGCTCACAGGGTAGAAAACCAAACTCCCACGTGGTGAAGAATCTGCTAAAAGCCAAACTTCCACGTGCTGAAAAGGATCTGCTGACCGGTGCTGAAGACGTATATAAAGGTAGAACACTGGAAGGTAGACTGAGTGCTCTACCACTACGAATATAACCTTCCAGAGTTCTACCTCGCTCTCTCTCTCTCTCTCGCTCTCTCTCTCTCTCTCTCTCTCTCTCTCTCTATATATATATATATATATATATATATATATATATATATATATATATATATATATATATATATATTATATATATATATAAAGCTGGCGACCATATGTATGTAACACATTTTCGCCAAACGGCTGGACCAAAAAGCACCAAATTTGCACCATAGATGTAACGTTTTCCAAGTAAGAAAGTTAGGGTAATTTTTTTCTTCTAAATTTCGTTAAAAGATTAGATATTTGATCGTTTATTTAAATATTCACTTCTTTAAAATATTCAAATGACATCTCTTCCGGTTATACGACATTCCTCTCTCTTTCTTAGTCTGTCCTTTTAGATAGATGCATAGGTATAACGTCGCACCCTTATAATATGTCTCTATATGTCTGGCTGTCTGCATTAGATACATAGATATAACGTCGCACACTTATAATATCTGTCTGCCTGGCAGCATGTCTGCATTGAGTTCGCTTCTAACCAACTTTTAATTAATTCAGTGCAAAAATACCGCAAGCTGCACGATAGAATTAAGGGCTGCTTTCGGTTATTTGTCGGAGATTTCTTCATAGAAGCCTTTATTCTTATAGCTTGGTTTAATCGATTTTTTTATATGGTTAATTATGCTAATTGGGAGAGGAAATGGTATATATTTTATCTGGTGATTCTCTAGACATGTTTTATGATATATATATATATATATATATATATATATATATATATATATATATATATATATATATATATATATATATATAGATAGATATAATTAGTAATAATAATAAATGTGAAGACTAAAAGCCAAAGAGGCCTCGATATGGATAAATATATATCAAATATATAAGAACCCTAGAGCAAATATTGTACTTATTGCTGACGTATTATCTTCGTTTTTTTACGTTCATTGCCAGGGAACGTCTTCACGAATCAAAGTGCCGTCTTCCTGTTTTCCTTCGGTTGCAACGTTTTTCGAAATATTTACTTCTGCGTTCACATATTGATTTTTTTTAGTTTCAGAAGATCTCGTTAAGGGTGTAAGCAGCGATTCTTTGCTTAAACTTTAATCTATTATGTTAATATATATATATATATATATATAATTATATATTCGTGTACATATATTTTTGCATACACAAAAACAAAATATAAACAAACGTATTTATTTCACGAAAGCACAGACGTCCTTGTTACTGCCGATATTTCACCCAAAAAGTCACAGTCTGGCCGCAAGATAAGATTTCCCAGAAGGAAAAATGTTAGTAGAGCAACAAAGAGACTAAGCTTCGCGATTACCAACAATAAAGCTCAGGGTCAAACCTTAAAAGTGGCTGGCCTTCATCTGGGAAAAGCATGCTTCTCCCATGGTCAATTGTATGTAGGATGCTCTAGGGTGAGCTCGCCAAACAATCTCTTCATCTTTGCTCACGAGAGCCGAACAACAAATATTGTATACTCTGAGGCTCTAACAATGTAATTTATGTATTTTCTGTTACTTGGAATTTCCATGATGGTTGTACAAATTATTGTAAAGTTTGTTAAAAAAATGTTTCTCTGTTCAGCCATTATTGTTGTAACTATCAATTTTCTTTAACGTACTGGCTGTGGTATTGGGGAATCCTAAAAACTATTCATGCCCAACATCAGAGGACGTTACGCCCCCCCCCCCTCGCCCCACCGTTTCTGAGTTGATAGGGCGTGCGGTATCTTTGCACTGGAATGGAGGGGAGAATCCTGAAATGATAAAATGCCGGTATACCCAGCCGGGGGCTAGCCGGATGGTTCAACTAGTATATATATATATATATATATATATATATATATATATATATATATATATATATATATATATATATATATTGTTATACTTGGGGAGGGTCATGTTGCCAATAAGAAACACAAGCACTAGTTGCTTTCACTCCAATTTATTATAAATTAAATTATAAATTTTAAAATTTTTTAATTTCTGGTTGTTTGGTTGGCTCCACAACCGGACGCGTGTTCATATATTGTCAAAGTTCTTTCGTCACACATTCTGTGGCCTCTTCAGTGACTGGGGTTTTTTTTCTTTGTTTTGTGCCTCTCCTTTGTTCTGTCCTACTGCATCTTGTTTTTGCGTGTGTTGTGTGCTTAGTTTGCGCATGTGTAACATCCAGGTGTCTGTTTTTATTTGCTTATTTAGTTGTTTATTTACATGTTACTGGCTGGTTGTTTGTTCTATGTGTGTGTGTTTTCATTTTGTCGTTAATTGTAAGTTGTGATGTTCTTATTCCATTGATATTTTCTATTTAATTTTGGTTGGAGTTCATTTATGTTTATTGCCTGTGTGATTTATCTAAACATTGCGTCTTTTCTGTGTGTAGATTTTATGTTTATTTCTATGTTCTCTAATTTGCCCTTATGTTCTATTTTAGAATGTTGGTGGAGTACAGATGATTATTTTCTATCTTGAACACGATTAAATGAACACTGGTGAGAACTTCAAGATAGAAAAGAATCATCTGTATTCCACCAACATGTTAAAATAGAACATAAGGGCAAATTAAAGAACATAAAAATAAAAACTACACACAGAAAAGACGCAATGTTTAGACAAATCACAGAGGAAATAAACATAAATGAACTCCAACCAAAATTAAATAGAAAACATCAATGGAATAGCAACATCACAACTTACAATTAACGACAAAATGAAATCACACGCACATAGAACAAACAACCAACCAGTAACATGTAAACAAACAAATAAATAAACAAATAAATAAACAAATAAAAACACACACAGACACCCGGATGTAACACATGCGCAAACTAAGCACACAACATACACAAAAACAAGATGACGTAGGGCAGAACAAAGGAGAGGCACAAAACAACGAAAAGAATCCCCAGTCACTTAAGAGGTCACAGAATGTGTGACGAAGGAACTTTGACAATATATGAACAACCGTCCTGTTGTGGAACCAACCAACCAACCAACCGGAAATTCATAAATTTTTAAATTAATAATTTAATTTATACTAAATTGTGCGTGTGTTTCTTATTGGCAACATGATCCTCCCAAAGTATAACAATATCGGTTTCAACACACGTTTTCAGATAAAGAAGCTTGCTAAACAAATTCAGAAACGAAATATATGTATGTATAATGCATTTATTCGTTTATTGTTGTTTTTTAGGTCAACAATTCACGGTATGTTCCTTCTTAAACCCTCCACGTCGTGGTTCCCTAAATGGACAAAATATCAGCTTCTTTTATTATATATAGATATATGTATGTGTGTGTGTGTGTGAGAAAGAGAGAGAGAGAGAGAGAGAGAGAGAGAGAGAGAGAGAGAGAGAGAGAGAGCGAGAGTGTGTGTGTGTGTGTGTGTGTGTGTGTGTGTGTGTGTGTGTGTGTGTGTGTGTGTGTGTGTGTGTGTGTGTGTGTGTGGAAAATATTACATCGGCATTGCCCAAATTATATTGACGACACAATTATTTCACCTCAATTGGGCCCGCTCTCTTTAAACATTACACTAAAACATTAAAACAGAAACAGACCCCATCAAGTTCAAGACATCTTTGGAAAAATTCCTTTAAGAAACCTCCTACACCCGGGATATGTCTCCGTAAACAATAACTCTGTTCTTGAGTGGGCCATGCTGTCCAAATCCTGATTTGAAACACTTCGCCAGGTGGTGTTATTAAGTTAGACATAGCCTCGGCCAATACTGGCCGAAACCTATCTAACTTATCAAAGTTAAAATTAAGTTATATATATATATATATATGTGTGTATGTATCTATATATATCACCAAGCAATCTTGGTGGTGTTGCCGGCTTAGTTGACGACGACACGACCATGGGCAGGTTGGTGAGGAGGGTGAATTTGGACACCCTGCGGGATGAAAACAAAACCAGTCAAAGGTCGGAGGTATTCGAGTGTGTCAATGGCCATCCAATAAAGCTTCTTTTTTTCTGTAGTGAGAGACTGCTAGTCTTCATTAAGACATCTCTTTATCAGAAGGTCACTCTGATATAAAACCTGCGACTTCGTTTGCATCCAATAATGTAGAGCAGTTCTTTTGGGGCAAACACATTCAATGTTCAGAGAGTGGGATTGACCTCGTGCAAAGCCTTTCCTCACTTAGAAACGCGTCAAGCACAGGTATGCCTATATATCTGACATTTTTATGCGATGCATGGCATTTCTGGCCATAGGCTAGTCCATAGCAGGAGTAAAAAGCCACATCCGTGATGCTTAAACACCAAGCGATGGCATCACTCGAGTTACAGCCATCCTGTATATATATATATATATATATATATAAATGTAAGTTCAAAGAATAGTTAGATAAAATATATACAGTATCTCCTCTCCCAATCAGTATAAATTAACCACATAAAAAATCATTTCAACGAGGCTATAAGTTTAAAATGTACTTATGAAGAAATAATAGACAAATGATTCAGATTGTTTCCCGCGATGTACAGCCAAATGACACTTACCTAATCATTTCTTCTAGCCTATATAAATTGACTAGACAAATAGTTAACTACACGAAATTAGGTACAAAATCGAAGTTTGAAGAAAAAATGCACACAAATTTTTACCAGAATTCTCATAGTCTCTACCAAACGGTGGTTTCGTTCCACTTTTTGGATATACGCGGTCTTGGATAAATCCACGAGGCTCGGAACCCATCAGGAGATACCCCAGACAGGACTAAGATTCTTCTACCATTATCCCCGCCAGAAATGAATTCAAAATGGCTAAGAACCATCACGTGGCCAGTGGTCAAGGCAGAAAGTTTATGATTGGTGCCTGTCGCCGAGTAGGCTGGTTGCTAGAAAGCGCAGCCGGATACTGCCTAAAGTTTTACTCAACCTTACGGAAGTATATATTAAATTCAAAGGGTATATATATATAATTAGACAAAGTCAAAGATACATATATGAGTTTGGCAACCATTCACGGTGCGGCTTCATGAAGAATTAATTAAATAATTATTAATCAGAGCTATATATAAAAATGTAAATCCAAAGAATCGTTAGATAAAATATATACAATATTTCCTCTCCCAATCACTATAATTTAACCACATAAAAAATCATTTAAAGGGGCTATATGTTTAAAATGTACTTATGAAGAAATAATAGACGAATGATATAGCTTCTTTTCCGCGATGTACAGTTATATGACACTTACCTAATCATTTCTTCTAGCCTGTAGAAATCGACTAGACAAATAGTTAACTACACGGAATTAGGTACAAAATCGAAGTTTGAAGAAAAGATGCACATAAATGTTACCAGAATTCTCATAGTCTCATATATATATGTATATGTGTGTGTATATATACACATACATATATATGTGTTTGTGTGTGTGTATATACATAAACATATACACATATATGCATAATATATATATATATATATATATATATACGTAGGTCCCGGGTTGAGTCGGGGATAACCACAGTAAGTCAGGTACTCAATACATGGCAGAGTAAATTTTTTTTATTTTATAGAAGGAGCTTCTACAGGACTAGTACTGTTTCATTCAGATGAAATCTTCAGGAAGCTGGGTGTCATATTAAGTTCTGGTATTTATACATTTAGGTAGTGGTAAGGGAAGGGGGGTGGAAGGGGGGGGGGTATTTAGGTACACAGGACCACTTCATGGCACAGGCCGTTTTTTCTTTGGGGAGTGGTCAATTAGCCAGAGTGCCTTTTTGAAATGAATAAATAAGTAAATAAATAAATAAATGAATAAATAGATAAAAGAATAAATAAATAAAAAAAAATAAAAAAATAAAAAAATAAATAAAAAAATAAATAAAAACCCCAAGAATAGTAATTCAACACATATATAGTAGGGAAATTTAGGT
The DNA here is from genome assembly GCA_964016885.1 of Eledone cirrhosa. Classification (NCBI taxonomy): domain Eukaryota; kingdom Metazoa; phylum Mollusca; class Cephalopoda; order Octopoda; family Eledonidae; genus Eledone; species Eledone cirrhosa. The sequence goes on from OZ024743.1 coordinate 349,592,770, forward strand.
GGGTTGATAATAGAAATTAAACATTTAACAAGACCGAATCATGGCACAGCCTGGGGTGAGTGGTCAAGTTAACATACAAGCCACAGGTGGCCTGAGTGTTTTTGTAGGATGGAAAGAATAAAATATATTTACATACTCACAACCACATACAATAACACATACACACACATATATATACACACACATATTTAAACACTTACACACACATATATACCTATATATATATATATATATATATATATATATATATACGTCTGTGTGTGTGTGTGCACACCTACACATTCACACACATATACATATATATACACACATATATATATATATATATATACACACACACACATATGTGTGCGTATACACATACACACACACACACATACATATACACACACACACACATACATACATACACATATATACATATATACACAAGGAAAACCCAAACACAAATATACACACACACACGCATACACATACACACACATATATATCTACACATACACACGTGCGCATACACATACATATATATATATATATATATACATATATATATACATATATACATACATATATACATACATATACATATATACATACACACACATACACATATATATATATATAGGTATGTATGTATACGTACATACATATATGTATACAGACGTACAGTAGTATGTATATATATACATACATGCACACATATATATATGCACGTATCGGTTTACCGAACATTTATTATAATACTCGGTTTGATTGTTTGAAAACAAACAAACAGCCCGAATTACGCCGTACAGTGTTTAGGCAACCACGTCACCTTTTTATTTAACACTGACACAGGAACGATGTACTAGTTTCAAGCTTATTAGCTATCGTCAGCATCGTATACCTTAATATGCATAAGGAAAGTATATACTTTCAGACGTTCAACCATCTGGCAGGAAGGTATACGATGCTGACGATAGCTAATAAGCTTGAAACTAGTACATCTTTCCTGTGTCAGTGTTGAACAAAAAGGTGACGTGGTTGCCTAAACACTGTACGGCCTAATTCGGGCTGTTTGTTTGTTTACAAACAAACAAACCGAGCATTATAATAAATGTTCGGTAAACCGATACGTTCATATATATATGTGTACATGTATGTATATATATACATACTACTGTACGTCTTAATACATATATGTATGTACGTATACATACACACTTATATTTAAGTAAGTGCCGTACTAAGAGTGAGAAATGAAATTTCGTTTCATTCTATTCCATTTATATATTTATATAAATATTACACATAACATACATCATATATATATATATATATACATATACATATATATATATATATATATATATATATATATATATATATATATATATATATATATATATATATATATATATATATATATATACATATATATAACCATATATACTTATACATAATATATATATAATATATACAAACGTATAAATATATATGAATATGTGCGTGTCTACGTATATAGATATGTATTATGTATGTATATATGTATGTATGTCGGTAGGTAGTCAGGTAAGTGTGTAAGTAGGTAGGAAGGAATGTAGGTAGTTAGGTAAGGATGTATGTTTACTTCCAGTGTATATAATCCGAATAACCAGCCTAAACACCTCATATACTCCCAATCAACAGTGATATGACTAGGTTTACATTTAATGCCAAATATCAACGGTTTTTAGCTGCACCCATTATAACTGATTGTGAGAGGAAAGATGTATTACTTGGAAAATCCAGCAAGAACTTTCCAGATATTAAATAATGATGTATGCTCGAGAATCTGACCCTGGATAATGTTAGTGGCCTTGTGTTCAATATAAACTTCAGTACATATGTTTGTCCGTCGTTTTCATGTATCTACGAGAAAGTATATAATTGTGTATCTATGTATACATGCATATATGTATGTATCTATGTATGTATATATGTTTGTTTGTATGTATGCATGTATTCATGTATGCATGTATGTCAGGTCACCTGTTGGTGCTACTGGTAACATGTATCTCAGTACAACCTGTCTCATGGTCGGGTCGTTGGCGACTAAACTGGCAACCCTACCAAGGTTTCTTGGTGAGGAGGGTGACTTTGGACATCCTGCAGGACTAAAAACAAAACCTGTCAAAGGGCAGAGGAGCTCTTAAGAGTCAATGGCCATCCAAAATCACCGGGAGAGATGACCCCTTAGCCTTTGTCAAGGCAGAATTCTAGGAGAAGGAAAACTCTGATATAACACCTGCAATCCTGATGGTATCCAATGATGTTGACTTGTTCTTCTTTTTGGTAAATATCATCTTGGTTAAGAGAGTGGGACTGGCTTTGTGCAGTGCCTTTGCTCACTATAAAAGCTTCACGGCACAGGCATTGCTTTATATCTGGAGATCTCTCTGCACTTGTCGTCACATGGTACCATGGGCCCAGCACTATGTGTCAATAATTGTCACAAGTGTAGTGTTTGTACCAGAGCTTTCAAGTCGCTGGCTGGACTAAAAAGTCACACTCGTTCAGCGTATCGGTAGGGGTTCTCCTACATGGATATAAAGTAGTGGCCGTACTCGAAAACGAGTTGGCAGCCACCATTCATGTAGGTATGTATGTATGTATGGTTATGCATATGAATGAATGCATGCATTTATGAATGTTTGTAAATATGCATGTATATATATGTAAGTGTGTATGTGTGGATTATGTATTTATATAATTATTAAGGAACGTGGCTTAATGTTTAGTATGTTCAGTTCAGTATCGTGTTTCGATTCTTTGTTGAACATTGTGGCCTTTAGCAAGGTAATTTATTTCGGATCACTCAGATCGTACTAGAGTGAACCGGAGCAATATGACATAAATTGGAGTTTAGCCTGTAGTTCCAGTGGTAAGCCTTGTCACAGATCGTGTCACACTGATTCTTCGTTGGGGCTACATAAATAGTACACGAGACTATGGAATTCTCAGCCACTTGCACTTTCACGTTAAGGAGCAAGGTTTTCCGTTGATAGACTCACCTGGAATGCTCATCGTTACAAACGACAGAGATCCAACACTCACACACATGTATGTATGTATGTATGTTAGAAATAGTCGGGCGGAATACCCGATCACGCGGTTAAACCACTGGGAGTGAAGGACCCCAAGCCTTTGTCAGGGCATTCTTCTAGGAGAAGGCAACTCGGGAAACTGGCATATCTTCGACATAAAACCTGCGGCTGAAAAGTTACCGATGATGTTGATCTTTTCTTCTTTTGGGGTTATAGCTACTGTCGCTCAGAGAGTGGGATTGGCTCAGTGCACAGTCTTTCCTCACTTTAAAAAAAATCTTCACGCACAGGAATTGCACGATAGAATTAATTAATAATTATTAATAATGGTATATCGTGCAATGGCCATACTCGATAACCAGGGGGCAGCCATCATATATGTATGTATGATTGCATGTATGTATGTATGTATGTATGTATGTATGTATGTATGTATGTATATATGAATAAATTTATATATGTTTTTATGCATTAATGCATTAATGCATGTCTGTAGATTATGTCCGCTTGCATACATGCATATATGTATGGATGATTGCGTTCTTGCATGTACGTATGTATATCTCTATTTGCATATATATGTGTATGCATGTATTTAATGGTCGTCGCCATTTGAAAGATCTTCAGTGTCACGTGACATTTATAATATCCCATAATTGTGAGACTCTGAATTTTATTTTTGCAATATTTCTCCGCTTGATTTCACTTCTCTCATGACAAGGGTGTGAATAAGACCTACAAGGTTTTGCATGAATCTTACTACTTATAAATCATATACTCTACATACTTTATTTGAAATTAGCTATAGAATCAATATTCATTTTTTGATAAATGTCAATGTTTAGAGGATTGCCTGATCTGTAATAGATGAAATTTTCTTATGGATGTGTAACTGAGAATTTGCAAATTCTTGTTATATGGAATGTAGTTTGTTTGAATCAGTGTAGATGATATATAACGCAGACAAAGATATAAAGCTAACTATTTTAATTTTAAGTCCCGACATATACGACGAAACAGCAACAACAAAAAAATAGATATTACCTGGTAACTTACTTTTTCGTTACCTTCATCTTGGGGTCCATGTTGCATTGTTTAGCCTTATATCTCTCTCTCCACATTCTTCTCATATATTTTCCTAGTTATATCATAAGGTAGGAAGATCACAGGGGCAGAAATTATAATTGCGGAATACCTTGATCTTGGTGAAATAACGGAAGATGCCTTAGATCATTTAAAAGAACTGTAACCATCGGACCGACATATGATATTAGAATGTCCGAATTTGTTGCACTTTCGACAAGCAGCAGTGGACTTTTCACAAGTTTACAATTTAGTGTGGTAGAGTTTTCAAAAAATAACACATAAATTTTCATCGATAATATTAGCGGTTTCCAAAAGCACAACAGTTATATAATAGGATACATCTTTTGATTGCGCTTCTTCCAAAGATCTAAATAGCTGGATGATACTATCCATTTTTGAGGTGTTATTCTTTAGCAGTCTAATATTGTTAATGTTTGAACAGTTGTCGAATACAAAGAAATCCATTAAAAATAATTATCTATTTTCCTTTGCGTTTACAGTTTTAAAATTGCAATGATGATCTAATAAAGTTGAATTAAAAGGAAATCCATCAACATTTTTATCGAGATTTCGAAATCATGTGAGCAGGATCTTTGAGATATATATTTCAACGTTCAGTATAAACTTTGTATCGATTTAAAACAATATCATGTGCTGATTATCGTAGATATAATATTAACTACGGTCAGTCCGGTATATAGGAACGAATGTTCTAGTTTGTTCCGATTAAGGTTGGGATTGATAGCTAGTAGGAACTATTTTGGTAGTTCTCTTATAACAGACTTGAAAAGTCGGCAATACTCTGCACGCACATTTACACAGAGAAATATATATATATAGGAACGAGTAGGACCCCGACGGCTGAGCTCAAGCCGTTTCGACGGGTCCGTCGAAACGGCTTGAGCTCAGCCGTCGGGGTCCTACTTGTTCCTATTACCCACTCTACTACCCTAAGTATTGAGTACTTTGGTGCGTTATGGTCCACCTGGTTCCTTAACACATTTCCTTCGTTATATATATATATATATATATATATATATATATATATATATATATATGTATATATATATATATATATATATATATATATATATATATATATATATATATATATATGCGGGATAACAGGTTATCGTTATGGCAGTCCACTTAGATGTAGTCCAGTTGGAGTAGTTCTTGTAGTGGGTAGTATTAACGTACGGCTTAGTTTAACTCAACAAGAAGTTTCCATAGTGATGCTGTGATTTCTATGTAGTTTATACTTGCAGTAATAATAATTCAAGAAAGAAGATTGACATGGTTCGCTATACAATAAGGGCTTTATTCACATTGCTGACAATTGTTTCTTTGATCTGGCAGGTCTAGAGTTCGCTATACGCCTGATTATGCGCTAATCCATCTCCAATACTTTGTTTATAACCAATCGATTTCATCAGAGCGAGTGAAATCGACTGGTTATAATCAGGCGTATAGCGAACTCTAGACCTGCCAGATCAAAGAAACAATTGTCAGCAATGTGAATAAAGCCCTTATTGTATAGCGAACCATGTTAATCTTCTTTCTTGAATTACATGTATATATATAAATATATGTATATATATATATATATATATATATATATATTTTTTTTTTTTTTTTTTTTTTTTAATGAGCGATTAAGAATGTTTCGCCAGATTCTCAGTGGGTTTCTGAAATAAATAAAAAAGTTAATAAGTCAACTGCCCACCTTTTCTCTCAGTATATATATATATATATATATATATATATATATATATATATATATATATATATATATGTATGTATATATATATATATATATATATATATATATATATATATATATATATATATATATATATATATGTATATATATATATATATATGTATATATATATATATATATATATATGTATATATATATACTGAGAGAAAAGGTGGGCAGTTGACTTATTAACTTTTTTATTTATTTCAGAAACCCACTGAGAATCTGGCGAAACATTCGTAATCGCTCTTTAAAAAAAACTGTATTTAAATGTATAGAATAAAATACGGTATCGTAATGTCTAATTATTTTAGATAGCGAGATTTATTATAGTTAACAAAGCCGAACATTATTTGTTTAGTCTGCAGACCATAAATTACTACGTTTCTTGCATTTATTATTGAATGAAAAAGTAAATTCCAGTTAAAGGTTAGTGAAAATAAAGATGCATTTTTCTCTTCTTGTCTAAGTTCAGAGACCTACTGAATTCTATCCAGGTTAAGAACGTCTGCACAAATCATACATAACCCGTGACAGGCTGTTATTCGCCGCAGAGAATTGAATACAACAAAATGAAGTATACTAAAGTAAAAGAAAGAAGAAAGTCCGTATAAAACTTCCGTAAAGGAGATCAAAATATTTACATATAACTCTCAGTTAGTTACCATCATGTAATTTACATGAAGCAGCTTCTTCATTGAAATATGACCTGAGTCATATTATCTAAAACGTGATAACGTCGGTAATATATATATATATATATATATATATATATATATATATATATATATGCATCTATGTATGCATATATATATACATATCTATATATATATATATATATATATATATATATATATATATATATATGTATATATATATATATATATATATATATATATATATATATATATATATATATATATATATGTGTGTGTGTGTGTATATATACTTATATATATATATATATATATATATGAAGGATTCGGGACACCGACGGCTGAGCTCCTGCCGTTTCGACAGGTAGATACACTATCCCAAATATGGAGTACTCTGGTGAGAAATGTTTTACCTCACTTCTACTGCATCCATTCTGATGTTTATATATATATATACACCTAGGGCGGGTACAATTCCCGAGCTCCATGGACGTGTTCTCTTCAGTGATCTCTGTCCTTCGTCATTGCCGTCATGTCCTGCGTCTCCCAGAGACAGCAATATATGTCATCCCCGGTCTCCCTCTTCTAGTGTGTCCGTGTAGGATCTTCTACAGGACTACTGAGTGCTGTGTCAACTCTAAATATTGGTGAGCATGTCTATGGAACCTCAGTCTCCTCTGTGCTACTTTCGGGCTGACGTTTGGGAGGCTCCCGTACAGCTCTGAGTTCTTAATCCTCATTGTATGGTGATTAATGTTCAGAGCCATCCTCAGTCTTCTCGTGTAGCACCGATCTACCGAGTCATTCTTTTGGTCAATATCCAAGTCTCAGACCTGTACAGCAGCACAGACACTACTGTAGCGACAAATATATATATATATATATATAAAATTGTAGGATTTTCAGCGTGAAGGGTAGCTCTAAACAGCTGGCTACTATATGTAAAAATATATAATCTCATATTGAACAGAGATCGGGAGAGAAAGAGCGTCTAAAGCATGTGAGGATATACAGAGAGAGATGAGAAGAGGAAAGGAGAGGAGAAAAGCAGCAATGAGATCGAAGGAGCAGGACGTATGTTGAATAGTGAAAAAAGATATTAAAAAAAGATGGAGAAAGAGTGGGGAAAGTAAACTAACAAGAAAAATAGAACATTAGCGGTATATGAATCATCAGTTTCTTCCAAGACACACATGGTTTCTCGCCGGAGAGGAAGGACTATGTATATATGTCTTGCCCGCGCAACAGAACTTAAGTTTCTGTTGTTCTGACGCTGGAAAAGGGGAACACGGAAGCAGTGGGGCAGCTCTATACCAAGCCGTGGTCGGCCGGAAAAGAGGCTGTCTGCCATTCTCTGGGAAACAACAGCAGCAGTAGGCGACAAGAGAGCGGAACTATCAGCGTCAGTAGGGGAAGCAACAAGGTAGGTGATAGCGAGAGAAACAAAAATAAATAGGTAGCTGAGGAAGAGATAGAGAAACATAATAGGTAGATAAATAAAGATATGATGCGTTACCTGTTTCTTTCACCGTATCAGTTTGATTTAGAAAGCCAGCATTGCTCAAATTATGTATGTAAACATAAATTGAAAAGATATGAAGTTATGAGTGCATATGAATTTTCATAAAATTGTAATATTCTCAGCGCGAAGGACAGTTGTAAACAGTTGGATACTAACTATATGTGTAGTAAAACATCGAGTTAAGATATAAACTCATATTGAACGGAGAGTGGGAGAGAAAGAAGGAAAGATAGCCTAAAGAACGAGGTGAGTCATGAGAGGGGTAAAAACATAAATGCTTTTATATAAAAGGAATTAAGACTGTGACGAAAATTAAGCAGGTCTGAAACAAACGCCACACTCATGCTTCGTACAAAAAAATGTAGTTCTGGTGTTTATCACATATCAATTCGGATACACTTATAGTGATAATGGTGCTAATGATGAAGAGGACGATGACGATAATTACGACTATAATGGCGTTTAAGATAATGACAATGATGATGAGAATAAGGATTATGATGTGATTATGGTGATATCAGTTGTCATGGTGGTTGTTGTTGTGGTATCAAGAATGATTCAAATGACGATGATGATGATGCCGACGAAGACGATGATAGTGATAATGATGATGATGGTGATGCCATATGATCGTTATTCTATATACACCAGAAATCTGTATTGAAGATTTCTGTGAAATTTTAATGCAGAGTGCATGAAAAAATAATGCTTAGCGTATGTAAGCATTTAAGAGATACAAGACATAAACTGTTGATCGAGTGAATTTTTGGAGTGATGAAGTGATGGCTTCAAATTCTCAGTTACGTATATATATATATATATGTGTGTGTCTGTGTGTGAGAGTGTGTGTGTGTGGGGGGGTGCTAGAATGCATTCAAAAAATAAACAGAGATAACAAAGCAAATAATAGTACAACGAAGAAATATATTGGTTTAACTTTTGATAAAGCAAGGAAAGAATGTTAAAGTTTCGCACACTAGTCATTCATCAGAAGATAGAATCAGAAATACATGATGAAACAGAATGATATTGAGTAAGAAGGGGAAGGAACAGATACAATTTTATTTTTTAGAAAAAAACACTTTTTCAGTCATTCGTATGCTTATGTATTTATATATATTTTATTGTATTGTTTGCTTTGATGTTTTCTGTTTATTTTTCGTATATATATATATAAATGTATATACGATAAGTATATATATATATATATATATATATATATATATATATATATATATATATATATATATATATATATATATATTAGGGCTTGTGTACATATCCGTTTCTCCTTGATCCCTACCTCATTTTTATGTAACAATCGTTTGTTCATTTCCTGCCGCCTCAGTTCAGATTCTGTTTGTTTTACTTCCCTCCACATTCCCTATTCTCTTTCATTTATTATGTTCTCTCTCCCTCGCTCTCTCATGCACACACAAACACATACATACATATCTATACACACATATCTGTATACATATAAGTATATATATATATATATGTGTGTGTGTATGTGTGTGTGTATTACACTTCCTCATAAAATTTTTCCAGCGTGTTTGGAACATTGATGTTAAAGATCGTTTTATTAAAAAAAAAACACAAAGAAAATTATCTACTATCCTTTTGGGTTCCTCTATCGATAGTTATTTTATTTTTGTTTGCATTACCATACTATTTGTCACTCGTATCATTTACGTCTCAAAATTATTGAAATCACATTTTTACAATTTCCTTTCAACTCATATCCCCAGGTCAACACAATGCAGTAATAATTTCATTTTACGACATTATGAGGTGTAGCGTCTTAATTTTTCTTTTTTCTTTTCTTTATATTTATATTTTCTCCTCCCAAGCAGAACAAAATACTACTAGCTGAAAATTCTTCTTTTTTTTTTTAATCCTGTGTTTCCTTTGCTAATGTCACTGTAAAAATGTGCCTCGCCTAAAATGGCTTCCGCTGTGAAACTCAAGTGTTCGCTGAGGGCAACAGAAACATGAACAGCAACAACAAAGACTGGAAGCAAATGGAGCCAGGAATGCAGTTCGCGAAGGGGGTGGAGCAAATAAGAAAGTTGTGGCATAAACAATGCGTTGCCGGATAAGCGTTTCATAGACAACTTAGGTTTCTTACTAAATGACAGGTTTGCCTTCAACAGGAAACTGTCAGTCAAGCTATATATATTCACCCTAAAACACCGCAACTACACTATGTCTAACAGTAAACTCAAAGAGCAAGACTCAAAGAACTCAAAGAACGTAGACCAGGTCTTACATACAGATGCCTTCAACTACGATCCTGAAAATAACTATTACCAGACCGACACGGACCAATGGCTTTATCAGGGCTATAGTGTTAAATCACAGCTGCTTCATGGTTCCAGGGCTTCCCCCAATAGGAATTCATCTTGCATAGAAAACTACAAATGAGCCAATCGATTTACAAGATCATTTGACAGGGGAACTAAACCAGTTAAAGTTATCTATACCTCTAAGTGAAGAAGAACACCAGAGGATGGAGACTTCCTTACCATTTGACAGCATGCTAACAACAGGTGGGTATTGACTACTACCCACCCCTGTCCAAAACATTTAATGTACATATTGTCTCAGGCGTTGCAATGTTTGCTCTAACACAAAGGCAGTTATGATGAAGTCACCCGATTCCAGCAGGGACAATATATCCGCAGTGATCGGGTTTTCTGGCACGTGGTTTCCTTTCCCATTCATGAATCCTATCCCAAAATGTAGTAACTTGCTGTCCCATTGAAAAGTGGTTGACGGGATTACATCAGCAACTGCTGTAATGCAAGCACAATATATAAGTGACATAATGCTTACAGCGTTTTTTAAGTTGTGCCAGTCTTTCAGAAAATATTATAGTACTACCAGGTTCCATCTTACTATGGACGAATCAACCAGGAATAGAGACAGAGTAAAAGAATCCCTTTTAAAGGATAACCTGACATAGGATTGAACAATGCCATTTGGAAGAAGGTATAATGTACATCCCCATGATGAGCGAGGTCCAAGTTCATTGCAAGATCTTCGAACAGTTAATGTTGACGTTGGCAACACCAACATAGTAATATGCTTTTAATTTCTGGAGAATGATGCCAAAGGGAGACAATATTATCAAAAGTATCTATGTCTAACCACGCGTGTGTCTAAAGGTTTTTGTGTTTCGCCATACTGTTAAAATATCATTAAACAGCCAATCTGCATCAGCTTTGATTCAAGTATCACGATAATCTTACTGAAGTTAGTTTTCAAGTATCAAGTTCAAAGGATTTACGATAGCATGGACATAATGTACACAGATAGAATCTATAACACAGTTCGTATTTACATTGAAAACGATCTTCATGATATAATTGACTTAGAAATTCACGTATATAGCTTCGCACAATCTAAGCACACTGAAGCCAGTAGCTTATCAACAAACATTTGAGAGCTACTTAACAATGCTGACAAATTCAAATCATGCCAATCGCATTGAACCAAATCTCACTGCAGAGCAGCGAGCTGTCTATTTAGCTGAAAATCACTACAGATCAGAGAAATGTCTATTTCACTGAATCTCACTCCAGCACTGCGATATGTATATGCTGGTATTTTCGACAGTGTTCAGCAAAAAGAAGTTGGAATTTATTTCCTTTACCCTACTAGAGGGACCGAAATGTCATTGCTGATCAGTCTATTCATGTCAACGTATATCGACACAAAGGTATAACTATTGTTGTTGCTTCTTCAGGTACTGACGACACATCTCTTACAGGAAAACAGACAGCGTCTTACGCTTTGAAGACCCTCTTGGACTTGGGAGCAATTGATGTAAGTGGTAGCCACTCTGATAAGAATACGGAAACCGGGAAAGTTCATAAAATATGCCTGTTCATTGACTTAGTGGTTAAAATAGCAAACAATTTGATAATAAAGGTGATCCTCGCTGTACCACATCCTTGCCTTACACTTGAGTGACTGTGCGAAGATGCAATACTTGCTTGCAAAATGTTCTGGTCAGTATTATAAGCGGATAGGTGCTAGAGGTACTCACTGGAAATAGTCATAACTACAATTCAACAGACATTATTCTGGGTCAGAAAGAAATAGCCCACTATCTTCCGGAATACTTAAATTAAAAGGTACTTAAGTTTTGTCAAAGCGATTAATAAATCACGATAGAAACAACTAAACCAACCTTGGACATACAGCAGAATTGGCATATCTACTAGACAAATTTACATTAAGAAGTGGGCCTTTAATTTAGGGTGGATTATTTTTTTAGGCTTAATCTATTTTTCTCAAAGATAACCTTTGAAGGCATTCACAACGCCAAGCTTAACGCGCTCGAGTTGTAATACTAATAAGTTTGTAAATCAAACTCCTCAGAATTTGGTTAATCTAGTCTTTGTAGCTCAGTGGTGGCGTTACGATCATGTCGTTGGGGCATTTGGAAGCTCTCTGTAAAGGATTACCTACACATTTATGGATTTGGGCATTGGACTGCTGTGCATTATATAGACGGGCCCTGGAGCATAACTGAACACTGGCGCAAACAAGAAAACAATCAAATGCATCAGCAAATATTAGAGAGAAAAGGGCAAATAATAGATGGACAAATCACAGATCCATTTGTAAAATGGAAAATATCAGGACATTGGCTATCCGGAATTACAGTTAACATGATAGCATCATGATTGGAGATAATCGTGTTTTACACATCATATTGAACACCCACATTTGAAAGAACTATACGTAATGCCTATACCAATATCCTCATCAAATTGTCTAAACTGAACTGGAAGAAAAGCTGTATCGTGTCAAGTACAAAAGGAAATACACTACAGAACGTAAAACATACAAACAGAAAGAGGCCTATAAAAATATACTTTACCCTCACACACCACAATACGCGTTTGTTTTATAATACAAAATATCCCCTCAGCGGATCGTTGACAAACCGGGATACAGAAAATAAAATTTGGAATCATAACACGTGCTCTCATGGTTCAGATTTTCTAACAGGGTTCTTCTTCTTCTTCTTCTTCTTCTTCTTCTTCTTCTTCTTCTTCTTCTTCTTCTTCTTCTTCTTCTTCTTCTTCTTCTTCTTCTTCTTCTTCTTCTTCTTCTTCTTCGTTGTCGTCGCCGTCGTCACTCACTTATTCCTAGGAGGGTCGTTGAGGCAGATTCCTCAAGCACGCCTTCCATCGGGTCCTGTCAGAGGCAACTATCTCAAAATGATATAAACATATATATATATATATACTTATATTCACACACATATATATATATATATATATATATATATATATATATATATACACTATATATATACACTATATATATATATATACAGTATATATATATATATATATATGTATGTATATATATATATATATATATATATATATATATATATATATATATATATATATATATATATATGTATATATATATATATATATATATATATATATATATATATATATATATATATATATATATATATGTATATATATATATATATATATATATATATATATATATATATATATATATAATGAGGAAATAGATAGATAGATAAATATAGATAGATATATAGACAGGCGCATACAAGAAAACAGAAAAACGTAAACATATAAGGCGATATATGTGAACGGTTAATGGGGAGGTTGTGATGCAAAAACAAGATATAACGAAGAAAGAAAGAAATTTTAACTACTTTTGACAAGGCTACTTTATTGAATCTTTTACGTTCTAGTACTGAGGGTTTACGGCCAGTCGGCCATTTCTGACGTTTATGGCGGAAGCACGTGACTAAAATGATTCGGCTGAAGTCCAAATGTACTTATATATCTGATAGCGTTGCCAAAATATAATTTTTTTAAAGGAGCCAAGGCTGAGGAAAGAAAATCTAACTTTACTGACATATGTGCACTGGTGAGACTCAGCGGGCGTCAGGTGTATGTGTGTATGAGTGTGTGTGTTTATATATATATATATATATATATATATATACATATTTATAATATCTGCATACACATATATATGTGTATATATATATGTATGTCTATATATATATATATATATATATATGTGTGTGTGTGTGTGTGTGTGTGTGAGTGTGTGTGTGTGTGTGTATAAATATATACATATAGATAGATAAATTAGATAAATAGATAGATAGATAGATATAAGGGAAACAGTTTGTTTACATATAAATATAGTCAGTTATGCGTAGCAAATATATAACTTAAAATTTGCCTGGCATTCCCCACGTCAGACACATCACATATGTACGTGTGTGTCTTCGTGTGTAGGGGAAAAGATAGGTATATATATATATATATATATATATATATATATATATATATAAATGTAAGTATAGATTGATAGATATGCGCAGTTATTTACAGTTAATCTCATCAACAGTGGGACTTACATAAGGGAATTTTACACGGTATATCTAGATATAATTGAAAGAGAAAATAAGCAATATTCTGCTATGAATGGAGGTAAATCTCTCTCCCCCCCCCCCCCCCCCCAAAAAAAAGAAAAAAGGCCATGAGTGTTGAGTCACATGATCCAATATGTGTCAGATGTGATTAAAATGATTAATGGTTAGGCCACCATTTGTATGTATGAAAGGTTTGCAGTTTTAATACAGGGGCTGTTGCAGGACTAAGAGGATTTATATATATATATATATATATACATAATAATAATAAGACGAATGATTTTTTTCTATTCTGATATTGGCACAAGGCCAGCAATTTGGGGATGAGGGGAAAATTGATTAAATCGACCCCAGTACATTCCTTGTACTTTATTTTGATGACCTGAGCTGTTCTGCTAGAGAACGGGACGCCGGTGGTGGATGGCGATACGGCCACCAGATATAGTGCCTAGCTGTGATATAAGCGGACAGCTGTCGGACGAATAAGCAACCCCAAACCAACACTATGGAGTATGGAGTAATGGGTGAGACCTGTAGCTCCGTAGAAAATTCTCAAAATACAGTGATGTAGCTATGACAAGGCGAGTAAAGACCGCTTCTAAAAATACTCAGTCGTCGTGGGGTGAGAAGTTAGATTGGTGAATAGCGCAAATACGACCACCAAAACTGGAACATGATGTGAAGAACGAACAAGGACCACACCAGATCGTCCTTCGCGCGAGTTAACAACGAACGCTTTCTGGTCTTAGGTAGAAGTATTTCTTCAAAAATATATATATGGCTGTCTCTATTTCATGCGACCTGTCCTGGAATGCGTGATTTGGACGCTCAAAAATTGCATATGCCAAGAGACAAAAGAGGTTTTGAAAAGGAGAAAACCTTGACAATGTGAATCTGGAATATCACATCCCTTACAGTTAAGGAGCCGGAACTAGTGGTGGAGGCTAGAGGCTACCGGCTAAATATATTCGGGGATACCTCAACAAATTTCCTTGGCTCAGATACTGTGGATTTGAATGGAGGATCGAAAATCCACTATTCAGGTGTGGGGTCAAAAATGACCGCACAGGTGGGAATGGGAATATTCACAGGGCTCCCGGCTGTCAGAATGTGTTATGGACGGGATCCTATTAGGAGGGAGAATTTGCCACTCGAAGCTTAGGCCGAGAGACAGTTCTCTGTGGGTGGCGCAAGTTTATCCTTGAAGAAGTCACTGCAGCGTTAGATGTAATTAAGACTGAGTAATATATTCTGATGGGAGACTTCAGTCTACATGTTGGCACTGATAACCTGACATGGGAATGAGTGATTGGAAGGAATACCGACCCCTACTGAAAAACCAATGGAAATGCCTCATTAGACTTCCGTTCTAGCAATGCACTCTCTATTATTAACATCTCCTTCAAGCACAGGGACATCCATAAATATACATGGTATAAGGGACAGAGATCAATAACTGATTTTGTTATTGTCTCTTATCCCTTTGATTCTGTTCTGCTTACTCGTGTTATGAGACGGGCTGAGCTGTCAATTGATCACCATCTAGGTATCTGCAACTTGAGACTATCTAAAGCCAAAGAAGCCTACAGGATAAAGTTGGAAGCGTTGGTGTACGTATGCTGATATTTTTGCGTACAAATTCAGAGAAATTTCTGAGTAAACTGAGGACGTTTAGGCAATGTGGTTATCGTTCAGCTCAGCATTTTCTGCTTCAGCTGATGGCAAAGGGAGGCTTGGTGTGGCACTGGATGGCAGAAGGATCCATTGCTTCAATCGCGAAATCAAAGATGTCCTCCGACAATAGAAGGAAGCTTACAAATCGTGGCTTGGAAATAAGTCCTCTTTCTTGCAATTGTGGTACAAGCATGCACGAAGAATCGCAGCAGAGACATTAAATGTTTCCAAAGTTAAGACATGGGAGTACTCGAGGGTTAGCTTGTTGTTGCGCTGGTGCCTCTATAAGCATGCCCGCGTATTTGTATTCGGATAAATGGTGCTAATCGAAGCCATTCAGTATGGGATTAGAACTCCACCAAGGTGGCGTGGTGTCACATCTCCTGTTCATTATTTTCATGGATACGATTGACATACGCAGCTGGGTTGGAAGTGGTATCACGATTGGCAGGTGTAAAATCAGTAGTCTGGAATTTATAGACGACATAATGTTATTTAACTCGACTGAGGGTGATTTCTGATTTGCAGTTGATAGGTTTGATGCCGAGGGCTGTATGGCAGGAATGAAAATCTGTGCTGCGAAACTGAGACACAAGTCCTCTCAAGTATGGCTAGGCAGTGCGCTCTACTTATGAATGGCGTTCCATTGAAGCAAGTGGAGAAGTTCAAGAGTCCCAAGGCTGTTTTCGCGTGTGATGGAAGACTGGAGGCTGAAGTAAGTGCAAGAAATACAGGAGCTGGAGAAATAATGTTCAAGCTTCAGCATTCGGTAATCAGGAGAGAGGAGGTAGGAGTAAACACTGAACTCGCTATCATCAATTCTGTATTCGTGCCAACCCTTACGTACGGTCATGGATCATGACCGAAAGGATACGATCGAGAATACAAGCCGCCGAAGTGGGGTTCCTCCGAAAGGTCTTTGGAGTACCGTTACTCGATAGAGTGCGTAGTTCAGAGACCAGACAGTCACTCCAGGTAGAGCCGCTACTTCCCCGAATTCAGAGATATCATGGATCCTATAATATTAACGTGTTAGAATGTCTCAGGAAATAATCGCTGGACAGATTTTATGGGCAAAACCAACTCTGGATACAAGTGGCTCATGAAAGTTCATAAGGAGGAAGTTACGTTCAGAACTGTACGAGAGCCTCTTTCCTGTCACACCTCGCATGAGCGATACAGGTTTGTGGAGTCATTTGCGCGCTCATGGCCGTTTAGCACAATGTTGAAGAGATGGCCCTCTTCAGAAAAGTAGTGGCAGTAATTATACACACACTCACACAAACACACACAAACACACACACACAAACACACACATACACACACACACACACACACACACACACACACACACACACACACACACACACACACACACACACACACACACACACACACACACACACACACACACATATATATATATATATATATATATATTTAGAAGGGCCCTAGATAAACATAAACTCAATATTAAGATAGTAGAAAGACCAGGTACCTCCGTAAAAACACTTATTAGCAAGATATACCCTTTTCAAAGACGCCCCTGTATAGAGAAGAAATGTATAACCTGTAAATTAAGCCCCCATATTAACTGTAAAACTAGAAATGTAGTATATAGCATAAGATGTACTGAAGGACAATGTAGAGACAAAAATATTGTGTACATAGGTGAGACAGCTCGCAGTGTAGGGGAACGGATAAATGAACACTGGCGAGACCTTCAAGATAGTAAAGAATCATCTGTCCTCTACCAACATGCTAAAATAGAACATAGAAATAAAAATAGAATCTACACACAGAAAAGACGCAATGTTTAGACAAATCACAGAAGCAATAAACATAAAAGAATTACAACCAAAATTAAATAGAAAGCATCAGTGGAACAGCAACATCACAACTTACAATTAAGGAAAAAATGAAAACACACACGCACATAGAACAAACAACCAACCTGTAACATGTAAATAAACAAATAAATAACCGAATATAAACACACACAGATACCCGGATGTGGCGCAAGCGCAGACTGAGCACACAACACACACACAGAAACAAGATGGCGTAGGACAGAACAAGGGAGAGGCGCAAAAACAAAGAAAAGAATCCCCAGTCACTGAAGAGGTCACAGAATGTGTGACGAAAGAACTTTGACAATATATAAATAACCATCTGGTTGTGGAACCAACCAACCAACCGGAAATTTATAAATTCCTAAATTTATAAATTTATTATAATAAATTGAAGTGAAAGCAACTGGTGCGTGTGTTTCTTATTGGCAACATGACCCTCCCAAAGTATAACAATATATATATATATATATTCATATATATGAGCATACATATATCTATAAAATATATACATGCACATACATACACATATATATATGTATATATGTATCTATACATAATGTGTAAATGATATATGTATGTATATATATATATATATATATATATATATATGTGTGTGTGTGTGTGTGTGTGTGTGTGTGTGTGTGTGTGTGTGTGTGTGTGTGTGTGTGTGTGTGTGTGTGTGTGTGTGTGTGTGTCGGAGAATGTACTCAGCTCTCGATTGTTTTGGGCTGACACTAGTTGTGATTTTTGAAGGGATATTCATTGTATTCAGTTGCAAAAATTGGTCCCTCAACACGTTGACACTATTCAATTGTTCCCTGTTCAGATTTTGACATACATTAATACTCACATAAT
>OZ024743.1:349616699-349624199 GCA_964016885.1 Eledone cirrhosa
AGCACTTCCATGTCGGACAGCACTTCCATGTCTAGAGTTTCTCTCGAACTGGCAGTACGTCTCGGTAGCACTGCCAAGCCAGGGCTATCTAGAAATTGCTCATGGTCTCCTTGAAGGTTTTCAGGAAGACACTGGTTAATTCGATATCGTTGTCGACTAGATTTTCTCTGAGGCGAAATTCTACTGACTGCATTACACGATTGACAATGAATTGTGAGCGTGGTGACAACATACCAGCTACCAGACACCCAGTCTCGGTCTTCGCTTGACCCACGACTGCAGCTTTCATCGTTTAGGACTATCTAAAGATACTGTTGTCTCAGCGTATAATTGCGCTCCATCAACCACTGCATAGAGGGTGTTGGTTGTAGGGTGACCGCCTCCCCAGTGGACCCTATCACTTCCACAAGAAGTTGAAGAACAGGCACCGGAATTTGGTGAGGCGTGGATGAGGGCTGTGATATATGGAAAACGCGATGCATGCGTTCATCACCCCTGCCCGACCTTTCATGGATTGCTTCCCCTCGGACTATTTCTTGGAAAGACTTGCCATCCAGCTCGTTATCTCGTCTCAGTTCCCATCAACCTGTAGATCTTAAGCAAATCAGATCCCTAGTAATTTCACCGATCGGTCCGTTCCGGCACTCTGCTCAAGCGGGATGCTCCGAAACAGTTTCAGCTTCCACAGTAGGGAGAAAAAAGAACATCCTTGAAAGAGCGAACGGTTCCGATAGGTGACCATTTCCTTTGACCGCCGAGCAGTTGCCGCTGTGTATTGTACGGATCCAGCCTCTGCGGAGGCCACCAATTATTGATGGTCGAACCTATCAAAAGCATTCGATTCATCCAAGTTGATCAGAGCCTCACTAAAGCGAGGTTTACTCCCTACCCGCTTTATGATATATCGCACGAAGCGGAGATTGTCGTGTATGGATCTAGTCACGATTGCACAAGTTTGCACCTCCCGCGTCAGACCCTTCACAATAAGAGCTGACTCCGTTGCTTGTACCTCGGCGAAAACTTTAAACTCTGTGTTGATAAGAGTTATATACCAGAAATTATCATTAACGTCCACCTTGTCTTTCCTCATCAGCGTTTCTGCACCCCTACACAAAACTCGGATTTCTCCCGTACTGACGCCATTGGCAGTTGACAAGTTCGAAGTCGTCGGAGGATAAGCCTGGAATATCTACGTAAAGCTCATAGCATCGACCATCCAAAGAAGGCGATTTGCGCGTCGTACTGCCAACCAGGGATCCCCTTGTCTCGCAGTTGCTGAGAGTCGGGTCAGGCTATCTAGACAGGAACGGTACTCCACCACCGTTTCCGACACCTCGCTCGCTTCGAATTGTGTCGTCAAGTGCTGCCGAAAAGCCGCGCCTAATTACTTGATGTCGATCAGACCGAATTGTGACTTTGTTGTCATGTTGGATCTTTGCCACTCGAGTACATCGAACAGCTTTCGTTAGCTCGTTTCTTAGAACACGCTCCTTAGCTCTGACAGTGCAACCTTTATGTTTCGCATTGAAGAAATGATCTAATGATATTATCGCATCTAGAACGTCTGTTGCAATGACACTCCTAATAGCCTCTTCTATGTTTTTTCATCGCTATTTCTTTACTAAACGCTATTAGTTCTAATCTAATCGCTCTCTTGAGAGTGTCCCACCGCGTGGTGATGATTGCTCCTGTCAAACGGTGCCTAACTAATGTGCTAATCCCGTTGATGTAGGTATTACACGCCGTGAAAGACGGTTTAAGATTCAATTAACCGGGTCCTTGTATATGTGTTCTACCTAGATCGAACATGTAGATCACGAAATTGTGGTCTAACATGTGACCGTTTGAAATTATGAAGGCTCTATGTTATCTTTGTCTGTTATACACATGAATAACCTATCTAAATAGGATCTAGGTGGTCCTCTGAAATTAGTTCAAGTTCACACTGGTTCATTCGGGAAATCTAGGCTGTACCTGTCAGACAGTTGGAACTGGTTAATGAGGTTCTTGAAACCTTTGAGTCTACTCCACATATTGTCTACTCCAACAGAGTCCCAGCGTACATCCACGATGCATTTACTGACCCCGCTAACAGTAATGGGTGAGACGCTAACAGAAAACCTTCCAGGTGCCTGAAGTAATCAGACCATCCTGTCCCAATTGGGACTTAGACGAACACCAGTCAAAAAATATAACCTTCGGCTATTTTTCGAGTGCAGGAGTGTCGTCCACACTTCGAGATTTAGAGCTTTCCTAAACAGCATCACCACCCTGCCTCCTATTCCGGGCTGATTGAGAGATGCATAGATCTCAAAGTCATTAAGAAGAGGAGCTAGTGCGCGCGAGTCTAAAATTATGGACACACTGATGGCTACGTACCGTCTCCGGGCTGTTGCATATCGGTTGGTTCGATCTCCATATATGGTTGGGGCTTCTTTGGAAATCCCTTTAAAAGCCTACGCGTTGCTTTTACATTAGGGGTTCCAACACCGTTGGGGAAGCTCTCTGTCATACCTGTAAGAACATGCCTGTTAATAATAGAGTTTGGTGTATTTTGAATGTACATATGCCAAATATTTCTCCCTCCGTCATGTTCAATGACTGCTTGGTGTCGGGTGACGTACCGCATTGGTTGGCAAAATGTACAACCGTTCTAATAATTGTTTCTACTTTTGACACAAGGCCAGCAATTACCCAAGTGCATTACTGGTGCTTTATTTTATCGACCCCGTAAGGATCAAAGGCAAAGCTAACCTCACCGGAATTTGAACTCAGAACGTAAAGCGCCATAACTCTATGCTGCAAAGCATGGTGTCCAATGCTCTACCAATACTGCCAATTCACCACCCTGTACAACGGTTCTAATAATGATTTCTAGTAAAGGCACAAGGTCAGTAATTTGTGCGAGGGGAAAGTCGATTAAATCGACCCCAGTACGTTACTGGTGCTTTATTTTATCGACTCCGCAAGGATGAAAGCAAAGTTGAACTCAGAACATAAAGGGCCGCAACTCTATGTTGCAAAGCATGGTTTCCGACTCTCTACCGATGCTACCAAACTACCACCCTGTACAACGGCTCTAATAATAAAAGACCAATCTAAGGGAAATGATGTTACCAACTATAAGCCTATCACATGTCTGTCTATGATGTGTAAATTACTAACAAGTATTATGTCTGAGGAAATCTACCACCACCTCGACATAAACAACATATTGCCGGAGGAACAGAAAGGATGCCGAAAGAAGTCCCGTGGTAGAAAAGCCCTGTTACTTATTGACAAAATTATGATCCCTTTGCCATGAAAGAGTAAAATAGTAGTAGTAGTAGTAGTAGTAGTAGTAGTAGTAGCAGCAGTAGTAGTAGTAGTAGTAGTAGTAGTAGTAGTAGAAGTAGTAGTAGTAGTAGTTGCAGTAGTAGTAGTAGTAGTAGTAGTAGTAGTAGTAGTAGTAGTAGTAGTAGTAGTAGTAGTAGTTGTTGTTGTTGTTATCGTTATTTTAATTGTTGTTATTTTGTTATTGGTTGATGTCGATAATAATGCTTTTTATTGTTCTTTTGAATTGATAAAGTAGATGTTATTCTATTTTTTAGCGATATTAATTGTTCCTTTCACCGATTCTTTACCCTGGTCTTTATCAGAGTGTAATATATGAATCAAAACTTTACTGTATTTTACAATACAGGACACAAAACAAGTATACAAGAAATCTCCCATATATCTTCTATCTCCCCTCTTCCTGTTTCTCTCTCCCCACCCACATTCACACACGCACATTTTCTTTCACATCACGTGTCGACAATTTAGTTGGTCTTATTCTTAATTGTATTCTATATTTTACCTATTTATATTTTCCTCAAAATAATACCCCCTACCCACCCATTTCTAACCCCTTTTCTTGC
Source organism: Eledone cirrhosa (assembly GCA_964016885.1). Taxonomy (NCBI): domain Eukaryota; kingdom Metazoa; phylum Mollusca; class Cephalopoda; order Octopoda; family Eledonidae; genus Eledone; species Eledone cirrhosa. The sequence continues at coordinate 349,620,599 of OZ024743.1, forward strand.
TATTATATTCGAGACATTTTAGTCGATTTCTCCAACCCCCATGTCTTTTAGTTTCATTTATCACTTTTGTCGTCATATTCACCAGTAAACTGGTGCCTTTCATTTCAACTGAATTGTTTCTCATTCAATAATTTCTTACTCGCCTTGTTCTTTGCAATTTCTCCTGCTTCAATGTGATGTTTATTGTCAAGACTGGACATGTGACTTCCGCTATTTACTTGCCAGATCAAGGCTTTACGACTTACATTGACAGAATCTCAAATGGCTGCCACAAAATTACGCATAGGTACACACATACAAACATACAAAGAAACGCGCGCGCGCACGCACACACACACACACACGATACACACACTCACACACAACATACACACAATTACCAGCTTACACTCAAACACACTCACACAAACACGCGTGAAACGCACACGCGCACACGCAGATGCACACACACTCAGTGTATGCCATTCTCCAGCTGAATGTCACTCTAAGTCGATAGTGAGAATGCCATGTATATGTTCATATTCCATTTCTGGGGGATCGTGAGTGTTACTATTTCATTTGCTCCTAATATTCAGCTTGCAAAAAAGCAAGATCAATTAAACACAGACACAGTCACACACACACACGCAAACAAACACACGCGCACGCGCACATACATACATACAGACAGATATCTATGTATATCTATATATATAAAAGCGAGGATGTGTGTGTTTGTGTGTGTGTCTGTGGACAACTTTAGACAGCTAAGACTTTTACAATTCCCAACCGAATTTGACCAAATTTCCGTGCACGCTGCACCTGTCGCTAAGATGGTCACATCACAAAGATTTTTTAAATCGCCCCACGTTGAGCAATAAAAGATCACATGCCTGTGTCAGCAAACCCAGAAAAACTAAAATCCTTATGGGATTTTCAAACCCAAGGCAACGCCGGGTAAATCTGCTAGTATATAACTATAGTAATTTCCAATTGTTGAATGGGAAGGTTCTATCGATTTTACTGTTGATTTTCCGTTGTATTTGTCCTGTGCGTTGTCCTAATTTGGATTCATATATGAAAGTTTTAGCTAAGCGGGAGTGATAGAATTCATCAAACAATAGAATTACAAAGCCCAGGCTCCCTTCCTATATTTACCCATCCTAACATTTCTCTGCCGCTGTGTCATTTTCCCTTTTATGTATATTGGACACAATTCCATATATTTTTACGAATTTTTCTCCTTTGGCTAAGCTACCAAAGTTTCTATATCTCTCGTTGACATTAGTTTGTTGTATATTTCCTCTATTTCCTCAACATTTGTTCAATTCTCCGAAACTCACAACTTGCCCTGAGTCTACTTGTTTTGGTGCGTCACAATGTGCATTGGAATGAATAGTATCATTCCAATGTTCCTTTGTACAATGAAATATATTGATTTCATGCGGTTGACAGAGGAGAAGTCAGACTGTTTTCCCGTTGCTTTTGTCCGGTGCACCCCATGCTTTGCTTATATACAGGATGTCCCCCAAAAAATGTATACACATATTTATTAGAATTCTGATGAAGTGTGTATACATTTTGGAGACACACACTGTATATATATACATATATATATATATATATACATACAAACACACACACACACATACACACATAACACACACACATATATATATATATATATATAACTGATGAAGGGTCATCACCCAGAAACATTAGTGTATGCAGTTCTTTTTGAATGCCAACACAAGAGCGAGAATGAAGGGCTCATTCTACTGACCTGGCTTATAAAAGAGGGTGTTTGCATAATTGCAAACGAATCGTATATTATAATTAATATTCGAAAAACTCAGATTATATATATATATATATATATATATATATATATATATATATATATATATATATATATATATATATATATATATATATATATATATATATATATATATATATATATATATATATATATATATATATATATATTTATTGTATAGAAGGAGCTTCTACAGGACTAGAACTGTTTCATTCAGATGAAATCTTCAGGAACCTGGGTGTCATATTAAGTTCTGGTATTTATTAGATTTAAAGCCGTACATCTCATTATTGGTAGATGCTACATCAGGGTGGTCGAAAAAGAACGATCTCCATCTAATTCCTTTGATGAATTCATCAGTCCGTCTAATGAGGGCTTTTAGGTACTGTTTCCTTGGTGGGATAGGAATGTTCTTCAAGGAGGTATTGAGGTCGATTCTTGTCAGCATATTTTCTTGTAGATGGTTTTAGGGGCACTAGGGTGTGCTTGGATACGTAGGTCCTGGGTTGAGTCGGGGATAACCACAGTAAGTAAGGTACTCAATACATGGCAGCCTGATGTAGCATCTACCAATAATGAGATGTACGGCTTTAAATCTAATAAATACTAGAACTTAATATGACACCCAGCTTCCTGAAGATTTCATCTGAATGAAACAGTTCTAGTCCTGTAGAAGCTCCCTCTATACAATAAATATACTTTACTCTGCCATGTATTGAGTACCTAACACACACACACACACACACGAACCGGCAAATCACTGATGAGGGACGTATTTTATTACATGTTACCATGTGCTACCTGCAGTATTTTTCTATATATTTTAATACATATATTTACCACCTCGATTCTGTGTTTTTTTCTCTCTCTCTTACTGTTCCCCCATTCTCTCTGTTTCTCCCCCTCTGTCTTGTCCGTTAACTCTTCCTCACACTTTCACTCACTCACTGTTTTTCTCCCTCTTCTCTTCATTTCATCCTGCACTCACGGACGCTATTTTTTCTCTCTCTGCTCAATGGCCTTCGTTCGTGCTGGCACTATTCTCTAAGCGCTCATATATTCACCTAGCTTACGCTAACAGAATAATTTTTGAAGCTTGTTTCTCTCCCACGGTATGCTATATTTTCTGTTGTTCTCCTGTCTCACTCGCTTTACGCGTTTTAATTGTCCTAATAACTTATTTTGGTTATTATTGCACCGAAGTGAGATATATGATTTTTAATGCAATGAAATATATATGATCTTCGGCAAATCACTGATGAGGGACGTATTTTATTACATGTTACCATATGCTACCTGCAGTATTTTTATATATATATATATATATATATATATATATATATATATATATATATAAGCGTGAACCTAATAAACTCATATTTGTACTGCCTCTCTGTTTTTGTTCCCGTCCAAGTTTTAACTATATATATGTATGAATAGGAATCCCCGGTTCAATTGTAGGTAGCTACAGTAAGTAAGGTACTTCTGTTGATTGACACAACTGGGACAGTCGTAATCGGGAATTATGTAGGATATCCATATATATATATATATATATATATATATATATATATATATTGAGTTTTTCTATCTGTCTGATGACTTAATATCTCTCTGTTGCTTTCCTCTGTTTTTCTTATTTCTTTCTTTCCTCCTGTCTTTATTTATCTCTTTCTTTTTTCTCCATGCTTTTCTCTCTCCGATATTTCTTTCTCTCTCTCCGTCTTTTTCTCTCCGTCTTTTTCTAATTGTCCTTAACACTATGACTTATTAAAATAATATAAACAACTCACTATCCAGACG
>OZ024743.1:349626699-349631699 GCA_964016885.1 Eledone cirrhosa
GAACACTGGAAGGTAATATCCGTATTGGTGGAGCACTCAGTCCATGGGATGAGTTTGGTAGTAGTAACACAACAGTTAGTTCACCATACCTAAAACAATTGTTTCACCTTATGCAGATCTTCAGCTCGGACTGGTCATGGTTATAGGGAACAGGAAGAACAACCGTATGAATGTGCATGCGCAAAAATATGGAAAGGAATCTATATTCGTAAATAGTAAATTAAAGATCTATTATAATAGATATTGATCTAGATTTAAACTTAACATTTCACGTATTTGTCACATCTCCAACGCGAAATTCTACGGCTAAACCAACTATTTGTTTGGTGGATCTTGAACCTCAGTGAAGAATGCGAGCAATGTATTCGTTTTTCTATAATGTTATATTGTTGTTAGAATGTTACAGCCCATTCGTAGCAGCAAATTTAAATGCTGGAGACCTACCTACGTAGTCTAGATAAAGACAGGATTTCTCCGAGCTATATTTCGACAAATATACTTTGTAACAGCTACTCAGAATTAATATAATGGGCAGCGGTATTGAATATGAATCAATTAGAATTTTAGACAATAAATCCTAATTTGTTATGCACCTTTATTGTTCTGATTTAGCCGAGAATGACAGCGCCATTCCAGCTTGGACCAACCCTGTTCTTTTGTAGACACACCAATTGAGACCATATTATCCAAAATCTCTTTTTTGTTAGAAGACAGATATTTCTAGCAAGTTGAATGACTACATAGAAGCTGCTTTTCGTGTAGCGATGTGAATATATATTTCATTTCAGTAACTGTCATATCAAGAGTTATCACTATATTAGATACAAGGACACATGTAAGAGTACATTTTCAGTTTACTTGATCCCAGTAATCATTTAGATATTTATTTATTTTATATAATTCATTTTCTGAATTAAAGATTTTGTTGGTCATAGCTTTTCAACGGGATATTTATTGCTGAGCTGCTAATCTGGTGGCGAGAGAGGAGTGGACCCCCATCTTTTTCCACGAGGAGTGTTGTAGTTATTCGAAACATCTGGGACACTTGCCGTCGTAAACAATGGAGCGGCATTCCATTCCATTATAAGAGTCATTCTTATTAATAACTTGAAGCAAGCTGCGTTTGTAGTGTCGTTTCAGCCACATTCCATCTTTGCAAATTAGAACTAAGTTAATCCATATGTTCTTTATAATATGAGAGTTGGTCAAGTTACTGCGGTATGAGATCGAACATGTAACTCCCTTATTGCTAAATAATTATCTTAACCAAAAAACCATGATAACAATATCTCATTGTTATCATGTAAAGTGGCGTAATTAGCGGCCACATTTTATGATATATTGGGTGTCTAATCCATGGAACTTTGATTTATCACGATAATAGGACATTTATTTAACAGCATAGAAAATAATTCTATACAACCTTGTGGTAATACCACTTAGAGAAAAGTGCCAGTTGAGAAAAGGAGTGATATCTCGAACTAGATTAACTTCCTTCAATTGAACTAGGAACGTTCAGTGTGTGTTTATATATATGGGTTAGTGATTAGAGAAATGGATTCAAAATCGTGTGGTTGTGATTTCGGTTTCCGGAACGGGTTTTGCGGTGTGTCCTTCAGCAAGACAATTTATTTCACGTTGCCCTAGTTCACTCAGCTGTGGAAATGAGTTGCCACGTCACTGATGCCAAGCTGTATCGGCCTTTGCTTTTCCCTTGGACAGCATCAGTGACGAAGAGAGGTGCGACTGCAGGTCTTCCACAAAAACCCTTTACCTAGGTGTGTGTCTTGGGGGGGATCATTCTAGCAGCAAACACATGGTTATTTGCGACCATCTCAACCCGTATTTTGGGGTTGACAAACACGTGAAAACAATTCAATACTAAAGTAGAGAATATATAGTCATCATATAACGCAGATTACTCTCTGTTGCTAGGCTGAGTTTCCAAGATTGCCGCTGATCACGTATCTGGAAATATTTTTCATATAATAAAGTACATATGGCAAATCTGTAGCAAAACTCTGCAGGCCAACGCATTATATGTTCTGCATGTATATATATATATACGTATGTACTTTCAGAGTGTAAATATATCCATATATGTGCATATCTTGGACTTTACTGCGTTGTTACAGTATGTTCCACTTTATGTATGCATAATACACGAAATTTAAGTTAAAGTTTTAAGAATAGATAATTAAGTAAATAATAAGGAAAGGTAACTTCTGGTAACGTGCGTGTGTATTTTAAGAATGCATACTACACAAGATTGTGTGTGTGCTTGTGTGCGTGTAATATGCATACACGAAACATAACACGTTACTCTTTCATGTTATTCACTTCATTATATATTTTTAAGCCCTTAAATTTTACTTCATTTTATTATATTATATATTTTATTTCATCATATTCACCCATTTACTAACAAATTCATTTAACTATATACGCATTTCCTTCTATATAACCCATTTTATATTTTCTTAAAACTACTCCTTTAACGTCTACGCCCTGTCTGTACATAGTCTTATCCCTCGCCTCCTCCACCCTCTATTCCTAAGACCATTATACAACTATCCTCCTATTCTGCTCCTAACCACTAACAACACCTAGCCCTACCCACATAATTTCTTCTCATGACCCTAGCCTCTCTAGATACAATTACACCCCCCCCCCCACATATTCATCTCTTCCTATCCATCAATCTAGCATACCACAATGACAAATTTGACCATAGCACTACCATGTCTAATAACGGATTTTTACACACTCTGCAAAAATCCACACACCCAAACAAACAAGCTGAAACCGCTTGACGCCGCGGTCGACATTTTATGTATCTCGATACTCACTCCCATCTCCCCATGCATTGAGTACTCCCATTATTAGTGTTTGTTCAGTAAACCTTGCCGAAAGTGTGGGAATTTGTGCAGGGTGTGTAAAATTTCGTCACTAGGGCGGTGAATTGGCAGTATCGGTAGAGGGTTGGACGCGCACGCTTTCTAGCATAGTTACATCCCTTTACGGTCTGAGTTCAAATCCCGTCGAAGTTAACGTTGCCTTTCATCCTTACGGAGTCAATAAAATAAAGTATCAGTAATGTACTGGGTATTTGCTGTCCTGATGCCAAAAGTAGAAACAATTATTAGTAGTTTCCTCAGATTCAGCATCACAGACCATCTATATATATATATATATATAAAAGACGTAAAATAAGAAAATTTTTTTTAAAAAATTTTTTAAAAAATTAACTTACTTACTTAAATTTTCACTCCAACTAATTAGTGTCCGCGCATCGCCTGGAGACTCGGCTGAGAATGACCTCCCTGATGACGCAATGAAATTCTCAACAGTTCATTACGTAACTGTCTTTATCCCATTGCAGAAACTAATTAGTTGGAGTGAAAATTTAAGTAAGTAAGTTAATTTTTTTTTTATTTATTTTTTTTTTATTTTCTTATTTTACGTCTTTTATATTATTGTTCTGCATTCTCCTGCATTGAACCACCTAGGTACTATGACATAACCTGTGTATTTGCTGGCATTAGCGTACATCTGTGCGCTTATGTTAGTAGATATATTAAATTATCTATATATATATATATATATATATAGATTTGAAAAAAAGGAAAAGAATGACTTCACTTGTAGCTCTAAATAATTTGATTTAATTTTATAATATTATAATATAATGAGTTGGTAGATCTAGTAAGTTCTTTGGTGGGAAGAATTCTTTTCACGTATATAAGGCATGGGTGAGTGGTGAAGGATTAAAAAGTTCGCTTCACTATCTTGAGGTCGTGAACTGATGGATTGAACCTATAATTCGAAAGTCCACTAGTGTCAGATATAGTGCGACAGTGATTCCAGTTGATAATATTGAGGGCACACGTGTCTGTGTAATACTTAACCACATCCAGATTGACTCCTCTAGCAATGAACTTTTATTTGATCAAACAGAACGCCCGATTTCTAAACTGATGGAGATACCCGGCTATACCAACACAGACATACTTTCCGAAACCCGGCCCGGCGTCACGCCACCACACTTTCGGGCCACATCTGGGACCTCAAAGATAACAATATTACTTATGATCTCACTTGGAGCTTACTGTCCAGAGCCAACTCTTACACGGGAGGACGCCGTCCGTGCAATTTATGCTCGGAGGAAACTTTAGAAATGCTGTTTTCGACGGACCAACTCCTAAACAAGAAAGACGAACTGGTAACTGCCTGCAAACACAGATTGCGTAGGACTTACCTCGCCCTCAAAGCCCATAATGACCCGGGGGGGAGGGTAGACAAGGGGTGTAACACCCCACTTGCCGACTTTGTAATGGGTAACCCCTGCTTGCAAAGGTAGACGTAAGATCTTCTTTTATACCTTTTATCGTTTCCCCTATATTTCCTTCTTCCCCCATCCCTTCCTAGTCCTTCCACCCCAGTCCTCCTTCTTTGTCGTCGTCCTTTTCACTTTCTCGCCCATCCGAGGCAGCACCTCGGTTCTTTGTAGCCTCAGTACTCCCTCCCCATCCCCTATTTTATGATAGAATTGGCCGACTCCGCTTTTTATAGCAGATGTGATAGACCCCAGATACTTGCTTTCTTATCCGATGGCTGCCCCATTTCCGTGCTTTCTACATTTCTTAGTGGTATCTCTGCTTTAATTTCTCGTATATCAGTATTTTCTTTTTTTGGTGGGGGGGGGGGGGGGGGGGGGGTGATTCTGAATTAATTTTCCGTATCAAATTTTTCATATACTTCGTACGAGCACTTATGTAGTTTGCACTAGAATTTTTGTATCGTAGCGGCACCCTTAGAGATAGTATTAGTATTCTTTTTCGGGATTCTGAATTATTATTTCGTATTAGTTTATTTTTTGCACTGGGTGGTTGCTGGCCTTGTGCCTGGGGTGGAGACAATTGTTCGTATTAGTTTCGGGACTCTGAATTATTATTTCGTGGTAGTTTCTTTAGTATTTTGGCCCCCCACTTGTTGACCTG
>OZ024743.1:349634199-349644199 GCA_964016885.1 Eledone cirrhosa
TTTCACAAGGAAGACATTATTAAAAGATTGTCAACATATTTTAATTTGATGTAAGAAATGTAGAGAATAATAATAATAATATTAATAATAATAATGTCCGTAAATAAATTTATATATATATATATATATATATACATTTAGGTTTGTTGGTTCACCACTGCATAGAACTGGTCATTCCGTATAGTCAAACTTGATGTAATATTAGGGAGAGCACTCGACGTAATGCAACTCACCCGTCTTCGTTTGTGTTGTTGGCGGTGCGAGTACTGAGTTAAATATTATAAAATAACAGGAGGCTGGACTGGTGTAACTCCTTAAAGGTGTATTATACTATAAGCATTTAACAAAGAAATATAATAGACACAATCCAAGGGGCTGAAATATGCCCAAGACGAGAAGGCGGCCCCCAAATTAGCAGTTGCCAGTCCGTGTGGCCGCCTTCAAGTGAGGGAACTACTTAGTCTTGTCATATCGTTCTGGTAAAGGGCAGTAAGCTTATAATGCACTACTACCGCCCCGTCATGGAGAGACGCTAGCGGTGGCATCATGTTACATAGAAGTTAGTCAGAAGTGCTAAAAAGTACCAAGAAATATATATATTATTTTTAATATAAATCTTTAACAAAAATATATAAAGTGGGCGTATGTACAGTAGATTTTTTATTGTAGAGTCAGAAATTACCATTAAAGATTAGAAATGTAAAATTTATGTTTAGAGTTAAAAGATATAATTTAAGATAAGATTAGAAAAGTAAGATTTAGGTTTAAAGTTGGAAGATTTATTTAAATAATTTACAGAAGGAAACATTTATGAAACGGTTAAATGTATTATTGATAGTTATAATAAAGTTTCAGAGTAGAATATAAAGTTAAGATTAAGATTAAAAAGTAAGATTAAGCCCAAATTTAAGAGTACCATTTAGCGGTCAATAACCAGTGACGTGGCGGATTCCCAGCCCACCCAGGGACCAATGGCGTGTCAAGCGTTCCAAGTATTTTGGTCTACCGAAAGAAAAGGAAATATATTTTTCCAAGCACTCCAGGGAGGTTAATTGTCTCAAATGCCGAGGGTGGTAGCGTTAAACCCGCCACCGTCAGCTGATCATCGCGTATACCAAACGATTATTAATTATTAACACTATATATGTGTGTGTGTGTGTGTGTGTGTGTGTGTGTATGTAAAAGGTAAACAGAAATAACAACACAATATATATATATATAGTAATTGTTTCTACTTTTGGTACAAGGCCAGCAATTATCCAGTGTATTACTGGTACATCGACCCCGTAAGGATGAAAGGCAAAGTTAACTTCGGCGAGATATATATATAGTAATAATAATAAATTTGAAGAGTAAATTCCAAAGAGGGCTCGATAAGGATAGATATATATCAAATATATAAGATTCCCAAGAGCAAATATTTAATCTGTTATTTTAATAAATAATTTATATATTATATATATATATATATATATATATATATATATATATATATATATATATATATGTATATATATATATATATATATATATATATATATATGTGTGTGTGTGTGTGTGTATAAAAGATAAACATAAATAATAACATAATATATATATATATATGTGTGTGTGTATGTAAAAGGTAAACAGAAATAACAAACACTATATATGTATATATAAATATATATATATGTATATATATATGTGTGTGTGTGTGTGTGTAAAAGGTAAACAGAAATAACAACACAATCGGTACAGAATATGGAAGGGATATATTAGGTTAACGCTTGATATAGCAGGAAGAGTGTCTTAACGTTTCGGATGCTAGGTGTGTGTGTATGTTTATGCGCGTGTGTGTATAAAAATAAACCTACATATATGTATGTAATTGTATATATATATATGCTCAAGCATTTCGTGTGGAATACAATATAATTTGCAAATGAATGTATTTGTATCTAATATCCCGTGTGTGTGTGTGTGTGTGTGTGTGTGTGTGTGTGTGTGTGTGTGTGTGTGTGTGTGTGTGTGTGTGTGTGTGTGTGTGTGTTTATATTTCATGATAACATAAATAATTATGTAGAAAGATTAGTAGATAAATCATTTATCAACACATAACATCACTCTAAGACCTATATAAACGTATTGATGTGACCGCACTCTCAAGTAAGTTGTAATTGTCATCCACCCCGTAATTCCAATCAGTCACCCGGAACATAATATCTGAAGTTCCTCTGGGGTTACCCGGTACTCCATTATCAGAGCAGGTGCTCTGACATAAATCATTCAGGTTGGCGCTGTTAATTTTTTTTTATTTGTTTGTTGGTGTTGTTTCTGTTTTATTTTATTTTACTTTCTGTTCTGTTCTTTATTTTCGTTGATTTATTTCTTGTTGTTGTTGTTGTTTTTCTTGTAGTTGTTATTGTATTTGTTGTTGTCGTAGCCGTTCTTCTCGCTGCCGTTGATGTATTTTTTTGTTGTTGTTTTTTACTGATATTTTACTTTATTTTGACGTGTTTGTTTTGGCTATTTTCAGTATCTTTACATGAAGATACTGGAGTGTTTGCTGAGTCTGTTTGAAAGTAATTTGTGCCTGCCATGCGACCACTGGCAGACGGTGTGTATGGCACACTGAGAAGTGAGTACAATTAAAAGGTAATACAACAACAATAACAACAATGACAATGCAAAACTACAAACATCTTAGAAAAATCAGAAACTAAGACGAATCTCTCCTAGTGAACGTCTGATTACATCACACTCTCGTAAACTAACAGAAACACGGATAGTCTCACATATATACTTGTTTCTACTTTAGGCACAAGGCCAGCAATTACCCAGTACATTACTGGTACTTTATTTTATCGACCCCGTAAGAATGAAAGGCAAAGTTAACCTCGGCGGGATTTGAACTCAGACTGTAAAGGGACGTAACTATGCTAGAAAGCATGACGTCCAACCCTCTACCGATACTGCTAATTCACCGCCCTTATATACATACATACATATATACTGACATAGAAACACACAGGTATATATGCCTACGTACAAATTCACACAAAATTATACATACTCACTACATAAAGGCTCACTATATCCGATATCTATCTAACTATCCATCCACCTATCTTTAGCTGTAACCCCTCACTCTCTCAGCCCCCCCCCCCCACCTATATATATATATATATATATACTGTCATGATTTGCTCCCCTCCGAACCCTCTTTGAAGTCTCAGTATACGCAATATTGTATTTCTATCCCACGCCTCCCAGGACAGGTCATAGGCACATCGCCAGTTTTTGTGACATGAAATGGAGTCTGCAATATATTTTTCGAATAGGCCCCTTTGCCTAAGGCCTGAATGTGTCCCTTGTTAACACACGTGTAGGATGATGTGTTATGATTCTTTTTCGTTCTCTCACCATATTTCAGTTTTGGTGGTCTTATTCGTGCCAGTCACCAATCTGGTACTTTCTCAAACCCACGAATATTGGGGGATGGTTTGCCATTACAATAAAACCCAATTGCCTGTCCGCCTCCGAATCAATTCTATCCTCTATTTTCTGTTCTCTTTCTATGTTCGCCGTAATCTTGCATAACTAATTCTACAATCAACACCTGATCAAATCAGCTAGGTCTTGCGTCATGATCGGATGATTAAACTAGGCCATTGAAATATGTAAAGTGGAATTAATATTTTACAGACAGCTTCCAATTGGGCCTACTGTTGATTTTAATGATTATAATATATAATATATATATAATCTATCTTGCTTTGAAAATACAGCAAAGTTATTTGAGGAAATATTATTTCAATACAGGACATATTGTCGCTGTTCAGGATTTTAAAGGTCGTTATTTAAAAACTGTACGCACCGTTGTACACTGTCTCTTTTAAAGGTAGAGTGAAACAATTTAAAGAGACTTATTTCAATAATACACATAACGTTATCTAATGGGTTGATTTTCTTTCCTGATAATAAACAAATGATTTAAGAAACTTCACTTCAATAATGGGGCTCTGAGTAGCAGTACATTTATTTGTTTGTTGTCCTCTTGGAGAGTGGACAGACTGACAAGTTCTCATATAACCCCATTTTCTTGCGTTTTCTCTATATATCTATCACCTGCTTACCAGGATACCTCCAACACACGCGCTCTCACGAACACATATACAGACATACGCACACATACACACGCCCACAATATATATATATTCTGCTTGCTTCAACCGACGCTGTCGTGTGTTTGTGTGTGTGTGTGTGTGTGTGTGTGTGTGTGTGTGTGTGTGTGTGTGTGTGTGTTGTCGTTTTATATGTCTACGATTTAGCAAGCAACCAAAATTCTGCTTGCTTCAACCGACGCTGTCGTGTGTTTGTGTGTATGTGTGTGTGTGTTATCTGTTTATGTGTCTACGATTTAGTAAGCAGCCAAACTTCTTTTATGTGTCTACGATTTAGTAAGCAGTCAAAATTCTGCTTTCTTCAACCGACGCAATTGATCAACTCAAGATTCTATAACTCATGCATTTCGCCCCTGATATATATATTTATATATATAGTATTCATATATTATTTATATTTACAATTTGACAAATTTCAGTATTTCCAGTTTCAAGACGTAAATATTTCTCCATACTCAGATGTGAAGAAACATGTAAAAAAATAGAGGTATCTAGTAAAGGACCTTCCTTGACTGGAAATATATACGCGAATATCCTAGTGATGTAGTTAAGTCTTTCATATCTTCTACTCTGTGTATTTGGTGTCATGGTGGCTCTGAAGTTGGGCTTAAAGTGGTTTTGGTAATTTATGCTGGTCCATGGGTGTTGGCTATCTGCCGTGATTTAAAATTGGCTAAAAGAGCGTTTCTCCGATGTCAATAGTACGTTACGTCAGTTGTTCTGTTGGTCTATATTGTAGGGTGCTGCTCTATGCTACCTCTCGCGGAGATTGTATTGACAATTGTTATCTCCAGGATGGCTAGGGGATGCTCTGATCAGAAGGCTCCATTTAATGTTTGGGGTGTGCGTTTGGTTAAGAAGCCTTCGCGCGAAGTTGGTCTAATCCTACTTACTGCGCCTAGGTTGAATCTGCATTTTAAAATTCTCTTGATTTTAATGTTGATGTGGCTGAAATTTTGCATCCACTTGTACCCCAGAGATGAAGGGATGTTATTTGTTTTCTAAGCAGATACGATAGGAATAATAGTTAGTCTAATATATTTATGATTGGGGTTAATTGGTTGCTAGATCATATGGTTAATCATGTTTATAAAAGGAAATTCTTAATCAAACATTTCAATCATTGCTTGGGGAGGTGAAGGGAGGTTTTGAGGCAAATTTGGATTATTTATATTTCGCATCTGAGTGTCAGATGAAAAGACGAATGTAAGAATGTAATGACAGGGTAGAAGTGGGCTGGAATTTGAGGATGAGTGTTTAATAAGTATTTAATTCAATTTACAGCATAGAGTTATGACCCTTTACTTTTTTAGTTCAAATCCCATCGAGGTTAACTCTGCCTTTCATCCTTACTGTGTCGATAAAATAAAGTACCAGTAATGTACTGGTTAATTGCTGGCCTTGTGCCAAAAGTAGAAACAATTATTATGAGTGTTCAACTGATTTAGGTATTCGATGTTTCACCAGCTAAACGTCTTCTATTTTATTTTTGTAATGAGTTGATATTTATTGATATACATTGTTTATGTTCTGTTGACTTTGCGAGCGGAAAGCGGGGGGTGCTTGGCGGGTGGTAATAGAAAGGCAAACTGTTGCCGGCAGCATGCTGAAAAGTGTCAAGAATGGTAGTTGAATTGATTATCACCTTCTCCACACGTTTTTCGGCAACTTCCGTTGGGCGGGTACAAGTAATTTTTTTAAATGAGAGGACGTGAGACATTTTTTGTCGGTTACTCATACAGCACCTGAAACGGGACGATGCGATTTTCATATATTTAAACATCGCGTTAAAATTTGCTTTAAGTTTCTATTATTTAGTTTTAGGTTTTTTTTTTTTTAGTATTTATGTCTTTATTTGTTTAATTTATTTAATTATTATTTTACTTAATGTGATTTACTTATATTCATGTGTAGTTTGGTTTTAGCTGCTGTTTCTTTTTGTTTATTTATTTGTTTATCATATTTAAATTTGTTGGATTCTAGCTCCATGGATCTGTTAATTTAATGGCTAGGTTAGAGGTGTTTTAAATTAGGTAAGATTTGATTTCAGTTTTATTTTATTTTATTTTATTTTTTTATTTCAAAAATAATTTTTGATTTTGGTATAATTGATAATTACAAGATTTGGATATCAGTTGATTGTTTTATTTAATGGTTGAGCGAGTCGTTTATTTCAATGGAATCTCTTTTGTCTTAGTTGTTAGTTGCAAGGTTTTTCTTTATAGTAGGTAGTCTAGAGATTTTAATGCGGTTTACTCTCATTTCTGTTTTTACGGGATGTGGTCAAGATATGTTAATTTTAGTGATTGTATGATTAAATACTGAGTTGCGTCGTAAAATTATTACGATTTGCTATTGTACCACTCAAATGTTATGTTTGTTGGTATGTTAAGAGATTATTTTCTTTTTCCTTAATTTTTTGTGGTAGAAGATTTTATTTAACTAGCGGTGGTCTATTGAGTATAATGTAGTTTGATTTCGGTTCTCTTTTGTGTCGATGGTATATGGATGGATTTTAGGAGTTGATGGTTGCGTTGAATTTCTGTAGGGTGTACTTCTGGCTGCATAATGCCGTTTGTGCCCAAGGAGTGGTGGCTATTTATAGACAGCTCCACCACAACTTTGAAGGCTGTCCTCCTCCACAATGGAAACAAGTTCCCGACGCTGCCCCTAGCTCATTCAATCTGCCTAAAGGAAGATTACTACAGTGTGAAAGTCCTCTTGGAAGCTCTGCAATAGAACCAGTACAATTGGGAAATCATTGGAGACTTCAAGATGGTGGCTTTCCTGCTTGGACTCTAAGGAGGCTTTATCAAATTCCAATGCTTCCTCTGCCTTTGGGACAGCAGAGCCACCTGTGACCACTACAAAAGAAAGAACTGGGAGCAGCGAACAGAATTTGTAGTTGGGACTCGGAACGTCATGTGGGAGCCACTGGGTGATCCCAGGATTGTGCTCATGCCGCCACTGCACATTAAGATGGGGTTGATGAAGCAGTTTGTGAAGGCTCTCAACAAAGAATCAGCCGCTTTTAAGTACCTTCTTGAGTTCTTCCTCAAGTTATCTGAGGCCAAAATGGAAGGTGGAATTTTTGTTGGACCTCAGAAGGTGTTTGAGTCTACCGAGTTCTCCAATAAGCTCAATAGAATTGAGAGAACAGCATGGAACTGTTTCAAGGCAGTTGTTAAGGGCTTCCTGAGCCACTACAGAGCTGAAAACTACCAGCAACTGGTGCAGGATCGATCTGATAAAGGCTTTCGGAGCCATGGGATGCAGGCTGTCGCTTAAACTCCATATGATGGACGCTCACCTGGAAACATTCAAGGACAATATGGGCCTCTATTCAGAAGAACAACGCGAACGATTCCACCAAGATGTGAAAGAGATAGAGTGGAGGTACCAGGGCCACTACAATGAAAACATGATGGGGGACTATATATGGGGGCTTGTGCGGGAATGCGACCTGGACTACAACCGCAAATCCATGAAATCCAGTCATTTCTGACGTGTATAAGTTGCTTTATAAGTGTTATTTGTTTTTACTTGTTTGCTTTTGATAAGCTTGCGTAATAAAATAAATATATATTCTGTTGATTTAATTATATGAATTGATACATTTTAAAAAAATGTTTTTTCTTGAAAAATATGAAAATTTCGAAATATCAAACTCCTAACCACAAACCCAAGCTTTTGATTAAATATAATCAGAGCATTCAGCCACACCGTGAATGGTTGCCAAAACATATATATATATATATATATAAATATATATATATATATATATATGGCTTTGTCTAGTTTATATGTATATACCCTCTAAATTTTATATACTCCCGTAAGGTTGAGTAAAACTTTAGGCAGTTTTCGGCTGCTCTTTCTAGCAAACAGCCTATTCGCCGACAGGCACCAATCACAAACTTCCTGCCTTGACCACTAGCCACGTGATGATTCTTAGCCATTTTGAATTCGTTTCTGGCGGGGATCATGTAAGAAAAATCTTTGTCCAATTGAGTTTATCTCCTGATGATTTCCAACCTCGTTGATTTTTCCAAGATCGGATATATCCAAAAATGAAATGAAACCGCCGTGGGTAAAGATATCTTGATAATTTTGGTAGGTTTATGTACATTTTTTTCTTCTAACTTTGATTTTGTACCTAATTATGTATGGTTAACTATATGTCTAGTCAATTTCTACAGGCAATCAGAAATACTAGGTATATGTTCTGTAGCTGTGAGTCGCGGATAAAAAGCTATATCATGTATCTATTGTTTCGTCATAAGAATAGTTTAAACTTATAGCCTCGTTTAAATGATTCTTTGTGTGGTAGATTTATGCTGATTGGGATAAGAAATACGGTATATATTTCATCTAATGAGCCTATAGACTTACTTTATATATATATATATATATATATATATATATATATATATATATATATATATATATATATATATATATTGTTATACTTTGGGAGGGTCATGTTGCCAATAAGAAACACACGCACCAGTTCCTTTCACTTCAATTTATTATAATAAATTTATAAATTTAGGAATGTTTACACAAATCACAGAGGCAATAAGCATAAATGAACTCCAACCAAAATTAAATAGAAAACATGAGTGGAACAGCAACATCACAACTTACAATTAAGGACAAAATGAAAACACACATAGAACAAACAACCAACCAGTAACATGTAAATAAACAAATAAATAAACGAATATAAACAGACACAGACACCCGGATGTAACACATGCGCAAACTAAGCACACAACACACACAAAAACAAGATGGCGTAGGACGGAACAAAGGAGAGGCACAAAAAACGAAGAAAAGAATCCCCAGTCACTGAAGAGGTCACAGAATGTGTGACGAAAGAACTTTGACAATATATAAACAACCATCTGGTTGTGGAACCAACCAACCAACCGAAAATTTATAAATTCCTAAATTTATAAATTTATTATAATAAATTGAAGTGAAAGCATCTGGTGCGTGTGTTTCTTATTGGCAACATGACCCTCCCAAATTATAACAATATCGGTTTCAACACACGTTTGCAGATAAACAAATTCAGAAACGAAATATATATATATATATATATATGAAAAGAGTCAGGACCCCGACGGTTGAGATCCGGCCGTTTCGACAGCTAGATCCAAACTAGGCCAGCTGGTTTAGTTCAGATCTAGCTGTCGAATCGGCCGGATCTCAGCCGTCGGGGTCCTGACTCTTTTCCTATTACCCACTCTACTAGCCTATATATCGTGTACTCTGGTGCGTTATGGTCCACCTGGTATCTTATCACGCCTTCTTTGTTGTTATATATATAGATACATATATATGTATATATATATATATATATATGTGTGTGTGTGTGTGTGTGTGTGTGTGTATGCCTGTGTGTGTATATATACACACAGAGGCATACACACACACACACATATATATATATATATATATATATTTATATATATATATATATGCCCGACGTTTCCCACACAGTTTTCCTCTACTAAATTACACAATTGATTTGTTAATGTCCACATCCTACTTTCTATATCTCGACTTCTATCTCTATCAGTGAGTTTCTTTTACTACTTATATCTCAGTACTCCTCCCCTTATTTATGCTTCTCCTTTCTTAGTCTTCAATTATATAACATTAGTCTATAATCAGATATATTTAGGTTAAACAATTTCTGAACACCGACACATCAGCAATCTGATTAACAGATTTGACGTCGGTAATTTAGAATATCGATCTATAAATACTATAAGGTTCATCTAAAAATACTATAGCGTTTCATCTATTAATAAGGTAAGGATTAA
>OZ024743.1:349649199-349686699 GCA_964016885.1 Eledone cirrhosa
TTTATGGTTTGGTACTTCTGAAGTGATTGGCTGGTTCAACAAATTGGATAATAAAAACAAACTAAAATTTATTCAATTTGATATTGCCAGCTACTATTCCTCCATTTCGCCTTCACTTCTCAATAATGCTCTATATTTCGCACTTAAATATTCTGACATCACCACAGATGAACTTCACATCATCCTCACCGCACGTAAAACCATCCTAGAGTTCAACAACGAATATTAGACCAGAGCCGATACCTCTAACAACATCGACATCACAATGGGAGCATCCGATTCATCCCAATTAACTGATTTAATTGGTATCTTTATTTTGAACACTTTGAGTCGGAAAATTCCTCAACTTCGCGGTGGAATTTATCGTGACGATGGACTCTTTACTATCTCAAATTGCAATATAGTTAACCTTAATATTATTAAGAACAATATACGTAATCTCTTTAACCAACATAACCTAAAAATTGAATTTGATAATAGTATCAAACTAGCTAATTTCTTGGATGTATCTCTTAATCTTGACACTGGCCTATATTACCCTTACCATAAAAACAATGAGAACCTAAATTATGTTAACTTTAAATCTAACCATCCTACCAATATCAAGAATGCTATAGTTAGTAATATTGGAAAAAGAATATCTAACATATCTTCTAATAAAAACATCTTTGATGCTAACGCCAATTACTATAATAACGCACTTTCTAAAGCCGGTTATCCTGATAAAATCAAATATAGTAAAGAAACAAATTCTAGAAAAACTTACAGTAGAATAATTAATCATGATCATTCCAATAACTTTAATAAAAGACCTAGATACAAAAACATAATCTGCTCCTTTCTCCATCTCTATTAATAACAATATTCCTAAATTATTTTATAGTGCCTTAAATAAATGCTTCCCTCCCTCACATATCTATAGTAAAATATTTAACAAACACACCATCAAATTTTCTTATTCTACATCCTCCAATATTTCCAACATTATCTCTAAACACAACAATAAAATACTAAATACTAAATCTCTTCCTTCCAACATTGAATTTCATAATAACAGTAATAGTACTCCCGACGTCATTGTAAACCCTAGGCTAACTTCTGTAAACCCAAATACAACGTCAAACACAACTTCACTAAATGTTCATAATCCAACTCTAAATCAAGAAACTATTATTCCTATTATTCCTATCGCAAACAACTTCTCCAATCCAATTCCTTCTATAGATAACACTAGGTCACTCATTAATAATCTCTCTAATTGCAACTGCCGCATTAAAAATAAATGTCCTCTCAACAACCATTGTCTTGATAAAAACTTAATTTATGAATGTAAAGTTATAACTAGCACCAATTCCTTCACCTATTTTGGCTCCACTTCCACCTCTTTTAAAGCTCGTCTCTATAATCATCATTCATCTTTTAAATACAAACTTAAAAGAACCAACACGGCTCTCTCAGAACTCATATGGTCCTTGAAAGACAAAAACATTAAATATACCATCTTTTGGAAGAAGGTTTCTTCTGCGTCCTCATACTTGAACAGCTCTCTATCTAAAATCTGTAATCTCTGCCTAAATGAAAAATTTACCATTATCTCTAATCTAGATTCTATAATAAATAGACGTACAGATTTGTTTTCTATCTGCTTGCATAAATTCCATAGGACTTTTCACAAAGTATACAGCTAATATTCAATTCTTTATCAATTTAGAATCTTTTCTCAAAGGCACATATACATACACCTCTTTAAAATATACCCATCTTCCTACCTTACTTCAAAGGGCATTATACACTCTACAATACTTGTTTACTCATTACCCTCATTCTATCTTCACCTTGTAAAATCCTTCATAACATATACATTTGTTTTTTTTGACGTTAGAATATTCATCCGCAATTATTATTATTTTTTCTCTCCATCATCAAACTTTTTAATCTCAATACATTAACTCCCTCTCCTTCTTTTGACGCTAGAATATTCATCCTTAATTTATTATTTTTTTCTCCCCATCATCTAACTCATTCTTAATACATATTAACTCTTTCTTCGCACATATTATCAATTCCTTCAATATACAAACCTTAACTTCACATTATTTTTCTCAAATCCTCCAATACACAAACCTTAATAACTTTTTAATACATATTAACTCTTTATTCGCACATATTATCAATTCCTTCAATATACAAACCTTAACTTCACATTATTTTTCTCAAATCCTTCAACACACAAACCTTAATAATTTTTTTCTCTTCGTTAATTTTGAAATTGCCATAATACTTATAAACATACACCTTTTTTTTGACGTTAGAATATTCATCCGCAATTATTATTTTTTCTCTCTATCTTCAAACTTTTTAATCTCAATACATATCAACTCCCTCTCTTTCCTCGTACATATTTTCCCTTCGTTAATTTTCAAATTCTTTTAATTTATACATTATCTTCCAACGGTTTTCAACCTCTCTATGTAAAACAATATATCTTCTCTCAGTTATAAAAACTATCTCTTTCTCTCTATCACCCATCTCTCCCTCTCCACCTTCACTCTCATCTCCTCCCTTTTTTCATCCTCCCTCCCCCCCTCTCTAAATAAAATATTTTTCCCAATATCAAACATCAATCTAAAAGTACTTTTCATATGTTGATTTAAAACTGCACTATCCACAAGTGTTTTTTAGCCTTCATATCATGTCCTCCTGTTTTATCTGATGAAAACACAAATATTATTGCATGATGATGTTTGTTTTTGAAATGCGCATAATAAAATACATGGAACTCCTTTAACCATCTTTTGATCTTATATATTATATATATATATATATATATATACTAGACCACCCGTGACCCGTTGGGTCATGTTCACTTAAAAATAATTTTTAAATAATTAAATTATACACAAAATGTATATAATGTAAAATGAAATTGGAAAGCCAATATATATATGTGTATGTATGTGTGTATATGTACGTGTATATATATATATGGGGGGGGGGCGGTCTGTGGCCTATATACACTGGTTACAGACACACACACATACATCCTGTCCTAACACAAGTTATAAGATACATATAACTTAATATTCAGTCGCCAAATTCAAGCTAGATACAGTAATGCTGTATTCGATTCTTTGAAGTCACCTGTCATAATTTCATTCAACAACACCACCAGCTCTCTCCCCCTCTCTCTCTCATAACCATTATCTGCATTTGTATTCACATTTTAATGGTACCTTACTTTCAAAATATTTTCCCATTATACGCTGATTTGGTTACTTATAAAGGTACCCGAAAAAACCCGCGTATCTCGGGAACCTGTGGTCCGATTTACGTGAAACTTGTCTTTTTACTGTATTATTCACAAGTATTTTCGCAAAGAAAATATCAAATCATTTTTCACTAATAGATATCCAATCACTCCACTTCAAAATTATTTTTTCTATATCTCTATGGATGCTTGACTGTTTGTTCTGAAATATTTTTCTGCTTAAAAAGTTCCAATGTTAATGAAAAGCTGGTTTTATTTACAAAAATTTGAAAGGAATTATTCTTACTTGTCTTAGTTTTTCCTTTTCCCTTCTTTTTCTGACGTCGGAATCAACATTTTCTCATATTTACGTTGTTACAGTTTGTTCAAAAGAATGCTTTTGATGACAACATTCTTAGGTGACTGGGTATCCTTCAGAAACACTCTGACATTTTCTTTTCGTTTTCCGCGGCTAAGGGCTACATACAGTTGACCGTGTTGGAATACAGTTCGTTCCAGATAAACCAAGATGTTTTCCATAGTTTGTCCTTGTGCTTTATGAATAGTCATAGTGAAGCATGATTGAACAGGCAATAGGCTTCGCTGCAAAGGGATATCCTCACCTTCGGATAGATTTATTCTTATTCTAGGTATCATAACGATCTCATTTCTGAAAGCAGCAGTGTTGATTCTTGCTACTATGAGATTGTCGTGCAGTTCTTCCACGATCATGCGCGTTCCATTACAAAGCCTTGGAGGATTCAAGTTTCTGATAAGAATTATTGGCGATTTTATTTTCAATTCCAGGTTATGTGGTGGCAGTCCTCATAGTTCAACCGAATCAAGGAATTCAGTCGGGAAATGAGTGGCATTGGCACCATCACTCACAGAATTATTGGATCGGTACTCTTTTATGGTTCCAGGGAAGCGTCTGATACAGGTGGAATTGATGCTTATCATCATTTCATTGAGAGGTACTAAGATGCAATTGTTCGAAAACACTTAAGCTGGATTGTCGAATGAGGGGTAGATGAAATCAATACATTCTTCCATAGTTGTTGCTTGGAGAACCATTTCTTTTGGCAAAATAATTTCCTCATTTTCAGTTTTTTTTATCTTATCTTCTCCAATATCCAATAGGAACTGTAAATAGTCTGCTGCTCCCCCACCCAATCGCATGTTTGTCTTCAACTGAAATATTTTGAAGCTTCGCCATAAGTAGCATTTTTTAATGCAGGTGTTTTCCACGTCCGCTTCATTTCCCCTTTTCAATCCCGGAAGAAGCTGACGGAAATCGCCAAGGCAAATTGTCAAAATTCCACCGAATGCCTCATTGTTGTCGCATATGTCACGCAAAGTGAGGTCAACAGCTTCGAAGCTTTCCCTCCGAATCATAGGACACTCATCCCAAACAATCAACCTTGTATGCTGGAAGAGGTTTGCCGTCTTTGTGTTTTTATCAATGGTGCACAGACCATTTTCTTTCACTACTATCGGTATTTTGAACCTAGAATGCGCTGTTCTTCCACCAAGCATCAGTGTTGCGGCAATGTCAGATGACGCAACAGCCACGTCAGCATTTCCCCTGACTTTTGAAAGAATTAAGTTAATCAGGAATGTCTTTCCTGTTCCACCTGGAGTGTTTTTGTTCACTATTCAATAGAGACTCCGTCTCTTTTGCAAATCGTCGCTGCTCTTCTCTGCTGTATTGCAATTCATGCAATAACTCCAAATTGCCAATATCCTGATTAGCAACAATATTATTTGGCCTTGGTAAGTTAAAATCACAAAGACTTTTGCCCAGGTCGTTAAGTTTGTCTTCAAAATACAGAATACTTTGATCATAATGTCTCTCGCTAATCAAAAGGTTAGAGTTTCTGGTAGCCCTTTTTTCTATTTGAAGGTAATCCTCAGACAGCGAATGCTTAAATCGAACCCATAAAGCACTGGAATTGTCAATTTCCGTATTTGTGAGTAGCACGATGAATAGATCTCTCACGGCTTTGGGAAGCCTTGTTCGCTCAGCATCTTCCAGAGTCTGCTGCCAATGATCATCCGATTGAAGCAAACCTTTCTCTCTGCAGACGTCTTTGAATAATGGCAGGAGTTCTCCATCACACATTTTCAAAGAGTTGAAGGATACTGGCCCTTTGACGTGATGCAGAAGGAGTCTTAAATAATACAGGTCACTACTTCGTGGAGAAACAGTGTATACTCGTCCCAAAACGTTCGCCTCAAAAATCAATGGATACTGCTCAAGTGTTTTCCCCACCTTTCTCCTTTCCCATCTTTTATTACTCCAAGTGTAAAACTTTAGCACAACCGCATAATACAATGTTTTTGCAAACGGATCGCGATCGCAAAGATCCATGAATCGTCTTAGCCATGTTATTGTTTACCTTAACAGCAGCATTGACCCGAAAGAAGATTTGATTTTCCTCAGGTAGATGAACTTGAAGGCGAACTACGGCCGGTTCTCTCTCATGAATTGGAAATCCAAATACCAAGGCAACAGCTTCTGAAGGACCGATATATCTTCCTGTTAAATACTGTATTATCTCATCTTCCCTGTTCACTCTAAACATTGCCTGATCACTGCCCTTCATGGTACATTTGATAACGTATTTGATCGATTTCACGGAAGAGCACATCTCTACGTTTAGGTGGCAGTTGAACAGTTTTAATAGTTTCATATTGTAGGGAACCACCCATTCCGAAGTTATATTTCGGCTTCCCCTTCCTTCTTGGTGCCCCTCAAATCCTCCCATTCCTGGAGACCGTCTTCTGTACACAGGATAAGAGTCCTCTCCACACAATGTATATTCATTGAAAGGCTTAGGGTACCGCTTACTGCACGTTCCATCTTTCCAACACGGAGAATTGTTAGAGCATTTCGGACCGTGGATCATGTGCTTCAGCACCAATTCATGACCCTCTGGATCTTTGTTTGAATCTGGTATTTCGGCTTGAACAAATTTATCATATTCCTGTGGTCTGGGCTTGGAGGCTTCATTGAGCCATAGCAAACAGTGCACATGAGGAAGACCTCGCTTTTGATATTCGACTGTCATCACGTAAGCTATGCACTTGCCTAATAGGCCATCAAGGTAAAAGACTTTCTTAACAGTTTCCGCTTCGGGTCAAATACTCTGGCAATTAAATATGGCCTGTCATATGTCTTCTGATTCAGCAATAGGTTTTGCGGGATTTCAGGCCAGTTTGGATTGCATCTCATTGTGATGAAGAACGAAGGATTGCCGTACTTCCGTATGTACATCATGGCATCCTGGCATCGCGCCATCATATATCTCGGACCACCGACAAATGTTGAAGAGAGTATGATTCGCCTGCCAATATTGCGAAAATCGTCATCATCATTCAATGCGTCATCCAATGCTATATTCAACGCATCATTCAATGCGTCAGTAAGGCCCTTGTATGTTGTAGATCGCAATGATGTTTGATTCATGTATTGCAGTCTATCTCCTTCAATCTTCGTAGCCATGTCAACCAAATATTGCTGAAATAAACAACCGCCTCTGAGAAATTGGTTGAATTCATTCTGATGGTTCATTATTCGATAGTAGCGCATTGGCGTCAACTTCTTGTTGTTGCTCATTAACAGCTCATGATGCCATCCGTCATCGCCAAAAGGAAAAGATAGAACATACTGCAAACTGTCATAGGACCGATGGGACTCTGAGATTATTTGCAATTGTCCGCCTTTTTCTTTCAACACAATGTGCCGTGCTTTTGCTTGAAGTTCGGTGCTGTTTTGTATAATAACGGCAACTTCGTTTGCAGTTTGTGCATTGAATCTTCTCTCATGTTCCATTGCTGGTTTCCTATCAGGATCAATAATAATCGAAGCTTCGGGAATATTTTTAATTTGTTCTTTTGCCATTCGAAATGAAGCAACGTAAGGGTTATATTGTCTGAGTATTATTTCCAATAATTCAACTATGTCGCGCTGAATGCCATCGTTATGGAGTATCCTGATCCTCAAATCAACACTAACATTAGGATCCAAGAAATAAATTTGAAGAAATTGGGGTTGTCCGTTGAGGATCCAAGAAGTAAATTTGAAGAAATTGGGGTTGTCCGTTGAGGATCCAAGAAGTAAATTTGAAGAAATTGGGGTTGTTCGTTAAGGAACCGATGTAATGGTGAATTTGACAATGAATAACGATAGAAGGATTCCATCCACTCCTTGAGGAGCGAACTTCTTCGGCCCCAAAAGATGTCATTTGGAACAGGCAGTTGTATTGTCTGAGGTTCTTCCTGAACTCGTTTGCCCTAGGTTGATCAGTACTAAATAAACTGTGAAGTTCCTGGGGTAAAGGCTGCAGATTCCCCAACCTGACTTTTTCATTCATACAGCAAAAGTTAGCTGTATCACCAGGAAAAAGCATTGCATGACAACAGACACAGATCTTATTCATCTGCCCAACATCAGCAGAGAGGCCATGTCGTTGAACTGTCCTTGCTCTATCCCTAATGGTTTGGTGGCAAAGACGTTCAGTTCTCCGAGCGTCCGATTCATGATCTCTACTTCTTCACTCTCTTTCCCTCTGTTCTGCCTGACGCTCAGCTCTCCGACCATCCGATTCATGATCTCTCCTTCTTCTGTCTCTTTCCCTCTGTTCCACCTGACGCTCAGCTCTCCGACCATCCGATTCATGATCTCTCCTTCTGTCTCTTTCCCTCTGTTCCGCCAGACGCGCAGCCCTTGCTTTATCAGTCTCATCGATCTTTCTATTCGCATGCCTGTCCTGATCTTGTTGGCGTTGGCCACTATCTTGATCACCTTCTTCGGCTCTCCTTAGCCGTGCTTTCTTTCCACTATCGATGTTTTCTTTCTCCTACGTCGAGGCACTATTTAAGAATCAAAAATTGTATTCACCTTAGAAAAAATTCCTATTACCTCAACAAATATTTTTTTTAAATCATTATTCAGAAATATTTCTAAATAATGAAAATATTGTCTGTTTAAACAACTCGTATTTTTCAAATCATATTCATTTAAAAAATACTTATTAATACGTAAAATATTCTGTTTAAAGAAAGCTGAAATATATATACTCGGTGTACAAATAATTTGTATTTTTTAAGTCATTTTCACTTAAGAATATTTTTTTTTAGTTTCAAGAAATATTTTTTCCATCTTATTCACTTGAAAATAATTTTTAAAAAATGAAGATAGTGTCTATGTAAATAAAGCTATTTGTGAAATCAAATTCACTTTAAAATATTTCTAAATAATTGAAATATTCTTTTTAACAAAAGCAAAAATATAAACACCTATTGTTTAACACCAACTGGTATTTTTCAGTGATTTTCACTTAATGCTATTCTGATAATTAAAATATCGTCTGTTTAAAGAAAGCTCAAATATAGATACTTAAAGTACAAACAACTTATAGTTTTGAAATCATATTCACTGAGAAATCACTGAAAAATCTTTTTTTAATAATTATTAAAAATATTTCTCGAATGATGAAAATAGTTTATGTCGATTTACGTCAAACTTATTTTATCCCAATTTCAGTGTTATATCACTTACAGGGCTATTTTTCCATTATGCACCGTTTTGGCTATTTACGAAGGTATCCTACACACACACAAATATACATATATGTCTCTAACTTAAGTACTGTTACACACATACATACACACACACACACATGTCTCTAAGTACGTAAACACATGCACTGGTACACATACACATACAGATACACACGGTCGCAGTAGAACTGTGAAAGAGAGAGAAAGAAATAACGTTATGAATAGGTGTGGGGGGGGGGGGGGTTAAAATAAATAAAAGTTAAGGACGCTGTCTCTTTCCCTATCTGTCATCCCCTCTCTCTCATCCCCTCACTCTCTCTCTTTCTCTCACTCATCCTCACTCTCTCTTTCTCTCTCTCACCCCTTCTCTATCTCTCTTACCTACAGAATGAACAACCAAAAAACAAACAGATTATTTCTTTCGATATTCATTATAAAATAAGATAAATTGAATTTAGATGAATTCTTTGCTATTTTTTGAAAATTGAAAATATTTTCCATGTGCGATTTACGCCAAACTTGTTTTATTCAGAGTATTTTCCCATTATGCAATGTTTACGCTATTTACGAAGTTTTGCAGGGTTATGTTAATTTCGAGGTATTTTCCCAGTATGCACCGTCGTGGCTATTTACCAAGGTACCCCCAAAACCCGCGAATCTCGGGAACCCGGGGTCAGATTTTCGCTAAACTTGTTTTATTCAATTTGTATTCCCATTTCAGAGGCAACTTGCTTTCAAAGTATTTACCCATTATGCGCCCTTTTGGCTGTATTACATAACAGACAAGCAAGCACGCAAGCACGCAAGTAAGCACGCACGCAAGATCAGAGTTTTAGTAGTAGTAGTAGTAGTATATATATATATATATATATATATATATATATATATATATATATATATATTATTAATAACTCCCTCTGGTCGAGCAATCTTTGAAGTGTGGGGACTGCTGGAAAGCTTCCATTACTCATACTTCTTGCCTCCTTCACCACCTCTTCTACGGCTTCGATATAAATACCCCCTCCGCCTCCGTGGTATTTTCTTCGGGGTTATAAGAGGCTTAGCTCTGTTTCTCGACCGTTATATCGCGTGACTATCTCCCCCTCCGCCTTTTGGGATTTTTTCTCACGTCGTGTAGACGCGTTCTTGAGACTAGTAAAATGAGGTATCCTCTTGATAAGTCGGCAGACCTCGCAAGGACTCTATATCTTTATGATGTATTGTTTTTGTTTATGCCACGAAACTACGTAGTCGAGGAATCTAGGAGCAGTTTAGGTATGATACATTTTATTACTAATTATATCTAAATGTTTCTTCTCTCTTCATAATGTATTTTTAACTCTGATACTGGTTCAGTCTGGTTCAACTGGATTGGACTGTCCCAGTCATTCATTGAGCAACATCGGTGAAGTTGGCACCCTTAACTCACGGTTGGGTGCGGATGCATTCATGTATATGTGTGTGTCCGCATGTATCTGTGTGTTTCTAAATATATTATATATATATATATATATATATATATATATATATATATATATATATATATATATATATATATATATATATATATATATGTGTGTATGTATATATATTTATACACACATACTTATACCGATACATACAGACATAGACAGACAGACATCAGGAGTAATTGGTTGAATGATTAAAATTATTTTACAGCTCAAATTGAACGAACCGATTCCAACAAGACTTAATCATTCGGGTTAGTAAATCTAAGGCAATGTCTAGTGCAAGGACACATTGTATTTAGATAATATATTTTAATGGTTTGGAAGAAATTTAGGTCATTTTCATTCATCTGAGGCGCGCTTCATCAAATTAGCATGTGAAGATTATAACTAACAGAAAATTTCAGTACAGAGAAGTACATCCGGATCGAAGTATAATACTTAAAACTCAACTCAACACATATTGTCTGCATCTAATTGTATCTCGAGATATATATGTAAAAATACGCAGCAATTTTAGACGCAAGTCCCCATGCGCAAGTATATGCGTACATGCTGGTGTATATATATATGCGTGTATGTGTGCGTTTGTGCATGAGTGTGTATATATATATATATATATATGTGTGTGTGTGTATGTGTGTGAGTATATAACTCGGTAATATGCCGGCGATGGCTATTTGCGTTTGGTGATGATGTAATTTTGTCTTTAATCAGCTATACTCGATTGGACGTGTGATCAAAGGCTTTCAGTGGCATATGACCATACCATTCATATGGTCTTTCTTTGTCTACAGACAGTAGGGAATGATTTGTGGAAGATTTGGCTGTTGTTTCTAAAAAGGTGAGAAATGAAATTTCGTTTCATTTTTTCCATTTATCGTTTTCGGTGCGTCCGGCCGATTAACTCACTCGATATGCAAATTAAGCTGCTCAGCCGTTAATATGCGTGAGGAAAGTATATACTTTCAGACGTTCAATCATCTGGCAGGAAGGTATACGGTGCTGACGATAGCTAATAAGCTTGAAACTTGTACATTGTTTCTTTGTCAGTGTTGAACAAAAGGGCAACGATGGTTGCTAAACACTTTACGGCTTGATTCGGGATGTTTGTTTACAAACACACCGAGCATTATAATAAATGTTCGGTAAATCCATACGTACATATATAGGTGTCCATGTATGTATATATATATACTTACTACTGTACGTCTGTATACATATATGTATGTACGTATACATACTTATATTTAATTAACAGCCGTACTAAGAGTGAGAAATGAAATTTCGTTTCATTTTTTCCATTTATATATATATATATATATATATATATACGACACTGACATATCTTTAACGACACTGACCATCACGTCGATTTCACCATCGAACACCCTGAAGAAGACGGGTCACTCGCCCTCCTCGACTTCCGTATCAACATCTCGGAAGAAGGAAACATAAACACCACCTTCTACCGCAAGGCAACGTGCAAGGACATATTTGTGCATTACAACTCAGCCCTCCCCAACAAAGCTAAGAGAGGCTATGTCCTAAATGAACTTATACGGATCACTAATAGATGCAGCGACCCGATGGGTGGTCTCACCCATACCACGCAATTCCGTAATCTACTCAAGTCTAATGGATATCCCAAGCGACTGATTAACGGAATTAGAGACCCCAGACCCAATAGACAGACACCCACTAGAAACTTAGATAAATACAAGTGCTTCTTTAAAATCCCTCACCTGAGTGAATATACCACGAACGCCATCCGCAGGGCCATACGGAGGGAGGGACTTGATATACATTTGGCCCACACAGAACCTGCGCTCCGAAGATGCCTCTCCACCAAACCCGACGAGTCAGATGGGACGTGTTCCCTCAGCAACTGCCCGATACGGGGGGCAGATTGCCTACGCACCGATGTCGTATATAAGATTCAATGCGATAAATGTAACAAGTTTTACATAGGTAGCACCATCCGACCCCTACATGTTCGTATCAAGGAACATGTCAACACCAACGCATCTTCCTTCCGTAAACACATCCTTAAATGCGGAAACCCACAGGGCAGACCCTTGGTCACAGTCCTAGCGACTAAACGCAGCATCGGATCCTTAAGGCTAAAGGAAGCACTTGTTATTAAGAACCTCAGACCCCCACCTAACAACCGGGCTGAGAGAAATGAGCTGACATGGCTAATCTAACCATAGTAGCCCCTACGGCCTACTATCTTTCACACACACGCACTTATATGTATACCCATACACACATACACACACACACACACACATCTATATTTATACACGCACACATGTTTATACAACCTACCACCTTTCACACCCTTTGCATTCCAGCTTCTACGGCCCACTATCTTTCACACACACACACTCACATACATACACACATACACATATACACACACAGTTACACACACATATATATTTACACACACATATTTTACGGCTTTCACGCGCTAGCGCACCCTATTTATCTAAACCAATTGGTCAGTAGCTTTTGCCACAGCCTATCACGCGCACGCGCACTCTTTCCCTCGTTTGAATTTTCCCCATAACGGCATTCCTATGTTTTAACGACAATACAACTTTCTCCGGCTTAGCCTGTTCCCCCCCTCCCCCTTTTGGAACTTTCCCCCCGTTGATGGGCGTGAGCCCGAAATATTGGGATTAAATCTCCACTACGGTAATCCTTCTACCTTTGTTTTGTTTTCGTTCTCTCATTTTTCACTTTTCTCCTATTTCTTACTCACTTCCTACCTCGACATTTCCCATCTGCATTGTTGTGGCTTTCTAAACTACATATTTTACATATTTCACAATGCTTCAAGCAAACTTTAACACCCTCATATATATATACATATATATATATATATATATATATATATATATATATATATATATATATATATATATATATATATATATGTGTGTGTGTGTGTGTGTGTATATATATATATATATATATATATATATATATATATATGTGTGTGTGTGTGTGTATGTCTATATACTCTCTATATATATACGTATGATATTGACGAATATGAGAATGAGAATTCCCTACTATAGTAGAGTTCAAATGTTCTTTATTATGGCTGAGTGGTGAATCATGATTCTAATGAAGTCTTGTATGTGAAATTGAGTTGACAGAAACTCCATGGAAGCCCAAATCGGAGATGCATGTGAAAGATACCGGCAATAATAAAGAAATACATTGAACACGGCATAACATATGGGAAACAGTTCTGTAAATATAAAGAAAATAAGGAATTATAAAACACCGCATTTTACATCAGAAGAGAAATATTCGATGCTGACTTCCTCCTCTCTTCATTAATTTTCCAACATGGCAAATCGGAATCCACCTGGTTACAGATGCAATTTTTGTCATATGGACGAGCCGATTTAGAATGCTGCAGAAAATAAAACAACTAGAAACACTACTACATATAATAGGTTGATTCAGCAAAAACATTTATGGAAAATTCATGTAAGAAATATTCCTCAAGAATTCACATACACATTAGACTAATACTTAAAAAAGAACTAAATGGGAAACAAAACAGGTAATGAGCATCAATAATTTAGCTGTCGCAGTAATTAGTTGTAGTTTTAATAGCTTCAACTTCGCTCTACATGATCTGGCATAACTAGAAAAAAGTAATGGCTGCGTTTAGAATACATGACCGAAAATACAAGCAATAATTGTTTCTACGTTAGGCACAAGGCCAGCAATAACCCAGTGTATCACTGGTACTTTATTTTATCGACCCCGTACGGATCTAAGTTCTATACGATCTAAGTTCAAATACCGCCGAGGTTGACTTTCCCTTTCATCCTTACGGGGTCGATAAAATAAAGTACCAGTAATGCACTGGGTAATTGCTGGCCTTGTGCCTAAAGTAGAAACAATTATTTAACAATAATAATGATTTCTACTACAAGGCCAGTAATTTTTATATGGGGTGGGGGGTCGATTTAATCGACCGCAGTACGTTACTGGTGCTTTATTTTATTGACCCCGTAAGGATGAAAGAGAAAGTTAACTTCGGCGGGATTTGAACTCAGATCATAAAGGGCTGTAACTCTATGTTACAAAGCATGGTGTCCGACTCTCTACCGTTACTGCCAATCCACCGCCCTAAATAATGGTTTCTTATATAGGCACAAGGCCAGCAATTGGGGGGAAAGGAAAGTCGATTAAATCGACTCCAGTGCGTGACTGGTACTTTATTTTATCGACCCCGAAAGGATGAAAGGCAAAGTTAACCTCAAGGGGATTTGAAATCAGATCATAAAGGGCCGTAACTCTATGCTGACAAAGCATGGCATTCGATCCTCTACCGATACGGTCAATCCACTGCTCTTATGCCCCATATTAATGCAACTAGAAAATTAGTATCACATATTATAACATAAATATCAAGGAAAGAAAACAGAATGTGAAGAGAGTATAACAAAGACGATAGAAATGTTTAAATATAACCCGAGCTCAAGCTACAAATGAACAAGCAGCTCCACGAAAGAATAAATGCAAAATGTCTTCTCAATAAAGTTTGTCATAGCTGAATATTAAATGAGCGAATGACTTAATCTATTCAGTGGCAGTAGAAGTATTGAGAAAAGGTGAGCTTCGTCTTTATACAGCACGAGGAACGTATTAGTTAAGAACAGAAGAAATATATGGATGCCTTATGTCAAACACCACTCCGAAGGAGCTCAAAAATCTATCAAATGAGAGGAATCATCAATCTGAAATGAATTCAAAACAGTATCCAAATAATTGTTTCTACTTTTGGCACAAGGCCAGCAATAATCCAGTGTATTACTGGTACTTTATTTTATCGACCCCGTAAAGATGAAAGGCAAAGTTAACCTCGGCGGGATTTGAACTCAGATCGTAAAGGGACGTAACTACGCGGGAAAGCATGTCTGACCCTCTACCAATACTGCCAATTCACCGCCCGTATCCATAATAATGTTATTGTATGTCAATGAAGAGCATGAATTAAAACATATAAAAAAAACCTATCAGAGCTCATAAATCAACACTGTTCAAATTCAAGTCTTGGGTCGATCCGAGACTATAATAAATGACGCTCATCTAAGATGCCACACAGGGGTATCAACAGAGGACCTTAATTGCAAAGCGAAACTTGTAACCATTTGACTATGTGGCATCTGCCTCAACACAATCACAGCTTAAGCAGCTTAAGTTATAATTGATATATGACACTATATTACATCGCAAACCCTGTCAATATCTAATAATAAAACACTCAGTGATATAGAATAAATGCCCAAGTATATTATGTTCTGTCAATTCACTGCAACAAAAAGACGAAACCCTAAAATAATACTAGAATCAACACTTTAATAAAAACAGATGTAGCAGACAGCCTCAATAATATATATTCCTACCGTGACCATCCTGTTTCCTTTTCGTTTTCAGCCTGTTGATTATATTATTCAATATGTCCTTCTTATTCTAATGCAGTAATAAGTAATTTGAGGGCTATCTGGCTGCCCTCTTCTAAATAGTTGTGTGACCTTACGAGGCTAGTTATTTTGTATTTTCTTTTACCAGTAACAAACGTTCGAGTATAGCTAGAAGAAAAGTTTTTCTAGCAGTAACCATACCATCTTTCCATTAGGCATGGTGTGTATCATCGTCAACCGTTGTTGGACATAGACCATGTCGGAGCTGCCCCATCTTTGCCGATTCTGAGATATTGATGGCCCAAATTGTTCAATTTGATTGAGTTCGTCTCGCCACTTAGTTTTCTAGTGACATCGGTTTCTTGTGTGACCTTGTGAGGTCCGGAGTGTGACGTGTGTAGTCAATATGTTTTCGCTCATTCTGGCATGGTACCCCACCCACTTCCATTTTGCTTTACTAATGATTTCCAGGATATCATGGACATTTGTTTATTCTCAGATTCATTCAGCGTTTTTTTTTATCGCGCAATGTGATGATTAACATGATCCTTTCGTGGGCTCTTTGCATTGTTCATAGTCTAAGAGTTTTCATTTTTGCTAGGTTCCATATTTCTGATCTGTATAAGACAGTCGCCAGAATACACTGGTTATAAACTTGACGTTTCAAGACGATTGGCATGTCTTAGTTCTTGAAGATGGCTCCTCCTTTTCCAAAGGCCTCTCACCCCAGAACTATAAAATCGATCCACAATTCCAGAAGAATAAGAAAGAAATCTCAACAACAACGACATCACCATCACCGATTCAAACAACAATATTATTATTCCACTCAAAGCCGCAGCAAAACAGTGGAAGTTAAAAAAAAAAAAAAGCCAGCAAGTTCTCAGAGGAAAGAAAGAATCTCGTATAAAAACGGAGAATCGTCAAACCTCTAATAACAGCCAGGGAAAAGATTGAAGCAACAGAAATTAACAAAACATTCCAAAAGAAATAAGTAACACTCATCCCTAAAATCGTAAAACAATGGAAAGGCTTCAAAATTGCAAAGGAGGAATTAAACGAAGGAAAACTGCAATTCACAGGTGGGTTGAGATCGAATAATTGAAAAGACGAGATCTTCGAAAAACTGTATTCAACAGACATGTGTTTGTATATAATCATGTGTCGCCTTTCTTTTAAAAAATATTTTCCATTTGATACTTCGAAGAAAATGTATAGAGTTATTTCTTTCCAGTTTTTAAGATTGCAAAATGAAGGGAAACTTGTAATTATTATTGTCGCTGTCAATGATACTTACACGTTTCCCTTGATTTTGCAATCTGTGTTGATTGGCAGTATCGGTAGAGTGTCAGGCACCATGCTTTTAAGCAAAGAGTTATGCCCCTTTCCGGTCTCGGTTCAAATCGCGCCGAGGTTAAGTTTGTCTTTCATCCTTACGAGGTCGATAAAATAAAGTACCAGTAATGCACTTGGATAATTGCTGATCTTGTGCCAAATGTAGAAACAATTATTGTTGTCGCCGTCGCTGTTGTCGTTATCGTCGTTGTTTTTGTCATCATGGTACTCCTGATTGTTTATTTGCTTCTGATTACAATATATCTTACATTTCTAATATTTATTTATGAAACATTATTTTAGATTTCATTTTATTTATTTATTACAAAAAAGTAAAAAAATATTGCTTCAAGAATTAGTGTCCGATTGTACTGGGGGAAGGAAAAAGAAAATGAAAAGAAGAAAAAAAGAAGGATGAAGCAACGAAAGAAAGGGAGAGGGTGAGGGACAGTCGCTACTCCCCAGTCTGAGCGGTGGCACAGCCTCGCCCTATGGACAAAACGGCAAAAGGAAATCAACATTGTGTGAACACATGACGCCACGGCTCTCCACGGAAACCTGTGCAAAGAGGAAGTGGACGGTCTGGCCTCGGGATTTGACTATCTCCCCACCTACGCATTGCAGGCAGCAGAACCTGGTTTTGTGGTCGAAGCGACAATGTTGGAGGCAGAGAACACACCGCTGCATGATCTTCACAAATTATAAATTTCCCCCCCTCGAAAGAGGAGAGTCAATCTGTCGAGGCGCTTGCTATCAACAGGGTCAAGGCCAGCCGGTACCAATTGTGAAGAGAGACTGACTGTGTCAAGGCTCCTGATGATATTGTTCAGAGCAGCGTACCAGGGAAGCCGGCCTACACTAGGGCGGCAAGATAGTGTCTGGAGACCGAAATCAACTACCTCTGTCCCACAACGGCATCTGTATGGGTCATACACGCTGTGCCACTCCAATGCTGGTGTACTCCGTATCACGAAGCGTACTCGTTGATGAGGAAGGCACCAAATGGAGCCAAACGCTACTGTTTGGTTGAGAGGCGGAGCTGAGGCAGGCGATACAGCATTGCTCCTATTTTATCCATCTGAAGCTTATAACACGTTATCCAATGTTTGCTTTTTTCCTTAATATAACAGGACATCATTTGAGGGGAATTCTCTTCTATGACACTCTACGTGGTTCCCAAACAACATTTATTCATGGTGAACAAGTAAAAATATTTAGGTTGCTTGTTGTGCTTAAATTTCAAAAATGTATTTGCATAGCATGAAGTAGAAATATAGATTAATAATTGTTTCTACTTTGGGCACAAGGCCAGCAATTATCCCAGTGTATTACTAGAACTTTATTTTATCGACCCCGTATGGTGAAAGGCAAAGTTAACCTAATATAGATTAATAATAATACAGAAAAATTATTTGTACTTCTTTAATTAATGAATGGAACAAAGTTATCAACTAGAAATATACGCTTGGTTGTTTTCATTATTAGTTCCCCATTTTGAGTCATATAGGAACTTTATTTACGAATTTCAATATTTTCTTTTTTTTATTCTGGAAAAAAAAAGAATAAAGAAATAAAAAAAAGAATAAGGAAAGATTGCCGTATAGATTCCAGTAGTGATTCCTTTTAAAAGTGATCTGTTGCTGTCGCCTGTTGTATTTTATAATTGTATAATTGTTTCTACGTTAGGTACAAGGCCAGCAATTACCCAGTGCATTTCTGGTACTTTATTTTATCGACCCCGTAAGGATGAAAGGCAAAGTCAACCTCGGCGGGATTTGAACTGAGATCGTAAAGGGTCGTAACTATGCTGGAAAGCATGGCGTCCGACCCTCTACTGATACTGCCAATCCACGTTGTATTTTATAATTGTTCATGTTGATAGTTTATTATGAATAGTTGCTAATGTAGTATACAAATAGATATATCAACTAGATAAATAGTATTACATTAGTGCTGATGTTAGTGGAGAGGAAAATGGGATATGGGAGGATAATGTGTTAATGTGTTCTCGTGTTTTTGGTGATGTGGTTACTTGAGTTATTAGTGCGATAATTGCTAAAAGTTTATGCTATTACTAAATTAAACAATATATAGAGTTAATCCCCTTGAACGTTTAAGGGAGGCAATTCTGTCAATTCTTGCAAAGAATAGATTATATATGAAGCAGTCATATAAAATGTTATACAGGATATTTATGAAAAATATTTAAAATAGTCATCATCATCACACAAACACCTCAGCAGCCCTGTCTTAGCGACGTTATACTTTCATTTAACATTTAACATCTTAGTGAAGTTATACTTTCATTTAACATGGCACAGAATTAATGGAGACGTTATAACTGCAGATGAAACGTCTCACAATGTTTATTTCAGCCAGTTTTGAGTTTAAATCCAAATGATAATAATTTTTCCTTGCTTCATTTCGGAGTAGTTAAAGTCTCAGTCATGTACAGATGTAAAACATGTTCTTCTTCAATTCTCTCTCTCTCTCTCTCTCTCTCTCTATATATATATATATATATATATATATATATATATATATATATATATATATATATATATATATATATATATGTTTCGTTTCTGAATTTGTTTAACAAGATTCTTTATCTGAAAACGTGTGTTGAAACCGATATTGTTATGCTTTGGGAGGGTCATGTGGCCAATAAATGGAATAGCAACATCACAACTTACAAATAAGGACAAAAACACACACACAGATAGAACGAACAACTAACTAGTATTATGTAAATAAACAAATAAAAAACAAATAAAAACACACACAGACACCCCGATGTAACACATGAGCAAACTAAGCACACATCACACACAAAAACAAGATGGCGTAGGAAAGAACAAAGGAGAGGCACAAAACAAAGAAAAGAATCCCCAGTCACTGAAGAGGTCACAGAATGTGTGACGAAAGAACTTTGACAATATATGAACAACCATCCGGTTATGTAACCAACCAACCAACCGGAAATTTATAAATTCTTAAATTTATAAATTTAATTCATAATAAATTGGAGTCTGCCTGCTGGTGCGTGTGTTTCTTATTGGCAACATGACCCTCCCAAAGCATAACAATATATATATATATATGATGGGGTCATTCCACTACTATGGCTTTAAAGAATCTGCTTGCATAATTACAAACGAATATTATTATTAATATTCGATAAACTTAGATTATATTTATTGTATTCAGCCATGTAGAGTAATAAACAATTTGTTATATATATATATATATATATATATATGTGTGTGTGTGTGTGTGTGTGTTTACATATGTATATGTATATATATACATATATATGCATATGTATATATATATATATACATATATATGTATGTAAAAGGTAAACAGAAATAATAACACAATCGATACAGTATGTGGAAGGGATATATTAGGTTAACGCTTGATATAGCAGGAAGAGGGTCTTAACGTTTCGGACGCTAATCCTTCATCAGAAGAAAAGATGAGAAATAAGATAGATTGAGGGGACGGGCGGGTTGGAACTGGAAGAAATGTCTTTAGATAAAAATAACAGATCCATTCATGTTGACATCTCTTGCAAAACTATTGGTGCTGGCGTTTTGTGTTATATATATATATATATATATATATATATATATATATATATATATATATATATATAATATTATAATGAAATGACAGGAGGCTGGATTTGTGTAAATCCTTGAAAGGTATATTATACTATGATCATTTCAATAACCGGGTTCCGTATGAATCCGGTGATATCATCAGGTATTCGAAATATAATACGTGAATCTAATAGATAAAATCCATGGGGCTGAAAATAGCGGTCGCCCTCGGGTCCTCGATTTTCAGCCCCATGGATTTAATCTTTTACATTCACGTATTATATTTCGAATACCTGATGATATCACCGGATTCATACGGAACCCGGTCATTGAAATGATCATAGTATAATAAACCTTTCAAGGATTTACACAAATCCAGACTCCTATCATTTCATTATAATATTTAACTCCGTAATAGCACCACCAACTACAAAAACAAAGACGGTTGAACTGCTTTACGTTGAGTACTCTCTATATTATTACATTACGATTGACCATACGGAATAGACCAGCTCTATACAGTGGTGAACCTCAAACCTGAATATATATATATATATATATATATTATATATATATATAGAAGAAGAAGAAGAAGAAGAAGAAGAAGAAGAAGAAGAAGAAGAAGAAGAAGAAGTAGAAGATTTTATATTTCCCCATTTCTTTCATTTTCTTTCTCTCTCTCTCTCTCTCTCTCTCTCACTCACACACACACACACACACACACACACACACACACACACACACACACACACACACACACACACACACGTGCACACACACACACACACACACGTGCACATACACACACATACACGCACACACTCACACACACATACATGTAAAGACACAATATACAAATACGCGTATATTTTCAGGATTCGCAATTTGTTCCACGTTTCTTGAATATGATTTATTTTTTGATCATGCATATGGCTAAGAGATTAGACTTTAAAATGAGAGGTAAGTAGCCAGTTTCACTTTGCTGCAAATATAGTTGTGCGCTATATGGCCGATGAGGGTTCGATTACAACACCCGGTGTATTTGATCATAAATGGAAAAATCTAATTCATTATCCAAATGCATGTGCATTGGCAGTATCGGTAGAGGGTCGGACGCCATGCTTTCCAGCATAGTTACGTCCCTTTACGATCTGAGTTCAAATCCCGCCGAGGTTGACTTTGCCTTTCATCCCTACGGGGTCGATAAAATAAAGTACCAGTAATGCACTGGGTAATTGCTGGCCTTGTGCCTAAAGTAGAAACAGTTATATTAAAAATCAAATAGAAAATTCTATTGTTCGACTTTAGTAAGTGGAGTCGTTCAAGTATCTGGTGGCCAAGTTCACGAGCCTGAATTAAGTGCAAGAATTGCAGGAGTTGGTGCAGTAATACATCAGCATTAGCATTCAGTAATCAGTAGAAGTGTGGTAAGTGTAAAAGCCAAACTCGCTTTCTTCAATTCGATGTTCGTATGTTCATGAATCTTGGGCAGTGACACGAAAAATAAGATTGCGAATACAAACGGTCGAAATGAGGTTCTTCCGAAGGGTAATTGGGTGCAATGTTACTCAATAGAGTTCGTAGTTCGGAGATCAGAGAGCCACACATGTAGAGCCGCTACTAATCCAAATTGAGGGATCACTATGGATATGTGGTTGGAATGACCCAGGAAAGATTCGCTGGACAGATTTTACGGACAAAACCAACCCGCAAGGAATCCAGGGTTAGACCACGAGCCAGATTGTTGGTTAACAGCGATAAGCTCGTCTAGTCTCGTTTGGGAGATACAGTCAGGTCAATTGGAGACAGTTGGTTTTGACAGGAAGGTGTACTTCAGGACCTTACACTCAGGAACATGCTAGGAGTAAGTGTCTATATTAAGGTGAGATACATGGCAATGTGTAGCTCTATATAATTTTTAGGCTAGATAGATAAGCTCAAGCAGGGCTAATCTGAGTCAAACAACATAAATGGTGTGCGAATTAATATGCAATGTCTTTATTCATTTTTATTATATTATCCTACGCAAGGGCGGTGGATTGGCAGTATCGGTAGAGGGTCAGACGCCATGCTTTTCTGCATAGAGTTACGGCCCTTTCCATTCTGAGTTCAAATCCCGCCGTGGTTAACTTTGCCTTTCATCCTTACGGGGTCGATAAAATAAAGTACCAGTCACGGACTGGGGCAATTTAATCGACTTACCCCTCCCCCAAAATTTCTGGCCTTGTACCTATATAAAATATTATATTATCCTGGTTTGGCAGTATCGGTAGAGGGTCGGACAAGATGCTTTGTAGCACAGAGTTACGCCCCTTTCTGATCTGAGTTCAAATCCTGCCGAGGTTAACTTTGCCTTTCATCCTTACGGGGTCGATAAAATAAAGTACCAGTAATGTACTGTTAATTGCTGGCCTTGTGCCTAAAGTAGAAACAATTATATTATCCTACTCATAAATATTTGAATAGTTCTAAGGTAAATAACTCTTTTCTAAAAATCTTTATAAGTTATCTCCCTTGTGCTATACGTTCTAAGCTGTAAATTATCGCAACGAGAAAATTGCCATTGCGCCATCGTTCCTCGCGTGCAACCATATGTTACGGTCATCTAACATGTTATACATCCTCAAATACTTGCGATGCATACTTTTGGAAAATTATCCAAATACATAATATTTCATGAACAAATATCCTATAATTGATAAAAATCGTATGGTTCTCTCTCTTTCTCTTTCTCTTTATCCATCAATCTGTATTTAAGCTAACTGTAGTAGAGAATGGTAATTTTACATCTTCCGTCAAGTGTTGAAAAGATGATGAGTGAAGAAACTGCTGCAATCTATGACTAACTAAATACGTATTTATCTTCAAACAATAAATACATCTATCTATCTATGTATCTATATATTTATCAATTTATCTATCAATTTATCTTTCTATATACCTACCTACCTACCTACCTACCTACCTACCGACCTACCTACCTATACCTACCTACCTATACCTACTTACCCACCTACCTACCTATCTATCTATCTATTTATCTATCCATTTAATAAAAGGTGGATGAATGTGGCAAAGATGGCCCGAGTGGTTGATCCTTCTCTCTATATAAGCCTGTAGGTTGAGGAAAAAGAGGAAGAGAGGAAGGGAGTACTCACTCTTGGTGCTCCTGGAGATGAGGGTTGTACATTTTTTCGGGGTGTGTACAACCCCTGTGTAACGCCTCCCCCCTATAGGGGATTTCAATTGTTATTTGTTATTTTATTAATAGTTTTATTTTCATATACCTGTATGTAAACTCCCCATTCGTATTTGTTCCCTTCTTTTGTGCCCTGTGGCTAATAAAAAAATGTATCTATTTATCTATCCATCTATCTATCTCTCTCTCTCTATCTATCTATCTATCTATCTATCTATCTATCTATCTATCTATCTATCTATCTATCTATCTATCTAACTATATACATATCTATCAAAGGAACTGATAGCTAAAGTAGAAGAGGCACTTAGGAATGGCAGTACAGCTGACATACTAGCAGCGAGAACGGCACTAGACCAGTTCTTCAACGTGAAACACGAAGGTTGTATTATCAGAAGCAGAACACGTGCTCTAAGAAACGAAAGAGCCAAAGCTGTTAGCTGGGCCCGAGTGGCAGAGGCGAAAAGTGGCAGCAAATACACATTCTACTTGAATCCAAGCAGATGTATACGGCGTTCCAGCAGCATTTTGCACAACTGATCGGGCAAACCGGTACGTCGAGCGAGGTGATGGACTTCCACGAGTCTCGGCCTACCACGAGTCTCGAGCACGGATACGGACAGCTGCGAAAGGCCGATCACAACGGGCGAAATAGAATATGCTCTAGGCCGCTGTGGGAAACGCAAATCACCCGGTTTAGATGGTCTACCCTATGAGTTTTACATAGGCATGTCAGACTTGTTCTCTGGCGTCCTCGAAGTGGGCTACTGCAACTAGCAGCAGAACGGCAGGATTCCCAGTTCTATAGGCAGAGGCGTAGTAACGCTGATCAGGAAAGATGAGAACAGTGTGGTGAGATAAGCAATTTCAAGCCCATAACTCTGCTCAACAGAGTTAAAGATTTCGGTCAAGGTGTTACCAACGAGGCTGGCTCTTGTCGTCGAGAACCTGGTAGGGGAACCGCAATGTTTGCAATCCCGACCATGTCCATACACGACAACCTCCACCTCATCCGATACATCATAGAGAGGGTAGAGTGTAAACCTGGCTTTGGTGGGGCTCTGATCAATTTAGATCAGTCTAAGGCATTAGATAGTGTCGACCATCAATACTTGGAAGCGGTTCTCA
The DNA here is from genome assembly GCA_964016885.1 of Eledone cirrhosa. Lineage (NCBI taxonomy): Eukaryota > Metazoa > Mollusca > Cephalopoda > Octopoda > Eledonidae > Eledone > Eledone cirrhosa. Next base: position 349,674,210 of record OZ024743.1, read on the forward strand.
AAGCGGCCGGCTTCGGTCCCGTCCTCAGAGGTTGGATCACTGCCATGCACACCAGCATATGCTCGGCAGTCAAGGTGAATGGCTACCTATCGGAGCCATTCCAAATCATGCGTTCCATCCGTCAGGGATGCCCTCTCTCCTCCATTCTGTATGTACTGACTCTCGAGCCATTACTGCCGAAGTTGGAGCTGTTGCAGAGCATCTCAATCGAACCAGGGCTGCGGAAAGCAGTATCGGCCTATGCCGACGACGTAACCGTAATAGTGTCGAAAACCTCGGAAATCAGGGTAATCGGCAACCTATTACGGGAAGTGGGCTGAGTGCAAACTCTCATTGAAAGGTCGAGCGGAGGTGGCGAACACTTACATAGTGTCCGTTATCTACTATCGCTTGATAGTTGTGCCTTGTCCCCGCGAATACCTCACCAAAATGGAACGCCTACTCTTCAAGTTCCTCTGGAAGAAACAGGCTCCATTGGTGCGGAGATCCATCTGCTATCAACACCCTTCTACCGGAGGGCTGGTCATAGCGTGGCTGATGACGCACAAACACGCGCTGAGGCTACGCCATCTCCAGGTGTTCCTGACCGGCGAACCGGTGTGGTTGTCGTTTGTGAGACGAGCTCTTCCACAACTCGTCTCAGTAACAGAGCTGCAGTCCTGGGTCAAGCGAAGACCGAAAATTGGCGCCTAGCATCTCGAGAGCCTTCAGGCGCCCACAGCCTTCTACCAAGCGGAAACGGCAATCAGTGCAGACTCAATTTCGACATTCTATAGGAAATTAAATGAGGATAAGTGCGACGACGTTCTCGAGGAAACTCTAGGCATCGAGGAGGACGAACTGACCAGTCTGTTCGGGAGGACTTTCCATCCAGGGTATGGATAAATTCCAGAGGTATCTGGCCTGGCAGTGCTACCGAGGAGCTCTACCAGTTCGAGACAAAATCTACAGGCACTGACGCCCTGGCAGAGATCTTGCCAAAAGAACATGTCCAAGATGCGAGCAGGACAACGAAACCGTTCTGCACGCAATTGTTCAGTGCCCAGGGGTGACCGACCTGTGGAATTAAGTCGAACAGTTACTGTCACGTGTTGGACGCATCCAGTTGTCAGCCGAATCCATCGTGAGTATAACCCCGCCGCCTTCATTTAAGAATGAAGGAGAGGCGGTTTTCCTCTATCTGGTGGCTATGGCGAAAGAGGTAATATTGTGGACGATGTTAAAAGGACTGAGGGCAAACACCTTTCTCTCCGGATAACAACTCATTGCCTTCTTTAAGTACCACTTCAGAAGGAAGGTGAGAGTTGAGAGAGAGGTGCTACACCCCTGTAAATTCGCTGAAAGGTGGGTGAATGTGGTAAAAATGGGCCTTCTCTGTATATAAGCCTGTAGGTTGAGGAAGGCAAGCAGAGGGAAGACGGGAACACCTACAAAACGTGCTCCTGATGTTGTTCTATCCACCGGGTGTAAAACAACCCCGCAATAACGTTCCCCCCTATTGGGGGATATCGATTGCTGTATTTCTATTTTATATAGTTTATTGTCATCTATTATTGTTAAAGATGTTATGTATAACTCCCGCGACACGTCTTGTAATGTTCCACTTTTGTACGCCCTTATGGCAAATAAAGAATTATATCTATCTATCTATTTATCTATCTATCTCGATTTATCATCTCCATCCCACTCTCCGTCTTTCTATCTACCTACTTCTCTACCTCTCTATATATCTATTTTTAACACTCTGTCTATTTGTCTGCCTGCAGCCAATTTATAGTTATATATTTATACCATAACGGCGCCTCTACGATTCCACCAGGAGATACAGTTCATACATATAAATGCATACATAACGTGATCAGTCGCATATTTTGGTGTGGGAGACTAGTCATTAAATTTAAGATGAATACTATCTCCGACAGTAATGCCACAACTACCAGTCAAGCTGAATAACTGGATATTCTTCTAACTATATCTACTGAAGACACCTTTTATTCGAATTCGTAGAGTTATCCGACTAAATACATATTCATTTTACAAAGATTTGCTACAAACAGCATGGCTGAACACAACATCAACAACAACAACATCAGTGGAATACCGGAGAAAAACTAGAGAGATAAACAAAATTTATTCAGTTGTAGCTATGAAGAAACCGAAATTATAAATCGCATTTCTCTTGAAGTTGCGAACTTAATGATAATTTATTTAATTGTTATAAAATGGCAAAAAACAATCCCTCCATTGGCTATATGAAGAGAATGAGGCTACACTGGGACGAAATACGCTCAAAGCTAAATCACTTCACAGCGAAACAATTACGCCAACAAGCGACGTTTGTTGAAATAAATATTATTAATTGTAAGTCCTCCACAACAAACATGGAATCAACAACACGTGCTAGAAGTCGCCATGCTACTAGACTTCCTAGTAGCCAGGTCGAACAGTGCCTTGAAACAACTACGCCTGTAAGAAATTTGACACCACGTGTACCATCTAAGTCTACCTCGAATGCTAAGGAAAACACTATCGATAATAATAATAATCGAAAAAATTTGACACCACGTGTACCATTCGAGACTACCTCGACTATTGTGGAAAATACTATCGATAATGATCAAAATCAAAGTATAAACAATTGAAAATTTCCCTCAACAAAATCTTCCAGAGAGAAATTAATTCATGTATGAACATTTCTCTTGCTGAACGTTTTAAAACAACAATATTTAATAAAAATCCAAATAATGAAATAATACGTGTTATTAACGAACTTGGGGATGAATATTTACGACGGATAAAAACCTCATTTTGGCAAATCAATGCCTGTTTATAAGCTTTAGCAACGACAAGATAATCTTGGTGATAGCAGAGATATTAACAAGAACAAAACACCACCAAAAATACCATCATATATAACTAAAATAGAAAAAAAGATTGCTGACCTACGAAAAACCATAGGATATGTGACAATGCTCCTTACATGCAAACAAACACACAAAAACTTCACTCCTCACCAACAAAGAGTGAAAAATAAAATAGAGACGATGTTTGGTAACAGTAGAACCGGAACTCTTCAATATAAGCTGATCACCCTCAAACAAGAATTGAGAGCTGTTAGCGAAAAACGCCGATACCTGAAGAAGGTAGATGAGAGAAAAGTGCTTAATAAAAGATTCAGACGAAATCAAACATCAGTCTATAGAGATATGAAGGGCAAAATAATAAGTGGCACTGAGGCCCCATCCCAGAAAGACATAGATTCCTTTTGGAGAAAAATATGGGGTGAATTTCCAGAAGAGCACAGGAATGGTGGCTTTCACTTATTAATTCTTGCGAAACAGATTTTACATCTGTCAGGGTATCAAAAGCAGTTGCCCGATATAGGTTTGTTATTTTTATTGATTTATTACTTTAAATCGAGACAGGCAAACCATATTGTTTTAAATTAGTATATTTTCAACCTAGTTAACTTGGTCATTTGCAATTCGAACACATGTATACTTGTATCGGTGGTCATCCCTCTCATATATTCAATTACATTACATGGCTCGGAAAGATTCCCTTCCTTGAGCTATTTAATTGTAAAAGACTATTTTGAGTTTCTAACCCAATCTATGGTATTCTCGGCTCCATGCGTAGAGCTAACTTTAGTATCATAAAACCGGCTGCTATTTTTAGCGGCACGAGTATGAGACGCGCTAGGCGCTGTAACATGTGCGTTTACCAACACATAGTTCAGCCTTCTTAGATCTTTTGAAGTGAAAGATATGAATTTCCTTGATACCCGCAGAAGAGCACAGGAATGGTGGCTTTCACTTAATAATTCCTGCGAAACAGATTTTAGATTTGTCCGGGTATCAAAGGTCCGATATAGGTTTGTTATTTTTATTGATTTATTACTTTAAATTGAGACAGGCAAACCATATTGTTTTAAATTACTATTTTTTCAACTTAGCTAACTTGGTCATTTGTAATTCGAACACATGTATACTTGTATCGGTGTTCATCCCTCTCATATATTTATATCAGGTTCGATCATCACATCGATCGTGCCTCGAGCTAGTCGCCAGAGAAACGATGGTAATGAGTCCAATAAAGTCCATTCGTCGCACCACTGATTCTCTTTTTTTCTGTGGTATCATATACACTGCTCTATGAGAGCATCGAGTGCTCAAACGGCCTACTGCATATATATATATATATATATATATATATATATATATATATATATATATATATATATATATAATTGTTGTTGGATGCTTAAAGCGTCCGTATGCGGTAGGCCGTTTGAGCACTCGATGCTCTCATAGAGCAGTGTGTATGATACCACAGAAAAAAAGAGAATTTTAATTATAAATGCAAATAAATTAATCTATGAAAACACAAAGTCCCAGATGATCAGACCAGTTGGCCTGGCCTTTTTTTTTTCAGTATTTTAGCCGGCATATTTCAGCCTGATACATTAACTCCGTTTTGTTCATTATTGTTTTGGAATATTCATTGAAAGAATCATTTAAAATGTCTGATAGAAATCCTGGAATTACTATAAAACCTGATTAATGATTTGACCAGTTAAGGATTTTACTTGATAATCCTCATTGATTCCATCTGTTACAATTTCTATTTTGCTAGCTTTAAGATTTGAACCAATTATATTTGCTGCATGTTCAACACAATTTCATAATTTTTTTAGCTAACTGCAGTTATGCATTGATCAGTGCGATGTCATCAGCATAGACCAAATCCTTTAGTCATCTCTCTTGATAACGGCCCACCCCTTTTGGGTTTTATAGTAATTCCAGGATTTCTATCAGACATTTTAAATGATTCTTTCAATGAATATTCCAAAACAATAATGAACAAAACGGAGTTAATGTATCAGGCTGAAATATGCCGGCTAAAATACTGAAAAAAAAAGGTCAGGCCAACTGGTCTGATCATCTGGGACTTTGTGTTTTCATAGATTAATTTATTAGCATTTATAATTAAAATTGGTACGCCAAATGCTTCAATAAATTGAAGTATTCTTTCCTTATGTATAGAATCAAATGCCTTTGAAAAATCAATAAATAATAATGCTAATGACAATTTTTTTATTTTTTTCAAACTTTCAATGATTATCATCAGTGCTAAAATATTTGATATAGTGTAGCATGATTTTCGAAAACCACATTGAGTCCAGCTCAATAATAGATCTAGAAATGATTTAGAAATGTTGATTTAGACACATTTTATTATATAATTTTGATGCAATAGAGTTTAAACAAATATCCTATGTTGTGAAACCAAGGAATATGTTTAATGACACTCTTTTGCTATGGTGTTAGCTTATTGCCTTTTTCTAGTCAAAATGGTATATTAAATCGTGCGAAATCAGTTTGCTGATTTGCGAGATGATGAGGGTGAAGATGTGTGTGAACTTGTCTTGGAGATCGCCTCTCAGTATTTGCTTTTTCCAGTCACTTATATGCGCCAACACAGTTCCTCTTGTCCTCCTCCTTTCTCAATCTTTTCTATCTTGCATCTTCATGTCACCTCCCTCGTGAATTGTCTCTTTTTCGGCAGCTGGCAGCTCGTCAGTGTCCTCTGAGGCATTTTTGCCCATTGCCATGATTGACTACGTTTTAACAGCGGCTCTAGAAAACAGCAAAGAACCTTATATAAGTGAATAGTTAGGATTCGAATGATTTATTCGTGTGTATATTAGACGTGCCTTCAGTTATCTCATTCAAAATACGCTTTTTTTTCATTGATCGTAGCAGTATCAGAAGTCATTTCATGCGACTGTCCTTAGCACGTCGATACAATGTTTTCCCCACCGTTCAACGTTGGCGTTTCCTTAGGAAAGAGATAGAAATCACACGGAGCTGGATCTGGGCTGTATAGAACTTCTCTACTTGAAAGTGTTATGTGAGCAGGCGCGTTATAGTGGTATAGTGCTCAATCTCCTGCAATGTACTTTCAGACTCACTGAACGCGCCTTCGAAGTAGTTCCAAGACATCTTTTCAGAAGTTGGGATTAACTGCCTATCCTGAGGGTAAACATACTTTTTGAATGATACCACGGCTATCGAAAAAACATGATAATCATCATTTTCACCCCGGATCTGATCATGCATGATTTCTTCGGACGAAGAGAATTTTTCGTGTGCCACTGCTCATTTTGTCGTTTTTACTCAGGATCATACATTTCCTGTTATTACTTTATCCAAGAAATTTGACTCAATTTCGAGGCTTTCTAGCAAATCCTGAAAATGTTTCAACTGGTTCGCGTTCTGCTGCACAGACATGTGTTTGGGCTCCAGTTTTGCTCAAATGTTTCGCATGGGTAAATAGTCTAGTAAAACTCTGTGAACTATATTTTATCCAACTCCGTTTCTTCTACAATCATTCTAAAACTTTATGGTGATCTTTCGCTATCACCGCTCGCACCAGTTTCCCATTTTGTTAATTTGTTGACGAGATTGTCCTTCCAGAGAGAGGTTAGTTTTCAACATTTTCTCCACCCTCTTTGAAAGTTTTGTACCACTTAAAACAATCTTACATCTCAATAGATTGGCATTTCCATAAGCTACTGTCAAAGAACTAAATGTTTCGGTGGTAGATTTGTTGAGTTTTACACAAACTTTAATCACAAACATAGCAGACGTTACAGGCATGTCTGTTTACAGCAAAAATTCACCTCTGACGCAATTGATCATGTTGAAACAAGTATGTACGTGCAGCCATGGTCATAACCAACACACATATGTACACCAACAGGGTGGTGAGTTACAATATCGTACACAGGAAAATCGGAACCCTTACTTATCGGGAAAAAATCTCGTATATACATATTATACACACACACACACACACACACACACACACACACACACACACACACACACACACACACACACACGCACACACGCATATATATATATATATATATATATATATATATATATATATATATAAGCAAAGAGATATTTAATTCTTTGGTTATTGAACAAATTTATTTATAACATATTCGAAGCACTCTACAGTTTTTTTTAGTATAATATCAATGAAATTAATAAATGCAAACTATATTTATAAAACCATATTTATTTTATTATATATATTTCAAGGGTACTAATTTTGGTACGCACTCATCAGATAAAATACAAAATTTGTTTTATAAATTGTGACATACCCAAGAAACCTGACTTTATCGGTTTAGGTTCAGTTGGGACATTAAATTAAAACATAAGAAAATAGTTATACAAATAGATATTGCTAATTACTACTCCTCAATTACCCCTAACTTACTTAATAAGTCACTTGTTTATGCTTCAAAATATACGGAATTATCATTTTAATCGCACGCAATACCCTAATTGAATTTAATAACTATCTCTGGACAAGGGCTGACATACAGAACAATTTGGACATCAAAATGGGATCATCTGACTCAGCTCAAGTAACAGATCTCGTTGGAATATTTATTCTTAATGTACTACATAGAAAAATACCAGAGATGGCCGGAGGTTTATATCGCGACGATATGTTACTTATAGTCGAACACCATAGTAATAGTGAAGTTAATAGGAAAAAGAAATCTACCATAGAATTTTTCAATAATTACAACTTTAAATTAGAAATTGAGAATAATAATAAAACTGTTTACTTCTTAGATGTAACTTTAAACCTTAGCTCAGTTCTGTATCACCCTTTCCATAAGATTAATGAAAACCTAAACTACGCAAGCTTCCATTCTAACCATCCTAGAAATGTAAAAAATACTATTGTCAATAGTGTCCAGCAACGAATTTCACGCATTTCAGCTAATAAAAATATTTTTGATAAACTGACAAAGCTCTGTTTTGTGCTTTTTGGTACTTATCAAAGTTCACCACTCCTCCTGTTTGCTGAAAATTATGTGTGTTGGATTCTTATAAAATTCCAGTAATAATCAGGAACTGATTATACAGAGCGGTCGCCGGTCCAGCAGAAATTGAAAATTAGAATTGGTGCTCTGAAATAGCGATATATTTATACATGAATGTATATATAGTGTATTTTGCAATACACTGTATGCTTAATAAAAAGCATTTTGAAGACCACACGCTATTGTTTTAAAATAGTGACAATGTCACTTATTTAAATTTTCTGCAAAGAGGGGCAGATAAACTGAAAAAGCTCTGTTTCGTACTTTTTGGTACTTATCAAAGGTCACCACTCCTCCTGTTTGCTGAAAATTATGTGTGTTGGATTTTTATAGAATTCCAGTAATAATCAGGAACTGATTATACAGAGCGGTCCCCGGTCCAGCAGAAATTGAAAATTAGAATTGGTACTCTGAAATAGCGATATATATATAAGAATGTATATATAGAATCCAACACACATAATCCCGTTAAGGGTGAAAGCAGCGATTCTTTGCTTAAACTTAAATCTGTTATTTATATATATATTTATATATATATATATATATATATATGTACTAAAATTTATATATATATATATATAAATTTTAGTACAGCATTAACGAAGCTTTAGATTGCGGCCAAGCTAACGAATGCAAATTCGGTATGTAGCTTTAGCACTCGGATGGGTAAAAAGTACCACAGAGTAATAACAATACGTTTAGACAGCTTAGCAAATCAAGTATAGCGATCGGCAGTCCAGCCACATCACCAGAGCAACGAAAATACAGGACTCAGGAAAAGATTTTAGACTGACCGAGACAAAACGGTGAGACTGAATGCAAAATATATAATGTATATCGTATAGCACACGATATACATCACATACAGCACACAACATCAGCGCTAGGTTTCTGCAAATCCAGGATCGACAAATTCCGCTTGCAGGGGTCTGCAAGTTAATGGTTTTTGACGACAGAACAAAGGATTTCCTTCTTCAGCAAGTCTTGTGTTATTTAGCCTCTGCGGGTATGTTCTAGCATTAAATTTCGCTATAGACACGTGGTTTTCTCCAAGGGAGGTAACCCCCGCTTTGGCGGTGAATTCCAATTTGAGACAAAGGAATGAATTCCTTTAGACAAACCGAATTAAGCACTCAACCAGAAGTTATCAAAGAAACATAAACAATTAATCAATCAATAGAATCGTCTAATTAAATTAATCAGTTAATCGTTATCTAGGAGTAAAATACAAATTTTAGTATAGCATTAACGAAGCTTTAGATTGCGGCCAAGCTAACGAATGCAAAATCGGTATGTAGCTTTAGCACTCGGATGGGTAAAAGTACCCCAGAGTAATAACAATACGTTTAGACAGCTTAGCAAATCAAATATAGCGATCGGCAATCCAGCTGCATCACCAGAGCAACGAAAATGCAGGACTCAGGAAATATATATATATGAACAGACCTAGCTCTCAAAACGGCCGGAGTTCAGCCGTCAGGGTCCTGACTCTTTTCCTATTACCCACTATACTACCCAGTATCGAGTATTTTGGTGCGTTATGGTCGACCAGATTGAGCCTCGAACTGATCAATAAATTTAATGAAGATTTAGCACCTAGTCCATTTATTATTTGTAGTACACTCTTCTTAGTACAACACAAATATACCCACTGGAAACTACGCATCGAGTATCCACTTTGATGAACCTACAGTAACTGGACGTAACAATCCCTAAATACATATATATAATATATATATATATATATATATATATATACGATATTAAACAAATGGAAACTATATTTATAAAACCGGATTTATTTCGTTATATATATTTCTAGGATATCATATTAAAAATATGGTATGCCTTCCTCAGACAAAATACAATACATAAGCTGTTTCATAAATAATTTTGACATACCTGTTGAGTGCTTTTATATCAGTTATAAAATATTTACTCGTTGTAACCCAACAATTTTAAATATAACTTTTGCATATATATATATATATATATATATTAATTCAAAATATTAACAAAAATAGACATTCGTGTGATCAAGTATATTTTACTATGCATATTTCAGAGGTACTGAGCTATCTTCAACAGTACGTCCTCATCAGATAAAATAAGATGATGCATGACATACCCTGACTAAGTAGATGGTTAAAATTCAGTCATGGCAGTGAATAAGATATGACAAAACTCAATATTTATATACCTTAAGATTGAGACATGAACAAATTACATATAATACAGAGGGTGCGTGTGAGAAAGCTTATAAAGATACATAATTATAAACAACTACTAATATAATATAAACTTACATAACTGTTAGAGATTCAAATAATTAAAATTATTGATGAAAGAAGTGAAAGACAGAGAGAGAAACAGATGAGGAAAAAGAGAGTTACTAGAAGTATAAAAATATCTTATGCACGACAGCAAAAGAAATTTGATTAAGGATAGAGAGACGAGGATAAAATAATTTTTTTAGTATAAAGCATAGGAGGGAGATTTGTATTGTCGTGGATAAATAGCGTATAATTAGATGATGCAAAAATATATATATAAATAAATATATATGTGGGCATAGCTTTGTGAATGAATAATTTCGAATCGTTAAATTATCTAGAAATAATCAATCAATCAAAATATCAAATATATCTGGGGTTTATATATGAGGGTTTATTTTCGAGTCCTTAAGTTAATTAGAAATAGACTATTAATCAATTATATATATCCCAACGCATCCGGATGACCGTTAAATTTCGAATCTTTATGTTAGTTCAAAATAGTGAATTAATCTAAAGGCATATTATTTCAGGCTATACAATTTATAAGTATTTATATTATAGTATAATATCATATTTAAAGTATTTGCAAACAAGAGAAAGAAGAGACTTAATATTTTCTTCATCCCGAAGGTAATCCAAATTAAATTATATTAAACAAATGTTATATTAAAGAGATTTCATATTAAAAAATAATCATTATATAATTTAGAAAGTAATTACAATTATAACTTTAAAAATTTATAATTAAAAATTAGAATGCCCTTAAGTATCCAAAGGCCTTATAATTATACTTAAAAAGGATATTATAAAACTAGATATAGGCATTTGTCTAAATTTATACAAAGAGTACATTGTTTAAAGTTTAAGACGATATTAGTCAGTTATATAATAAATAATTTACTGTTAATAGTGTTAAAAATAAGGTTTTACGTCAATTATTATATTTAAAAAAATTATTCAACTAGGATCATGTAATACAAATCAAACTTCATGAATCATAAAGCATAAAACACAGATTCAAAATAAATAAATGATTGGTTTGCGATCCTATAAGTGTCAATATATAAGCTATATAATTTAAAAATACAAGAAAATGTTTAAGGATCTATATTATAGTATAATATCTTATTTAAAGTGTCTGTATACATGAGAAAGAAAAGACTTAAGATTTTCATCAACCCGAAGGTAATCCAAATTTAATTATATTAAAAAAAAGTTAAATTAAAAGATAATCATTATATAATTTAGAAAATATTTAACAATTATAACACTAGAATGTCCTTAAGTATCCAAGGCACTTATAAATGTACCTAAACGGATGTTATTAAACTAGATATACACATTTGTCTAAATACATACAGAATTTAAAGCTTAAGACGATATTAGTGAATTATATACATATAATAAATAATAAATACAATTATGTTAATAATGTTATAATTGAAGTTTTACATAAAGTTAAGTGGAAAAAGTTTGTCGACGAGGATCGTGTACGACACATATACCATAAATATATAAATCAAACATCTTGAATCTTAAATAAATGAATAGTTTACGATTCCTTATAATTGTCAAACATATAAGCTATATATTTTAAAAAATACAATAAACCCCGAAAAAATTAAATGTATTTAAACAATCAAATGATATGCATACTCATCAAAAGATCATGTTAACAGACTATATGTTTATATATAACCCTTAATCCAACATTAATCATATCGTAAATAAATAAAAATTATTAGAAGGTTTTATAATCTGTTATAGTATCGTTTTACGCACTCAGTTGATAAGAAACGTCAAAAATTAAAACTTATTTATTCAATGTTTTTTCCTGACTTTTTTTGTGAGGTTTGGAATGTAGAAGAAGCTTTATGCAGGCAATTTGAGAATAATCCACTTTTTTTGTTGCCATGGTGGCTGCCAACTCGTTTTCGAGTACGGCCACTACTTTATATCCATGTAGGAGAACCCATACCGATGCGCTGAACGAGTGTGACTTTTTGGTCCAGCCAGCGACTTGAAAATTCTCGTTGGTACAAACACTACACTTGTGACAATTATTGACACATAGTGCTGGGCCCATGGTGCCATGTGACGACAAGTGCAGAGAGATCTCCAGATATAAAGCAATGCCTGTGCCGTGAAGCTTTTATAGTGAGCAAAGGCACTGCACAAAGCCAGTCCCACTCTCTTAACCAAGATGATATTTATCAAAAAGAAGAACAAGTCAACATCATTGGATACCATCAGGGTTGCAGGTGTTATATCAGAGTTTTCCTTCTCCTAGAATTCTGCC
>OZ024743.1:349696699-349734199 GCA_964016885.1 Eledone cirrhosa
TTTGAAAAATTATGTGATTGGTTATAATGATGCTGTTCAGTGTTTTCGAAATTTGTGCTCATATTGAAACAAGTTGACCTTTTGTTTGACTATTCACTACTTACCGTTCCTACTATTCATCAGGTACACCACAAAGTTCCATTGTCATTCACCTGATCTTTAAGTCGGCGGAGGACTTTTCTTATTCGACCAAATAAGAGTTACTTTGGTAATTGCGTTCTATCCACTTTTACCATATATATATATATATATATATATATATGTATATATATATATATGTATGTATATATATATATATATATATATATATATATATATATATATATATATATATATATATATATATATATATATATATATATATATATATATATATATATATATATATATATATATAATGTGTGTATGGGGGGGGGGAGCATGTCAGCTCCGTAATTTTTTTTAGATAAGTTATGGTAACCTTTAATAGGTGAAAATTTGGTTGAGTGGTTAAATGTTTACCTCACGACCGTTACATTCCGTGTTCGATCCCACTCTGTGATATATTTGGCAAATAAATGTCCCATATCCTCGGATTGTTGAAGTCTTGTGTAAAAAACTGTGTAGACAGAAATTGTAAGGAAGTCTCTGGAATGGGTTATATCTTTACTTCAAATGTCCAGTCTTGTTACATATTGTGTCACGCGTATTCTAACTGACAATTAAATTATGAGTACAGGTGTCTATGGAATGCTAACTTACTTACACATTAATTTCAGAAACCATTTGCTTTGTACATCGACGGAGGGATTCAACGTTTTAGAATGTCCATGAATGTCGAAAGTCTTATACATTGATTCAGGAGTCAGACGTTCAGTTGACAGAACGACTGAATACTCATCGTTGAGACCACCATTACAGGATCCACCTCTAACGTTTGTGCCCATGATAATAAGGTTTTTTTCTTGCAGCTCATGTCATAATTTAAACAGAGGATTTCAGAATTCTCGTACTAAGACTCATTAAACAACGCAAGCCATCCAGAGTAATTATAATATCCGGTGTTTTTCCTCCACACAATATCCTTGGTTATATTTCCTACTGTGGAATCAGGCAAAGAGAGCAGTTTCTTGAACACTATTCATTACATTCGAGATCGTAAGTTACTCTGAAATCAAATTCCTGGCACAATATTTTGCCACAGTGTGCACTCTGCTAAAAGAACACCCAAAGAGCTGGGTGGTGGTGTTTAACCCAGCCACAAATCAAGTCACGGATCAAGGCTTTGCACTATACTACTATAAAAATCTCAAGCAATTATTATCTAACAATAAGCAACACAATCGGTGAAATGTGCAGATCTACAGTTGCACGACAGGAGTATCTTCTCCCAAAAAATTATGTGCCTGGTTCAATTACATGTAGTGGATAAAATACACGAAAATACATTTTACCCAAGTATTAGAATGCTACCAAAAGAATATTTGAAATGTATTCTGAAGCACATGTATAGTTATTTGTAGATTATTGTATTTATTGTATCTTCTAATGATTTCGTTTCATTTGGCTTAATATTGAAAGCTAGTATTTATTTTAAAAACAACTTCACTTAATGAAATGTTCCTTATGAAAACGATGGATTGGCACACTCATTATAATATTAGACACAATGTCTTGCAGTATTTATTTACAACCCTTTACATTTCTGACTTCAAATACCAATGAAGCCAAATTTTCCTGTTTCCCAGGATCAATAAAATAAAATAAAATACCATTCAAGGATTGAAATCGATATAATCGGCTGTTCGCCTTCTCTAAACTGTCTGGCATTCAGCCAAAGTTAAAAGCCATTTATATTGATGTTGCTAATGTTGTTGTTGCAAGTTATTTTTGTATTTGCTGAGTGTTTTTGTTGTTCTCGTTCTCGTTGTTGCTGTCGTTGTTGTCTTTCCCGCTGTTGACACAGTGACACTTATTTTATTAATGTTGTTAGGGAACGTTCGTAAATTTAAATCAGCTCCAATATTAGTTTTATTTCTGACATACATGTTACATAAGTGAATTGTTCGCTTCAGAATCAACAAAAATGGAAGGAAAGGAGAATTGTTCAATTGAGAAAGAAAGGTACGATCATACACAAACACGCATGCACTCACACACATATACACGCACACAGACATACATGCACGCATGAATAGATATATATGTGTGTATATATATATAATCGCACACGTAAAATATGCATTTACAAATGCACATATATATATATATATATATATATATACACACACACACACATACACACACACACACACATATATATATATATATATATATATCAAGAAAGTAAATAGTCAAGTAAAACAAAGAGATATGCCGACAATAATCCGAGCTCAATGTAAACATACGATCATCAAAATATACGAATCTCCTTATCAGTAGTATAATGTGTAAAATTGGTTAGGAATCAGTCTTTATGCAAGTAAATTCGACAAGCTCTACAAATGTTGTGATACAGAGCCGAAAAGGTATAATGTAATAAATAACAAAGATGACATTAAACCATTTAATTTATGACACTTTTTTCTTTTGTTTTCTTTAATCTTTCACAAATGTGTCAGGAATATAATGATTTAATTTCATCTTTGCTATTTTTTGCATTATATATACATATACGTACATAATGTATACATACATGCATACATAGATATAGATACATACATATATATATACATTATACATATATACATATATATATATATATATATATATATAAATATATACATGCATATATAAATACATAAATACATATATATGTGTGTGTGTGTGTGTGTGTGTGTGTGTGTGTGTGTGTGTGTGTGTGTGTGTGTGTGTGTGTGTGTGTGTGAAATAAATATATGAAAATATGTACTGCAATTGTAATGATAATAATAATAATTTCTTAATTTGACATTAAGCTATATAAAAATGCGGGTTTCCGATTTATACTTTTCCCAACAGAATATGCATAGTTATTTTTCCGTCATAGACACCAGAATGGTGTCTCTTTTATCGATTCTAGATGGAGTAAATACAGAGTTGACCATGGCAAGATTATACTGAGAAACTAAAGTGACGTTCGTAAGAAATTTTGTCTGTTATTCAAACAATTTTTATCAGCGTTCGCCCAAGGTGAGGAACCTCATGGAAGAGATTTTTTGACATTAGCAAACACCTGCCACTTCTTGAGAAGGGCACAGTGGCCTACTGTAATGCATAATAATGCATAATAATAATAATAATAATAATGCATATTGTATTATGACCTTAATAAACTATATAGACGTGTATCGGAATATTTTCACAGCAATGAAAAATGTTTTATAAACAAAACAATCATGTCTACGCAACAAGATGTTATATTAAGTGGACATTGGATATCTTGATATTATTTTTTTTTCGTATGGCAAATATAGTGTTTGATTTTTGTATCATTCGCGTAAAAATAATTATAATTTTTCAAGGTATAATTTTTTAGGTAAATTAGCGCAGTAATTTTCATTGAAATATAATAATTACTTCTATCAATAGAATTAGATAATAAACTATTGTATTAAACAATCAGAGGATGCTAACGTTATGTCATATGAATGATAGAAAAAAATGGAATACGATTTATATAATCTCATTCTGAATCAGGAATTCAAAGTATAATAAAGTTAAACTCAATTTCTGACTATAAACAAATTTCGGTTATTAATCGAAGGTGGGACAGTGCTACGTAGTAGAATTAATCTTCTGCGCAACAGAAGATCGTTTCAGCCTTATGAAGTGAAAAGCCACCAGTTGTTGTTGTTATTGTTGGTGTTGGTATTGGTGTTGCTGGTGGTGATGGTTTTGCTATAGTAATAATGGAAGTACTGTTTTCTTATATGTTCAGATAAAACATCAACAACATCATTTGTATTTCGTACTAACAATTGTTTCTACTTTTAGCACAATGCAAGCAATTATCCCATTGTATTACTGGTACTTTATTTCGTACTAACACAGTATACAATACAAGTAGCAAAGAAATACTAGTGGCAATTATACAGACGAAACACTTGCTTGGAATTTAGACTTGTGCCAAATTTAGAAACTATTATTATTATTACTGTTAATGCTGTTGTAATTATTTTTTCATTATTATGCCGCTGAGTCGCTTTAACTTGGATATATATTTATTTATTTCTATCTTTTTTTTTTCAAATGGTCTTTAAATATTTTACGTTTTGTAAGTCAGTGTCAATACCTGCAAAACCTTTTCTTTTCATAAAAAAATAAAAATTAATTACGTGTTTTAATGGGGAACTGATTGGGGTTAGTGTGTTACAGTTGGGGTGAAATATTTGATTTTGTATATACATATATTTTGTTTCCAATTAGAGTGTACTAGTGTACTATATTAGCACTTGAAAGCGCTAGTTATTTTATTTTCAAAAATAAAAATGATTTTCAATTAAAATGCTGTTGCTTCAGTGTACGTTTATTAAGGATGAAAATTTAAGTACAAATAGAAACAATTTATATTTATACACTTCAAATGCAAAAATAATATATTTATATACAAAAAAATACTGCAGCCGTAATTGCTGTAACCCTAATCAGTTTTTAAAAAGTCTATAATTTTTAAAAACTAAAAACAAATATAACAGATTCGGAATTTCTAATATTCAAAACAAAATACGAATTCCGTTTTGAAAGAAAACGGCCATTATAAAAAAATATATCGTTCAAGTACACGTTAACAGAAATCCACTCTGTATCGTCCTGTATTGTCTTTAATGTGTCCTTAATGTGAGCCCTGTGTGGCTCATTATTATTATTTAACAATATTATTATTAACAATATAATTATTATTATTGAGCAATAAGGGTGGTGGACTGGCAGTATCGGTAGAGCGTGGCATACTATGCTTCACGGCATAGGGTTACACCCGTTTACCTTCTGAGTTCAAATCCCACCGAGGTTAACTTTGCCTTTTATCTTTACGGGGTCGATCAAATAAAGTACTGGGTCGATCAAAAATGCACTGGCGTCGGTGTAATCAACTTTCTCTCAAATTGTGCCGAAATCAGAAACCATTATTTAACTTATATAGGCACAAGGCCAGCAATTTTAGGGGAGGGGAACGTCGATTAAATCGACCCCAGTGCGTGACTGGTACTTTATTTTATCGACCCCATAAGGATGAAAGGCAAAGTTAACCGCAAAGCAACGGCGTCCGACACTCTACCGATACTGCCAATTCACCGCCATTTTATTTAACAATAATAATAATAGCACAAATTTCTTTTAATGTGTGCTTTTTTAAAACTCCATTTAACTATATATTTTTTATTATGACCGTTTTCTTTTATAAATGTTATTTTACACAAAGAAAAATCCACAATGCATCATTCTGTATCGTCTTTAATGTTTACTTAATGTGAGCGCTGTGTGGCTAATAAAGAAATTATTATTATTATTGTTAAATTGGCCTTGTGCCTAAATCAGAAATCATTATTATTATTGTTAAATAGTGGGTGAATGTTGAGAGGATGGCCCAAGTGAATGGGTTGACTCTAAACATTTGCTTGTAGTGTGGAGAGATCAGACAGGAGAGGAACAACCTCCCGTGGTTCTTCAAATAATTAGGGTGTTCTAGGATCTGAGCGTTCCTAAGTTACCCCTGGGTGGTATTATTACCTATTGGGGAATTTTACGGTTATCAATTAGCTGTTAATTATCACATGTTACCCTTTTCTCACGTTTCTTAGTCTATTTGTATATCACTACTGTCTGTGTTTTGTTGTTTTTTGTTTGTTTGTTTTATTTTTGTTTTGTCCCCTATGATGTGGCTCTAGTGGCCAACAAAGAAATAATAATAAAAATAATAATAATAATAATAATAATAATAATAATAATGATCGCCATCAACAACAACAGCATTCTCATCATCGTTATCGGCTTCCTCCTTGTGTTTTTTTTTTACCTTTTGTTTGTTGAATATACAGATTTGATTTTACAAAAATATAATTAAAACTGGCAACAAAGACAAAAATATAGAAATAATAGAACAAGCTGATGTCAAACGTGACAGTTTGTTGGGACATAACGTTGCGTTTGGGTAAGATGGCAAAGAGACAAAATCCTGCCTGGAAGCGCCACGCTTAAACAACGGTGGAACGGTTCTCTCGATGAAATGAGCGTAAAGAAAGTCTATTTTACTAGAATCGTTTTTTGCAGTTTTGAAAATAATCGGTAAATTCATATCCCAACCATCGGCTTCGCTCATGTATCGTAGGAGTCCCTTGAATCTCATGCGAAATCTATCAACTTTATTGGTAGCTAGAAGAACAGCTTGTCCAAATTTGCCATGTGTCAAGTAAAGTTGTTGTTTGGACGAGTTTAAATAAATAGTAATGTTCCCAAAAGCAGGATGTCCATAAATACCGACATACTCCGAAAGGGCCCGCTGGTGCATTTGTGGTTCGGTAAATCTATCTTTCTTCTTGTGTTGCTTTGACTTCCATCGACCGTAGAAATTCTTGGCGCCATTATCTTCTAGAGAAGATGTTTTCTGTGCCACCACAACGTGTGCAGTTTTTTTCCTACGCTTCGTTTTATGATAATTGTGTAACCAAGGATCTGGGAATGTACAGGAACTGGATTGATTGAGCCAAGCCTCCTGTCCTAGCAGCAAATCTGCGGCATAATGATGAATGACTCTTAATGCATTCTTAGAATGTTTGTTCATAGGACCGTTAACACTGCTGAAAATCGCCACATTATTGTCTGGGAATAACCATATTAGGGAATCGTATCCGAATATCCTGCCATTGTGCTGAACGTTATGGAAACCTGAAAAGTACAGATACAAAAAATATATGTAGAGAGACAAAAAAAAAGAAAAAAATAGAGATAGAGATAGGGAGATACACACACACACACACACACACACACACACACACACACACACACACACACACACACACACACACACACACACACACACACACACATAAATATATAGAGAGATAGATATAGATGGATAGATATAAATATAACCGTTATTTCAGGAACATTTTACTGATATTTCTAGCAGCTCAAACGTTAATGTAAGAAGCTTCCTGCCTGGTTCGTATATGAACATTTATATTGCTCTGGTATATTTTTCCAGATATCAAAGATCAGTACGTTCTGTCAATTGCAAATATATTTAATCACTAATAATACGAATGAATGTTATATACAAGAAACAAAATTATACGGCAGGTTTATTTCCCTTAACTGTAATCAGATTTTGATTGCAAAAATATTACATTTCTTTGAAATTTCTCCACTTAACATCCTAGGAAATCTTTCCCGTTGCAATTTAACAATGTATATTTAACATTTTCTCGATGGAAATAGATCAAATACAGGCATGAGACATCGTATCAACGAGGTCGCTAAGATCTCTGACTCACTACTGAAAAATGATTATAAAAGCAGCATGCTGAAAGAAGTAGGAAAGAACATTAAAATACGGATACAACACACATTCTTGAAAGAGAAGCACAAAAATCAGTTTCCGCAAAGCAAATATTGATATCTGCTTCAATCATATTTCTTTAGACACTTTCCATGATCAGATAATTAACGATTTTGAAAAACATGGAATTGAAATAAACGAATCAAGAAAGCTGAATGCGAAATGTTCTAAATGTGGTATTCGGGTGGTTTAAAGAGAGTTTCTTTGTGAGCTACCATAGAAGTCCCCCATTCAATTTGTGTTGAGATAATGGACAGGTGGTACTAACACATCCTGAACCTCAAGAACTAATTAACTTGAACTATTAATTACTGAACTATTAATTACTTGAACTATTAATTACTGTCAAATTTGGATTCCATATGATATTTACATCACAACCCAGCTTTAGATAGTCAGATATTGTTATATTTGGGGGTGGTCATATTGCCAATATTGCTAATAGAATGAAACACGCACCATATAATGTTCAATTTATCTTTATTGATCGTTATTAATTTGTTTGGCAAAGTTCTGTCATCATACATCCAGTGACAGCCTCAATGATTATCTGTGTTGTGCCTTCTCTCTTTCCTGGTTTTAAATTTCTTAAATTTCTACTCCATCTTGTCTTTGTTTCGTGGTGCAATTTTTGTGTTTCTTATCTGCGCATGCGTTTGCGCCTGAGTCTGTGTGTGTGTGTGTGTGTGTGTGTGTGTGTGTGTGTGTGTGTGTGTGTGTGTGTGTGTGTGTGTGTGTGTGTGTGTGTGTGTGTGTGTGTGTGTTTTGTGTTTGTCATGTCTACGTCTGTTTTATGTGTGTGTGGATTTGTATCGCAAACATGACAAACACAAAAACACACACACTCAGAGATGCGGGCACAAACGCATGCGCAGACGCGAAACACAAAAATCGCACCATTAAACAAAGGCATAAAGCATAGGGTAATGAGGCTGTTTGCTTGTAAACAGCTGAAGACCCAATAAATCCAGTGAAGAGAGGGATGAGCCAAACAAAGAATTAATTTTATTAGACTTAAATGTTGGAGAGAAAAGGAAAATATTTTTACTTCAATCTTACATGATTAGCCTCCACCCTCTCGGTGGGCTTTTAAGCATGAATGTGTTACGAATGTTTCAATTATAAAATATATCTTAAGCAAATTATATAATTTGGAAGAAACTTGTCAATACAAAATAAAAGCTTCTCCGACGGTTTCGAGGTTGTTCCTTAAACTTACTTGTTCGTGACAGAGAATTCCACAGACGTGTGTATTTTTAACACTGTGTGACAAAGCCAGCCCTTTACAGGTAGCGTTTGTCCGGCGGATTTCCATAGAGTTTCCATCTACCCAATTTCACTGATAAGATCTATGGAAAAAAAACTTATCCAATTCGTCCCGGAGCAATGTTTCGAATCCGAATTTTCATGACTGAGAAGCGAACCTAACTTTCTGTCAATATACTCACGGATATTTGAGCTCAAGAAAAAGTATGAAGTCTCAAGAGATAAATAGATTAGGCACACTTCTTATCGATATACACAAATCTTAGTTGATAGCAGTTGATTGAAGGTCATTGTAAGGAAGACTAACACATTTTGAAGTTTCCCCCTTATTACATATGTAAAGTATGTAATATTGGAAGGATAGAGTAAAATGAAATATATTTTCGCTGTTTGAAGCTCACTTTGATTTCAAATGCCCCAATAGCGGTTGCAGACAATTCTATATGAAAATAAATATACATTTTCAGGCCCACTCAAACTGGTGAGAGCCTTGCGTTTTCATGTGCCGTATTTGTCATATCTCTACGAAATGTTACCATCGTTTACTCTGCTGTAAGTTTCAGATGCTCAGCTTTACATTTCCCATTGGTCATTTATCTTGAGCTCTCATATACAGCATCGCTAAAGCTGTTTCACGAATACCAGACTTTGGATTGCCGATCAGTAAATATTTCAGCTTAGTTCGTTTCATTTTATCTGCAATCCTTGAGCTACAGATATTTAAACTGGACAACAGTGGCATTGTTCTCAATTTTTTTGAGACGGCATCTATAGCGAACCCTTATTAAATGATGAAAATACTTTTACTCTAACTTTCACTACACTGTTTTCCTTCATTTATTTATCCATACTTCAAGCAAATACTTTGTTATACACAAGATCAGTCAGTTTTTGTGCCATTGGCATTTGTGTTAGAGATGCTAGTTGATAATTCATTGACGAATTATCTTTCACGTGATGAGAGGAACCGTACGTAAGAGAATAGTCTTCATCTCTTAGCACAGCTAAGGGAAATGGATTGATAGTGATCCTGAACAAATGTGCAGCTTCACCTACATAGCTTAGACAATACGCTATTAGATCAACTATTCAAATGGAAATTATTTCATTATTATTTGTACTATGAATTTG
Organism: Eledone cirrhosa; assembly: GCA_964016885.1. Lineage (NCBI taxonomy): Eukaryota > Metazoa > Mollusca > Cephalopoda > Octopoda > Eledonidae > Eledone > Eledone cirrhosa. Next base: position 349,706,613 of record OZ024743.1, read on the forward strand.
GAACTATTATTTACACTATCAACTTTTGTAATTACACTAGGAGATGTATATATTGGTTTGGTTTGTATAGGCTTTCTAAACCAGAATGTGCCAATAGATGTAAACAAGAAAGGAATAGCTAACAGTAAAATATGTAAGAGTAAATTTTCAGTGTTTCTTTGTCATAAGGTACGCAATATGCAGCGTGTGTTATATTCTCAGGGCTAGCTAAAGTGGGCTAACAAAACCAGGATGTTTTAACTATGGACTGCGCTCAGTATTGTTACTAATCTGCAAAACAATGACCCTATAGATTATTTTTCACTAAACTACTTATTTGACTTCTGTACCTCTTTGACTCAGTATTACAATACAACATAAGGACACACTGATCATGTCTTGCAGGAACAGCTGCATCAACAACGGGTCTACAAAGATTCCTTTCTATATATATTCCGCTTTGAAACAGCAACTTATCTGACCTCCGAGCGTCTTGAAAATAGAAGAGCATACTGGAGTTTATAATTCTAAATGCACAATGTTCGAAAAAAAGTCGTAATGATCATGGCTGAATACTATTAATCATAGGCATGCTAGATCAAGGCATATCTGCAGCTAAACAAGATTAATATCAACAATATTCGCAACAACAACAATATTTACATTTACAACAATAGCAACAATTATTACAATAATAACATCAACAAAAACAACAACAAAATCTGCAGTGGCACCAACAGCAATCACAACAACAATAAATACTGCCAGAAGAACCACAAAAGCCACAGCAACGTGGTTGATAATATGTTGAGTGTGGTGTGGATTATTGTTACGTTCATAATATTCACCTCTGTATATTCCAGAGCTCCAGCCTAAATCATAAGCGAACCGTCCTTCAGATATAGGAAATGCTGGTTGCTTCAATAATTTCAAACCTAAAGGCATGGGTGTTGGTATTTGAGGTGTATGTAGTTCCTGGAACTCATTTTGACTCACAAGTCGATAGCCTCGCGTGTCCAGACCACCATTTAACTGAAACTGGAGCCATTTCTGCATATCTATTGAATTGGAGCATATGGTACCGGAAGGCCCTGCAGGTCCGAGCGATCTGAAAGTAGTAGTAGTAGTAGTAGTAGTAGTAGTAGTAGTAGTAGTAGTATTGTCTTCTGAATATTTAATAATTGTTTCTAGCAAAATAACAGAACAAAGGGTAAGAATTTCAGGCAAGAATTAGTCGATTAAACCAAGACAAGTACTGGATTGAGGAAGGATGAAAGTGAAAATATCAGCTCAAAGGGATTTGAATTCCGAACATAAACACCCGGAAAATACTGCATTTTGACTTCGGTCCAATGATTCTGCCAATTGGAATAATAATGACAATAAAAAAATAATAATAATGGTTTCATATATTGGCCCAATGGCCGATATATAAGGGGAATCACAAAGACAGACAGTGGGAATTTAAAATGAAATCGAGTGAAAATCGAAAATAACGATAACAAGAAACAAGAAAAATACAATTAAAAAATTCCACAATAGAGGGTAAACAACCCATGGGCGATTCAAGTACACCACCACCAATCCTGAACCACCCGACGCTTCGAGGGTACACAGGAAAGGTACGCCTCTCCCTAACAAATAAACCAGCCTAGAGGCACATGCTCAAAGTAGGCCTATTCACCTGGGCCATTCTCGCCCAATTTGCCCACCTTTTAGCAAATATATAGGGGACACCACTTCTCTCTCCACCCATATCTTCCTTTCCAAGTGGAACTTGAAAAAGTTGACGTGGGCTTGGCCGAAGAGGAAAGTGTCTGTCTTCAAACCTTTCAGTCGCGTCCACCATACAATATCTTTTGTTACAGCTATGAGACAAAGGAAAACTGTCTGCTATTCCCGGCTAAAAGAAGGGAGCGGGGCGATCTCAACTCTGGACTCGGTCGATAGTCGGATCCGTCTCACAGGCGATAACAGCTATTCGACATAACTCCATAAGTCAGCTATACACGGGCAATGGACTTGTGTGTGCAAAACGGTTTCGTCGTTCTGCACGCATCTCAGACAGCTCCGTCTAACAGCACTACAGTGGCTATAGAGATTTTCACGATCCGGCAGGGCTTCCCGATAGCACCGACAAGCGAGGGATTTCTGGAAATTTTCCATAGTCCACGGCTCAAAGGTTCTCCGGAAAAGACTGGCTAGATCGTTCTAATCAAAGCCTAGAATCTCTCCGAGAGCATCGTCGCACCTACCCACCACTAATCTGTATATCTATAAAATTTACGCGTGTGTGTGTGTGTCTATGTGTCTGTGTGTTACTTATAGGGGCCTACATCTTACGACCGATTTTCATGAAACTTTACAGGCTCATAGATTAGTCATCGGGAAGTGTTTTCTATATATCAGCGTATTGTTTTTTTTATTCCGGGGTCATTCTGCAGATAAAAATCGATAGGGGGGGGTTACCTTTTTTTAGGTATCGAAAAATAAGAATTTTGGCTCTAACTCTCACACTTTGCGATCGATTTCGTTCAAGTTTTAAATCAGAATAGAATTTATCATTGCACATCCTGTAATGGCTTTATATTTTGAATTTGTTGTTCCGGGACGGCGTGGCAGCCGCTTAAATATTCGAAAATACCACTTTTAGACTCAAATTTCCACTTTTTCGGCTCTAGCTCCCACATTAATCGCTAGATTCGATTATTTCCCGTCTTAAAGTGGCTTTACATTTTGGATTTTGTGATCGGGAACGGCGTGGCAGCCGCTTAAATATTCGAAAATACCTCCTTTTCGCTCAAATTTCCCCCTTTTCGGCTCTAGGTCCCATATTTTTCAACCGATTTCGTTCAAATTCGAAACTTCGGCTCCACCTCACACATAAATCAATTTATTTGGTTCAACTGTTATACTACGATAGAACCTATCATTAGCTCCCACATTTTTCAACCGATTACGTTCAAATTCGAAACTTCGGCTCCACCTCACACATAAATCAATTTATTTGGTTCAAATTTTATACTACGATAGAACCTATCATTGCGCATCTTATAGTAGCTTTACACTTTGCATTTTTTGTTGAGAGACGGCGACTTATCATTAGCTCCCACATTTTTCAACCGATTTCGTTCAAATTCGAAACTTTGGCTCCACCTCACACATAAATCAATTTATTTCGTTCAACTTTTATACTACGATAGACCCTATCATTGCACATTTTATAGATGGTCAAAGGCAAAAAGATGGCCACTGACGTCGTCTGAGCTTTTAGTTGTGTATTTGAGAATTCATCTGTTTCCAATCAAGTAGCGTGAGGAAATTTGGCTTAGTGTTAGATGACATTACCTCCCTCCCCAGCATGCCCCTTCGTCAGTCACCCGCATTTCTCAGTGATAGAGGTCATCACCACCCTCCCCCACATGGCCTGTATGTGGCCATAGATGAGTCATCGAGAAGCAGTCGCTAAGATCAACATCTTTTCATCAAAGCAGATATTATTTTACCTACCCAGGCAACGCTGGGTACTGCTGCTAGTCCTCTATAACTCTGTAGAGTGGACGTTCCACTGACCGCAATCCCCGCCTGGTAGAGGGCAACATTCGAGATGCCAGGCGCCCAGTTTCGGTCCTATTTTGACTCAGGACTGCAGCTCAGTCAACGAGACGAACCGTGGAAAGACCCGTCTAAAAAATGGTGACCTCACCAGTTCACCTTTTAGGCAGGATATCTGGAGATGCCGCAGCCTGAGCGCATGTTTGTGCATCATTAGCCACGACATTCCCAGCCCTCTACGTAGAGGGAGCTGGCAGCAGATGGACCGCCTCACCAACAGCACCTGTCCCTCCACAAAATTTGAAGAGGAGCCGTTCCAATTTGGCGAGGCGGGAACGGAGGCAAGGCGCCACGTTCTGGCAGTAATAGATGACGGATGTGATGTACGCAGTCGCTACTCCCGCTTGACCTTTCTGGGACAGTTTCCTTTCGGCCCATTTCTGGGTGAGAGTGGCTAACCTGATCGTAACCTCGTCCCAATTCTTAACCACCTAGATATCTAGTCCGAACCAGATCCCGAGCAACTTTACCAGTGCGTCCGTCCATCACCCTACGACGCAGTTGAACGGCATAGGCCTGCCTCTCCAGGTGCCAAGCTGCAAGTCCTCCGACTATTCTAGGTTCAGTTTCGCTGCCATCAACCTTTCATATTCCTACAAGCAGGTGCCGACAATCTCGACTTCCGAGGTGTACGACACCATTAAGCTGATGTCGTTCGCATACGCCGACACTGCCCTTTCATGTCCCGGTTCGAACAGGGTGCTCTCCAGCAGCTCCAGCTACCGCAGAAAAGACTCAAGAATCAAAAGATACACGAGAGAGGAGAAAAGGCGTCCTTGTCGGACCGATCGGGAGATCTGAAATGGTTCCGAAAGATGGCCATTAACTTTGATCAACGAGAAGATGTTGCAGATCCAGCCTCTGAAGGTGCGACCGAAGCCAACTGCCTTGAGGTCTGCGCCAGGTATCGATGGTCGACTCTATCGAAAGCTTCCAATTTATCTAAATTGATCAGAGCTCCAGCGAAGCGAAGTTTACACCAGACCCTCTCTATGATGTATCACATGAGGTGGAGGTTATCGTTTATGGATCTGGTTAGGATTGTGCAAGTTTGCGCCTCCACTACTGAATCCTCAAATACAAGTGTCAACCTCTTCGCTAACACCTTGGCAAAATCTTAAACTCTATGTTTACCAGAGTTATGGGGCTGAAGTTGTCTAATATATCGCTCTTGTTCCCGGTTTTCCTTCTTAGTGTCACTACGCCCGATTCCGCTCCCCCGAACAGTTGAATAAAGTGCTTACAAAAGGCCTCACACATCTGCCTGGAATCGTTCAGCTTGCATTCGTCTCGGTCAGTAAAATACCAAATTGTGGTTTTATTACCACGCTGCGCCCATCGAACGGCTGTCGTTCCCTCCTTTCTTAGAGCATGCGCTTTAGCTATGTCAATGCAGTTTTCGTGATTCGCATTAAAGAAATGGTCTAGTGCCGTTCTCGCAGCTAGCACGCTGGTTGCAATGCCACTTCTAATCGCCTCATCAACCCCCCCCCCTCCGTTTTATTTTTTCCTATTGCTATTTCTTTGCTGAATACTTTGTATTCTACTCTAATCGCTTTCGAGAGACAGCCCCACCACCTGATGTTGACGATGCCTTCTGTCAGCTGCTGCTTAACTAATTTGCTAATCCGGTCACTGGAGGCTTTACGCACCAGGAACGACACGTTAAGCTTCCAGTAACCGAGTCCCGGTCTGTGTGTTCTATCTAGGTTGACCTTGCAGATCACAAACTTGTGGTCTGAATAGGTGACCCTATGTAATTGTGGACATACTATACTATCTTCATCAACTAACTTAATTAGAAACCTATCTAAGTACGATCTAGATGTCCCTAAGCATTTAATCCAGGTCCACACTGGCGCATTAGTGAAGTCTATTTGATAACTGTCAGATATTTGAAACTGGCTGAGCAGGGCTTTGAGGTTTTTGCACCCTCCGCTTCTATCGGCTACTCCCACACAGTCCCAGCGTGTGTCCAAGATGCCGTTCCAGTTCCCCGCTAACACTAAAGGGCGAGACAATCCCAGAAAAGCTTCTAGGTGCCTAAATAAATCTGGCTGTCCTGCCCCACTCTGGGCGTAGACGGCCACCGGTCTAAAGGCACCACCAACTTACTATCCGCGTCTAGGAATTCAATTCAATATATTTGGCAGAAAATAAAACATAGATGCTTCAGATGCCATGTAAGGAGGGGAGGGGGGCAACATTTACACAGTCTGAAACACAGTGTCTAACACCGGTCCAATTTCGCCTTGAATTGTTGCGTGGTTGACGCGTTGACTACTTCTTCTGGAACCCGATTCTAGAGTCCAGAGATGCGGATCGAGAAAGCAGCTTTCCGTCTATTTAGGCGAAATCGGCGGTGAAACAGCTTTTGGCCATGTCCACGTAGACCCCTTTCAAGTGCCAGAGTGAATAGCAGATCTTAATGGCCATTGAGGGAGATCGTAATGACCATTGAAGAGATTATAAGCCAAAATGAGATCGCCTCTTAGCCGTCTACGCTCCAAGGAGAAGAGGTTCAGCTTCTGCAGCCGGCTTTCGTAGGGCAGCTCATGAAGACCCTGTACCATTCGAGTCGTTAGTTGTTGAACTCTCTCCAAGTGATGGATATCCCGGATGAGATATGGGTTTGATGCTTGGATGCCATATTCTAGGTGCGGTCTCACGAGAGCGACATAGATAGGCCTGAAAATTTCTGGAGTGAGTTTGGCAAAGGAGCGTCAAATAAGAAAAAGAGAGCTCCTTCCCTTTTGAATGCAATGTTTTGATGGTTTGAAGGACGAGTCGACCAGCATACCAAGATCTTTAGTCTCCTCAACCTCCTTCAAAGGAGCAGAGCCATCGTTGAAGGTAAGAGCTGAGTTATAAGGTGTATCTACTGCCATATGGCAACACTTATCGACATTGAGGTATAAATCCCAGTCAATGGACCAACTCTATGCGCGCTGGAGTCTGGACTTGAGATTATCGATCTCGCCCCTACGGGCTACCATTTTCACATCATCTGCAAATAGAAGTACGTTTCCAACAATCACGTCCGGCATGTCGTTGATGTATAGAAGGAAGAGAATTGGGCCCAACACAGAGCTCTGGGGAATGCGGCTGCCTACACCCACCCCCAATGATAGACTGCCATTGATCCGAACTCTGCAAGTACGACCCTCAAGAAATTATCCAATCCACTTTATAATCGAATCATGGAGACCATAGTAGCTGACCTTATGCAGGATCAGGCGGTGGTTGACAGAGTCAAAGGCTTTTGCGAAGTCGAGAAAGATAATATCGGCCGCATCTCCATCGTCTATTATCCTCGTCACCCATTCTTCTATCACGAGTAGGTTTGTAAGACAGGAACGTTTCGAGATGAAACCGTGATGAGATGGAGAGATGGCAGTGAAAGACGCAAGATGAGCCATAATTGCCCGCTTGATTAGAGATTCCAAGGCCTTACAGACAATTGAGGTGAGGCTCACGGGTCTGTAGTTCCTCGCATCTTCTTTGTCGTCTTTTTTAAAGATAGGGCAAATTGTAGCTACTTTCCAGTCGGCAGGAACAACTCCGGTAGCCAATGATAGGTTGAATAGTGTGGCTAGAGGTTTAGCAAGGTTGGGTGCAACTGCACCCAAAATCGTTGGATGTAGACCGTCTGGAGCATGCCCCTTATTCACATCTAAGGACAAAAGCAACTTTTCCACCTCCTCCGGTCTGACGGTGGTTGACTGCATTGGTGGGGCGATCATGTTTAGATTTGGAGGTTCTCTGCCATCGTCCTCCTTGAAGATATTTGCGAAAACATCGGCAAAAAGAGAAGCTTGTTGGTCAGCGGGTTCAATAACTGCACCTTCGGGGTTTCGGAGAGTGACAATTTGGTTATTCAGTTTTTGATTTCTCTGCACGTGAGCATAAAAGCACTTTGGATTACGACCGGCATCATTTGCAAGTTCCCTTTCAAAATTTTGCCTTCCAATTCTGGAAATATGCTCGACATGATTTCGCTGGTTTCTGTAGACTTCAAATGCCGCCGCAGACATGGTCTCCAAGCAGCGTTTCTTAACTTCCGTTCGCGGATAATTGTCTTTGTTATCCAGTGTTTGTGTTTCTTGCGTTTTGGCGTTCTCAGCGGCACTGCCATTTCTGTTAGCCCAAGTAGAATTTCCTTTATTTCTCGCCACAAAGTTTCAACAGACTGATTTTCAGTTAGGCTGCGCCAATTTATCTCGTTGGAGGCCATTTTGATAAGATCATGATTCATAGCAGCAAATATTCTTCTCGGCTGATTCGAAACGGGAGGCGGTGCAGGCGAAGTATGCATGCTAAAGCTCAGTACTGCATGATCGCTTTTCCCAAGTAGAGACAGAACTTGCAGAGACGATACGGATCTAGGATAACAGGAGAAGATAAGGTCTAGTAACGACGGTCGTTGACCACTTCGAGCCCTTGTCGGTTTTGTAACATGCTGGCAGATGAAACATTCTTCCGTCGTATCGAGCAATAGTTGGTCGAAGTTATTGTTGGACATGCACACATTTGAGTTCCAGTCTATAGTCGGGGTATTAAAATCCCCGAGTATAAAACAGTTATTTGGACACCTTGAGACAGCTTTCATTGCATTAATGAGACTCTGATCTTCATCTGTTGTAGAACCAGGACTGCGATAGATGGAAATAACGGGAATAGTTTCTCCACCCACATTAAGACTGCAAAGAACAGCATCAAAGTTCTCCGAAAGTACGGTGTTCGGTGCTAGAGGTTGACGGGATGGTTTGAGCGATGATCTTGCATAATCGATAACTCCCCCACCTTTTCTTTGAGATCTGTCACATCGGAATGTAGTAAAGTCAGGAATGTGAATCTCTGCATCTTTGACTTCTGAATCTAACCAGGTTTTGTATATGACTATGAGGTCTGCCTTCTCGTCTTCAATAACGGAATGGAGATCATCAAGTTTGGACAGAAGAGAGCAAGCGTTGGTTAAAATAACTTTGAATGAGTGATCAAGGGACGGCGATTTAGGCTTTAATCGCTTTTTGGGGATCTTCGGGAGGAAGTTGGAGGGCTTCTTGCACACCTTCTCATCTGAGATGGCTGTTTCTTCTGCCAGGGAAGCTTGGAGTGTTTGGATATCGTTATTGGTGCCGCCCAAAAGTAAGAGTGTACTATCTTTCCGTTTCTTATCCGCAGACCAGTCTCTCCGGCAGCTATGCGAGACCTGAGTTCTGTTTTCAAAGTTCTACAGCGGATTCTTTCTTTTAAGGAGAACTCCTTCCGAAAATCCAATTTACTACCCCGGTAACACTTTCTGGCTTTGGCGAGGAAGTCCTCTGCTTGCTGAGAAGTAGAGAATTTGACTTTGATGGGTCGGGGTCTTGAGTTGAGATTTCGTTCTTCAGATTTTTGGCCAATTCTCACGGCTCGGACTTGTGTCTTGTCATCTGAATCGCCAATAGTGACTTTGATAATGTTCGTGATAAACTCAAAGTCTTGGTGGTACCTCTCCTTTTCAGTATTTGCTCAGCTTTCGGAAACTCCGTATGCATAGACAGATTTGTTACACTGTTGTTCTTCAGCGCTGGCAGCTGTCTTGAGGGTACCACATTTACCTGTAACATAATGGCGACCGTTTACTGAGTTGACCCGATCCGCTTCATCTTCAAGCGGACTTGTATTTGACGTAACAAAATTATCTGCTGAGCTGATAGGGAGACAAGGTTTGTTTTGATCATCAACCGTGTCGGAGTGGCGGTGTCGTCTTTTGGACGACCGCCAAACCCTGGCAGGGGGATTTACAGTGTCTTCATCAGAGATTAAACCTGCATCATTCATCGTGGTAGATGCACCTGCGGGAATTTGATGAGTAGATGAGACCAATGTGCAGCATCTGCCATCTTCTTGCTTTGCTTCTTTTGGCGCTTCGGTTTTGCATTAACGTCTTCGTCTGGGAAGATGCAGATTTAGACGGTCTGGAAGTCGCATCATTAGGAGGTTGAAGTGATAATATCGTTTCTACCATAATCAACATCTTTGACATGAGGTCATTAAGCTGAGTTTGCAAATTAGCGTTTTTCAGTTCGATTTGGGTAAGGTTCAATTTCAACCGCTTAAATTGCAATTATAGATCGGTGGCATAACATTACGAGAAGTTTGGACAGCCGAGCGAGCTCTTGTAGTTGCATGCATTATTGTGCTTAGAAAATGTACACACGTTGACGGTTGGAGTTGAAGAAAAAGAGAGTATAATCCACAAATTCGTAGAACAATCCAAAAACAGGGGGGAAAAACAGCAGCAATAAACCTCTTTGGATGAGTAGTCGAATCAATTTGAACCGTTAAGCACCAAAATTGGTGTGTAGTTTATCCGTCTTGTATAGAACCTGCACGTCAACAGTTTAACATCAGTCTAGAGTTCTTGGTTTGTCGTTGTTATTGCTGCCGTTTTCCTCACTCGTTTCATTGTTGTTGGTGGTGGTGTTGCTAAATTCGTTGTTGCATGTTGTGTTTGTAATTACGTTTTGCTGGTCCATAATTTTGCTTCTAATTATGTGACCCCCCTCTCAACCTTTAAGTCGCTATCACAAGACGGCAGACTTAGTATTGGGGGCGTGTCTCGTCCATACTTTTAAAAATAGGCAAGAAATATACAGTTAAGAAGGAAAGGGAAGTAAAATAGAAGCTGGAAGAGATAGAAATATACAAACGTTGATAAAAATATTTTCCGTTTGGACGTTAAGTCAACGACGAGTTGAGCTAATGAGATAAAAATATGTATACGGATGTTTTGTACATAACGTGTGAAGCGGGTTACACTACCAAATAATTCAAGGCAATTTTGAAATTAGGCGTGCCATTCGGAAAGCCAAACAGACCGCAATTTCCAGTTAGTGTTTGTAAAATGAATTCTACTAGCGATGCTGATGGTGATTTATAATATAACATAAAATGTTTCTATTTACAAAAATGCGTCGAAAACAAAATCATTAATAGTTCGTGGGAGTTAAAACTGGTAAACATTTCACTGGTATTCGGACAATTGTTTATCCCACCTCAAAACGACAAACGTATGCAGATGAACCAGTCCTTTCCAATGCTGGAAGATTGACTTTACTTCGAGATCCAGGCCTTTCCTAAGCAGCACTGCCATCCAACCTCCCATTCCTGGCCGAGTAAGAGATGCAAAGATCTGATAGTCGTCGAAAATGCGTGTCGTAAATCGTGGTCTCGCTGATGGTAGTCACATCCATATCTAGTGATCTGAGTTCGTTCAGCAAGTGACCCTGCATCCAGGGTAACCACAGGCCACGAACATTTAGACATCATCCTCTTAATATGGACATGCTGGCAGGCTAAAAAAAAGAGGAAAGATCTACTTACCTCCCTGGGGCTTGTGGAGGTCTAATGTTTCTATATGTGTTCACTGGCATCCGCACTATCAGCAGTGTGTTGGGCACTTTGAAGTTGCAGGTGCCAAAGATCTCCCTATTTTTCTCAATATCTTGCCTTCGTAATACAAAGGTCATAAATTTTTTGTTTGCCCTTCTTAGTAACACGAAGTTGGGGGTTTCTGTTGTTGTTAGTGCCTGAATGTATTTCCATTTGTGGGGCTTGAGATGCAGCTGTGTCTCCGTTGTTGTTGGTGGTTGTGTTTTTGTTGACGGTTGTGGCGTTGTTTCTGTTGTGGATGTGTCTGTATTTGCCGTGTGTATGTTTTGTGTGCTCGTAGGTGTGTGTGTTTATTTTTCTTCTTGTGTTTCCTTCTCACCAGCAACAACAACATGAACAACAACAACAAAATAGACAATGACACAGCCAGCAACAATAGCAACACTTTTGATGTTGCCGCTGCTAAGAAAAGGCTATGTTTCCACATGGACTTAACTCGTAGGGAACAACTTTTGGCCCAGATATGTAAAATAATAAAACGAGAAAAACCTGGGCCAAAGTAAACGTTCTCTCTAAAGTGATGGACCCGGTGGAGCGCAGAAGAATCACGTACATATGCAATTCAGTACGGACTCGCAAAACGAAGGTAACCCCTCGAGCTGAAGTTGAGGCCGCACTGAAGTACATCCAAGTAGACATCAAGTACAAGACAAGAGGCAGGCATTTTGGCCCCATTTAAGTGCTGTGTAAGTCCGAAGCATTCATTGGCTCCCTCTAGGACGGATCAAGTGGTGATGTATCCATCCCACATGGGCAGAGGGCCAGACAGGGTCCGCATTCCAGGAATTCCATCAGGACTGGACTTTTGGTGACTCCTGGGATGCGTGATCGAGCAGGCATGGATGTGTTGCTCATTGATGTCACTAAAACAGCTAGTTCTGGGGTGGATTTTGAATTCCATCAGGACTGGACTTTTGGTGACTCCTGGGATGTGTGATCGAGCAGGCATGGATGTGTTGCTCATTGATGTCACTAAAACAGCTGTTCTGGGGTGGATTTTGAGATCCTTCTCCAAATCAAACCAGAAAACATAAGACGCATCCCGGATCACTTCCGCCTACAGGATGGGACGGCCATACAAATGCTCACTGAGGGCAAAAGACCACATTGTTTCGTCTGTAATAAAACCACACACCGGCGAGCCTATTGCCCCCACCTAAAAAACGCAAAGCACCGCAAAACTTTATTGCTTCCAACACAGGGGCGTAGACAACCAACCCCACAACCATTAACTCCAGCACTAACACCAGCACCGGCACCAACACCAGCACCAGCACCGACAGAAACATCAGCATCAAAACCCACCAAGGAAGAGAACGAGGAAAGCTATCCCCACTCCCGAAACAAAAACATACATAAACACACAAACATCCCCACATCGGTAAACACACTGCCAGCCCCGAATGACAGAGAGTCCCCAGACATTAGTCCCCCTTCATCCTCAAAATGAAGATGGGGGGAATCTCAAAAACCCTAGAAAATACAACAAAAATAATAATTTAGGCTCTGGTTCAGCTATTTGGATGCAGAGAACAATTGATTCAATCGACCTCAGTATTTAACCAGTATTTTATTTTAACGACCCCGAATGCAAATTCAATGTAAACTAGATTTGAATTCTGACTGTAAACTACTATAACTAAATAGATCAACGTATTTAGTAGTAGTGTTATATATTTATTCCATCTTTATTGCTCCTTGCTTGAGCATAATAATCTGTTCCCTTTGTTTTACATAAATATGAATATATTTTAGAAAACCTGTGAAAACATTGTTTGAGGTTACCAAATTACGAGTGAGAATACGCAACCAGCAAAGAAGAGTTTGTAGCAATGTTGCCAAATTAAAATTCGGTTTTATAGCGTCTTATAGTTAGATTTGAATACACGAGTACATATTTCGTTTTCCTTATGAGTTAACATCAATGTATATCAATGATTGAAGTAGTACGGCCTGGCTCACTAATATTTCCGATTTTAAGGCATATTTCTTTATTTGTATCAATATAAGCTGACATTCTTTCTGATGCTTATAGCAATAAAGTTGTGTTAGAGTTCATAACTGCTGCAATATTCCTTACGAGATATTAAACCAAATTTTACACATAAATAATATAGAGAATCTTCAGTTCCATTTCATAACTTTGGTTTAGCATTATTCATGCAGCGAGTGAGGATGTATACAATTTGAAATAGCACACTATGTGTAGCCTTTACAGGAATTGTGCTCACATATTTCATTATATTTATAAATTTCACTCAAAAACGGTTTAGTATCGTTTTTCCTCTATTGTAGCCCAGCAATTGGACATTTTGTTAAAAATCTGTATTCAGCTAGAGATATGAAATATTTTAATGAACTAAAATATTCCATCAATTGGAAAAGTTGGCCTGGGGGATAGCATTTCTTGATGAAAACAGTGATACTTTCATTGAACTTCAAAAACCACTGAAATCAAAATAAAAGAAATGTGTACCATCACTTTCTTGTGCACACTTTTCTATTGTTTTTAATTTTAGCTTTATCCTTTACTTCTTCAATTTTATGTTCAAACAAATTAAGGTTATGATATATTTTTCAATATTATAAGTCAATATTTCAACTTTCGGGGAAAGTAGCTTATATTTATACCCATATAATTTTACAAATAATATCAATCATGTAATAATCTGCTTTTATCAATAGGATTCGTTTCAAATAATTTATTCCCGTGTTGTATTTCATCAGAAATGGTTTACATAAGTAACAAATATGTCACGTTATTTTCATTATTAATGATGGCATTAGTATAGAATTTTCTCATATTTTCAAATTGGGTTTTATATCCTTATCATGTCTCGTTCAATACTTACCCACTTAGTTTTGTAGCCGTAAGAATTTATTATGGGTTTTATCCAACATTAATTGCCTAGTTCAGGTATATGTAAATTAACTGTCTAAATCATGAACAAACCATTTGTGTATTTCTTATATAAACATTCCAAGTTTCTTGGAAGGGAGCCATCAGAAGCATGACCAGAAGGAATTTCGGTTTTACATGTTTGATAATTCCAACTATGACACTATATACACCGATAGCAACAAGTTTCTTTATATATAATATAAATTCGTCCAAATTCATACAGAGTTTGAGATTTTACATTGCAGATAGCATATTTATCTAATTGTAACAGACCACGATATTTAGATATACCGTTATATTTGTCACTAATATATTAGGTTTATAGAGCCATTTCAAGATAGTGATATCATTTTAAGATAGTGTTATCATTTGATTTATTTCGTAATAAAACTAAATGTCCATCTCCGATATCGTCAAAATGAAACTGATCACGTTTTATCCCCATTCAAGTAGTGCATTCTTGATTTGTTATAATTTAATTATCATTAATATTAGCTTTACAAATACGATTATTGGTTATTATTGAATAATGACTGTATATAAACATGGTCATATTTCTTTCTAGCCTAGTAATTTCCTTACAATTAATATATTAAGGCAGCGATGCTCTTTTCAGGAAATTGGTACGAGTGTGTGCTTCTAAAGATTTCTTATGTTAATATTGGAATATTTTGGTGGAATGTAACACTTGTAAACTTTTCAACGAGTCAAACAAGTATTTCTTTCAATAATAACTAAAGATATTTAGAAAAAGATATATTCCTAAGCCTTTCGCATGAAAGTATTTCTTTATATCGCGCTATTCTACATTTATATGTTGAAAGCTGCAATTATCAAACAATTCTCTGTTGGGCTAGTTTTGTCGTTGCCCACACCTAAAGTAAAATTGAAATAATTTCCGGTGTACAGTGCTAAAATGTGACATTGAGAAAGGTGTAAGTTCAATAGTTAATCGTAACAAATTGAGAGCTTAGTGTGATTTTCAGTCTATTGTATTTATATCAGAAGTATTAGATATATTTCATAAATACTCCAAATTAAAATAAATAAAGCCGCTATGTTGAAAATGATATATATTAAATAAAACTTTGAAGAAAACATTCTTTTTAAACGATATATATTGAAAACAATAATACATTTGTTCGTTAAATCATCGGTGTATTTTATTTTAAAAGATTTAATTATGAAAACAAAGTCTACTAATAATAATAATGCTCTTTTTATAGTTCAAGTTGGGGTTATTTAGAAAGACTTCTTGGGCTATTTCGAGTACGAGATTACTTACCTGGAAGAGCCACTTATTCTTCATTTCTGTTGTATAATTATCACTGTTTAGAAAGCTAATTGTGTGGTCTCATTATCAATTTCATTAGGTACTAAGAGATATTTTAATCTATTTACTATCCTTACTCATTTGGTTGGGTCTTGCTATTATTATATTGAAAGATCTGAAGTTATCCCAATTGTCCTTTATAGCAACTACGATTGTTGCATACATCAGTTTATCCTTATAATATTGATATTCGCATGTATTTTCGTTAAGTCTACAATAACTAGTTTTGTCTTTTATATTGTTTCAGATTTATCAATGTTTTATCCAGAGGAAGGTCTTCAATAACTTACACATTTAAAATTATCTTCCGCTTTAGATTATTATCGTATCCTCAATTCTTAATTTTATATTTTCTTTTGAGTAGATTTGATTTGACTTTTGTTTGCCAGTATTGAAGATCTTCAAATATATAGGTTATTTTAATCGTGTGTCGTTTTCTTGTTGATGGTCAGTTGGTGGAATACATGGCTGTTTGGGAATTGTTATCCAGGTAGTGAGAGAGAATATGTCGCCACATATGTTTTACAGCAATATTATATTTCGTTGCCTAGCGAGATTTTATGTGGTTGCTATTTTCGCTTAGCATTTACATTCCTTTTTAGTATCGACTAAGTAATAGTGTTTTGCACTGTACTCTGCAGCTCTATTAAAGTTGATGAGGTGTAATTGGTAAATAATACGCTAATCCTTTTGCTAATGATGATTGGTATAAACTTGATGAGATTCTCTGAATGGTTGGACTCAGTTTGGATGTACGATTAATGATATTTACGTTGCGTGATGTATTTTTAGGATATCGAGTTTCATTGAACTTGCCTAAGTTGGGGTGACTTTAGGAAAAGCATCTTCGAAACCATATGTACCGATCAATGTGTTAAGACATCAACACAGTAAATAATGTTTTTTCTGTGGTGTAATGACCTAATTTTCGGCAATTTTATGCTGGTTCTCTTCGCTGAGAGTATGGTTGCATTATTGGCAGTATTGGTAGTGGGTCGGACGCCATGCATGGCAGCATAGAGTTACGGCCCTTTATGATCTGAGTTAAAATCACGCAGAGATTAACTTTGCCTTTAATCCCTAGCAGGTCGATAAAATAAAGCACCAGAAATAAACTGAGATAATTGCTGGCCTTGTACCAACAATTAGAAACAATTATATATATATATATATATATATATATATATATATAGAGAGAGAGAGAGAGAGAGGGGGGTGGAGGCATAATATATTTGTTCACAAGAACATATAACTGAACTGAGATACATATAATAATATCATGTTTATAATGAAATAGTAACAAAAGCTATTATATCTCTACTACACACCATCAAAGGTGGGCAATTAAAGAAAAATACTTACTTGAGTAATGTAGTGTTTAAAGGAATAAGTTCATTATTTATGGAAACATAAGGTAGGGCGAAGTTTTTCCAATCTAAAACATCGTCAGCAAATACAGATGAAGCCATAGCAAGCGGCTTAAATATTCGCTGCTGAACCAGTTCTTTCCAGCTTTGGCCACTTATTTTTTCAGCTATGTAACCAGCAAGGATATACATGTAATTGTTATACACATAGGCAGAATGAAACTTCTTATAAGGTTTCAAATAGCGAAGCCGCCTGAAAAAGGAAAAAATTTAATGGATGAAAATTGATTTTTCTTTTCATAAATAAATTGTGTTCAAATATACAGCAACACATACACAAACACACACAAACACACACCCACGCGCACACACACACACATACACACACACACACATACACTCGTCAAGCATACTCACACATGCGTTTACATCGGTTTCTTAAGAAATTAGAAAAAGTACAAAATGTATAATAACAATGATATATGCATGCATATATGTATATATACATATATATATAAATATATATATGTGTGTGTGCATTCATTTATGTATGCATATGTGTATGTACGTATGTATGTGGTATGCATACGTGCAGTTATGTATCGTATTCCTGTATGTTTGAGGCATGCATGTAAAGTTTGTGTGTTCGTGAGCACTGTTGGTAACATGTAGCTGTAAAACCTGTTAGTTCCTATCACTGGTGACTAAATTGGGAAACCAGAGAGTGAATTTTGGACATTCCATGTAGTACGTATTTAGCCAAATAGCAGACAAACTCATCAGAATTAATGACGCACTAATTGTATGTACATATGTTTGTGGATATATGTATATGTGTAGAAATATTCTTATGTGAATGCATATGATAAAATGATTATCTACTTAAAGCTGGTTTTGCTTTTTGCTAGCTTCGCTGCATCGAAGATTATAGTGTGTCTCTTGAATTGAGCAAAAGGTTTGTCGCAATATAATTGGATGTGTCGACACAAGTCTTTCCTTACCGCAAGCAAAGACTGACATTCTTCGAGACGCAAGAAGGCAGTGAATACTTCGTTGTGATTGCTCCAACAATGAAATATTGGAAGATGTATTATAAGTTGTATCGGTCTCAGTTCTCTGGTCGCTTCTGCTGTTGTGTCTGACGTTGAAGTGCTGTCGATATCGGCTATGTGTGGTCTTATTATCGTCAAAGTAGTGTATGAAGGAAAGGGGGAAATCGATTAAATCGACCCTAATACGTGAATGGAACTTTATAATGGACACAAACACGTTAAGGAAATACGACGAAGGGCTATAATACAGTAGGATTTGCGATGCAATATGTGAAATGAAAATAACTATAACGTATAATAAAACTAACGAGAAGGAAAATCCCCAAATGATGGACACAACTACTTAGAACTTAGCAAGGAGCACCAGTGATCAAGGATTACTTTATTCAAAGGTCCTCCCTCACCTCTTTATTTTTTTGCCTAGAGGTGCAGGCTGAGAGAGGCACATTCATTCGGTGTATGATCACTGAGGGCAACAGTTCTCTCTCCCTCTTGATCTTCTCGATACAAAGCTTGGGTAAAAAGAAAGGTTTGCCATTACTCGTTTCAGTCCTTGCAACATAGCCACCAGACAGATGAATACTCTCTGCTATTCTATGTCGAAAATGTAGTAGTGCGACATTTTTGGTGGATTCGAACAATACTCTGATCCATTTTACACGGGACAACAGCTGTTCAAGAAATCTCCACAAAGCAGCACATCTTGAAACACGAACATACAGAACGGTTTCGTCGCTTTGCACGACTACCCGGCTGACGGTGCTTCCGTTCCTGTAATGTTTAATTCGAAACGGCAATGTCATCAGTAATGGCGCCAAGTCAAATACTTATGAAATTATCAGCAATTTTCAGATTGAAAAGTCTGCTGAAAAGTCTAGCCAGGTGACTGTTTTCGACGCTCAGTATCTTAAATAATACCCTAAATCTTCAAAAATATTACTTAATTGCGTGGTTATAGGGCCGTTTCAGCGACTAAATCTGTTTGCTTAAATCGTGAGAAACAAAGGCAATATATTTCAGTGAAATGGTATATTGAATAGTGCAGTACTGTGTATAAAATAAAATAGGATGGTAACCATTGGTAAGCCTTCGATCATAGAACAAACATGTTGCAAAACAGCAATAGGAATAATTATATGTACATGCATCATGGTCTACGCAATCGCTATTCAATAAATTAACGCCAACACATATTCAACATACTCTATATAATTACAATGCAACTCACTCAACGTATCTTCTATATAGCTGATGAGCCGTTTCAAAACTAGTCTCCCATCTAACGCCAGGACAAATTGTACAGTCGTGGACATTACTGAACCCCAAAACCTAAGGTCACGCATACATGTTAAGTGTATGGGATTTTAATTACAGCACATATATCATATATATATATATATATATATATATATATATATGATAATAATGATGGCTGCGCGTTGCAAATGGTGGTGCATATGAAAAAGTAAGTCCTTCATCAGTGACCCTCCAACCGTCCCAGGCATTTCATCGCTTTAATGCCATATGCCTCAGGTTGGTGCGAACAACGGCTAAAAAAAGTCGTTGGGACACATAAATAAAGGGGACGCCAGGGTAACAAACAAAAAGGTTTAAGCAACGGAAAGTGAGAAGAAATAGACAAGTCCCAGATCTCTATAAATATAAACTCGGTGAAATCGTGAACAAGAGACAAAAGACCATCAAACCTGGTTGAAATGTGAGCAAGGAAAGAATTTCGCACAGGTCTAACGGGGGGGGGGAGGAAGAAGAAGAAGAAGAAGAAGAAGAAGAAGAAGAAGAAGAAGAAGAAGAAGAAGAAGAAGAAGAAGAAGAAGAAGAAGAAGAAGATAATGGGGTCTGGTCTACGAATTCGGTAAACATAAGTTTTGTGAAGTCGCAGACGAAAGAGAGAGAGAGAAAAAAAATTCCATACCAGCTTGGCCAAGACCGCGCGAGAAAAGAATTATACACAGGTCAAACTTGAAGGAGGAGGAGGAAAGAGGAGGAGGAGATGTAGTGACAGAGAATGAGTGAGTGAAAGTTGAGGAGGAGGCTAACAGAGAGAGAGACTGCTAGAAAGGGTAAAAGGTACAAAGAACGAGAAAGGTTAAAAGGTACAAAGAACGAAACAGACGAGTGGCAGCAGAAGAAAAATTATGTGTAAATATGATAATAATGATGGCTGCGCGTTGCAAATGGTGGTGCATATGAAAAAGTAAGTCCTTCATCAGTGACCCTCCAACCGTCCCAGGCATTTCATCGCTTTAAGGGCCATATGCCTCAGGTTGGTGCGAACAACGGCTAAAAAAAGTCGTTGGGACACGTAAACAAAGGGGACGCCGGGTAACAAACATAAAGGTTTAAGCAACGGAAAGTGAGAAATAATAGACAAGTCCCAGATCTCTATGAATATAAACTCGGTGAAATCGTGAACAAGAGACAACAGAACATCAAACCTGGTTGAAATGTGAGCAAGGAAAGAATTTCGCACAGGTCTAACGGGGGGGGGGGGGAGATATATATATATATATATATATAAACGTGTGTGCGCTTGAAAATCTTATGATTTGTAGCCGGAAGTTACGCCTGAGATAAAATTGTTAGCGCCCCTGAATCGTAGAAGATATAACCAGTGCAAAGGGTTTTATATATATATATATATATATATATATATGTATGTATGTATATTGTTATATTTTCAGAGGGTTATGTTGCCAATAAAAACACCCGCACCCGTTGGTTTTCACTCAAATTTATTATAGATTTCCGGTTGGTTGGTTCGATATACGGGAAGTTGTTTATATATTGTCAAAGCTCTTTCGTCACACATTATGTGACATCCTCAGTGACTATATTTTTATTTTGTGTGTCTCTCCTTTGTTCTGTGGTACATCATCTTCTTTTTGCGTGTTGTGTCACACAAAAAAACAAGATGGCGTAGGACAGAACGAAGGAGATGCACACAAAATAAAAATATAGTTACTAAGGAGGTCACAGAATGTGTGACGGAAGAGTTTTGACAATATATAAACAACCTTCGGGATATCGAACCAACCGACCAACCACCCAACCGGAAATTTATAATAAATTAAAGTGAAACTAATATGTGCGTGTGTTTTTATTGGCAACATGACCCTCCCAAAGTATAACAGTATCTGTTTCAACACACGTTTTCAGAAGAAATCTCGCAAAACAAATTCAAAAACGAATTATATATATAAATATATATATATATATATATATGTGTGTGTGCGTGTGTGTGTGTGTGTATATATAATATACATTTAAAATTATAAATATCATGTGTGAGATAACCTCGAACCTGCGCCTTATCGTCTAAGTATATATCTCAAAGAATAAATCTGAGCTGTTAATCATTACAAAAAAGTGAATGACATATATACATATATATATCTAATGGTATATACGTACAATAGAATATGAACTTTAACGGAAGACAATTTGCATTGCATATAAGAACACATGGTTCATTACGGTATCATATTAACATTTAACAAAAAATGTTTAATATAGATACCTGATAAAAATAATATATACTTTTCCTTTAAACATATCCTTCAGAAATCAGGAATAGGTTTCACCAAAATATCAGTGCAGTTAGATGATCGATCTGGCTCGTCAGTAAAAGAAAATCGATCCATCTGAACGTACACATGTTAAAATACAGAACTGAGAATAGCGAAAGAAGCATATGGTGTTATAAAAAAAAGCCACTGTACACTGTTACTGTCCGTGTGACGTGAAAGGATTTTAGGACAACTAGAATTAGCAGCCTAATCTCTCAAGATAGTAAAGCTCAAACAAGTAAATATATTACATTTAAAATTACATATGACGCCTTATCATCTAAGAATAAACTCAAAGAATAAATCTGAGCAGTTAATCATTACAAAAGAGTGAATGACATATATGCATGCACATATATCGAATGATACAACAGAACATATAAACTTTAACAGGAGACATTCTGCATTGAATGTAAGAGTACATGGTTCATTACAGTAGTATATTAACATTTAACAACAATTTTAAATATATATATTTTTCCTTTATATGCCACCTGTTAAAGTTTATATGTTCTATTGTACGTATATATATATCATTAGATATATATGTATATATGTCATTCACTATTTTCCAATGATATATATATATAAGGATTTTGCTTCACTAACATACGGTATCGTGTGCATTGCCACTTAATGGAAACCTGTGCAAATATCTTTTACCATATCACCGGTTCGATCCAGGCTTTCTGACTGATAGTTGTTAGTTGGAAGCCCTTGAAATATATTGCACAAGCTGTTTAATGGTATTTCCTGGTAATACACTTTATCACACGATTGCGACATGACAATAACGTTTAAGATATACGCACCTTTGGCATACGCATGGCTGATACGTTAATTTACTGTTCAGCATTCAATGAACTGAAAGCTCCTTAATAAAGAGGCGGATTATCCATCTAACATACAAAAAATATAGTCGAAAAGAAAGATGCTAGCATCATCTTCACAATGCACCTATGGTTTGGGCCCCGTGCTCTCCGCCTACCACAAATATCGATCTCATATCTCATAAGAACAATATGGCACAATTATTTAACCTCAACCGTCCCTCTCTCTTTAACATCACAACAAAACACATAAAAACAGAAACAGATTCCCTCGAATTCAAAAGAACTTTGTACAAATTCCTCCAATAAATTCCGCATAAACCCGCTACCACCGTATATGTCCCAGAAATCAATAACTCTCTACTTGAGTGGGCCATGGTGTTCGTGCTTCTATTATGTTAGAGATGGCCAGGGCCAGTATTGGTCAAAACCTATCAAAGGTACATAAGAATAACTTTATTCGCCTAGAAAACACATTGGTGTTATGAGGATTTTCGCTTGAAAAAAAAAAGAAATATATATATATATATACATCGATATGTCCTCATTAGTTTCTTCGTTGTTTTTGGTATAGTGTGGCCATGTCTGCCTGCATCAATTTTCAATTTGTCAAGCTGTCTAAACGTATGTTATTACTCTTAGGCCTCACCTTATTGAGTGCTTTTCTGCTCATTCCTAATTGTAGGTCGTTTTGCTTGGCCACACCCAAAGCTTCGATTTTACTAAACTTCGACTTGTATATATATATATATATATATATATATATATATATATATATATATATATAATTAATAAAATAATGAATAAACAAAGAAACAGTTCCTTATATTAAAAAAATTCATCATTTTACGATCGTTTCTAGGATATATATATACACACACATATATATATATATATATACACTTATATATATATATATATATATATATATATACATATATATACACATACACACACACACATACACACATATATATATGCACATATATATATATATACACACATATATACATACATATATACATATATATATACACACATACATGCACACATACATACACATATATATATACACACACATACACACTTATATATACATATAATTATTGGGGGGGGGGATTAAATTTATTAGTGAGAAATAGTAAA
This sequence comes from Eledone cirrhosa, assembly GCA_964016885.1. Taxonomy (NCBI): domain Eukaryota; kingdom Metazoa; phylum Mollusca; class Cephalopoda; order Octopoda; family Eledonidae; genus Eledone; species Eledone cirrhosa. Next base: position 349,729,864 of record OZ024743.1, read on the forward strand.
TATATATAGTTTTCAAGGAACATAGAGTCATAACCTGAAGTTAAAGCATTATATATGTTTACTTAATGGTATCAGTTTTAGGAAATTATATTTGTAGGAAGGAAAGCAAAATTATGTAGTTCATCAGTAGTAGAATATTAATTATAGGTTAACTAAATTAAAAATAGTTTATATATTAATTTCTAAAGTGTATATTAATTAGGTTTATAATATTTAAAGCAGAATTATGTAGTTCATCAGTAGTAGAATATTAATTACAGGTTAACTAAATTAAAAATAATTTATATATTAATTTCTAAAGTGTATATTAATTAGGTTTATAATATTTAAATGTTTTTCTCAGTTTATGATTACACGATATTATTAATTCCTGTCGCCTATATATATATAGGAAAAAGTATGACCCTGACGACAGAGCTCAAGCCGTTTCGACGGGTATTTCTGAGTCCAGAAATAGCCGTCGAAATGTCTTGAGCTCTGCGGTCGGAGTCATACTTTTTTATTTATAGCAGTAAATAAAGGATTATGAGTTCATGCAATTGACTTATGTTTCGTCAGTATATATATATATATATATATATATATATATATATATATATATATATATATATATATATGGAAAAGAATGAAATGAAATGAAATTTCTCACTCTTAGTACGGCTGATACTTAAATATGAGTATGTATACGTACATACATATATGTATACAGACGTACAGTAGTATGTATATATATACATACATGCACACATATATATATATACGTATGGGTCTACCGAACATTTATTATAATTGTTTCTACTTTAGGCACAAGGCCAGCAATTACCAGTACATTACTGGTACTTTATTTTATCGACCCCGTAAGGATGAAAGGCAAAGTTAACCTCGGCGAGTTTTGAACTCAGACTGTAAAGGGACGTAACTATGATAGAAAGCATGGCGTCCAACCCTCTACCGATACTGCCAATTAACCGCCCTATGTTCGCTCTTTGGTTACAAACAAACCGAACATTATAATAAATGTTCGGTAAACCCATACGTACATATATATATGTGTGCATGTATGTATATATATACATACTACTGTACGTCTGTATACATATATATATGTACGTATACATACTTATATATATATAACTACCAAAATGTTAACGCTCTACATGACTGAATACAATAAATGTAATCTGAGTTTTTCGAATATTAGTAATAATATTCAATTCGTTTGCAATTATGCAAACAGCCTCTTTTAAGCCATCTCAGTAGAATGAGACCCTCATTCTTGCTCTTGTGTTGGTATGTAAACAGAAGTGCAGGCACTGACGTTTCTGGATCATTACTCTTCATAAGTGAAGTTTACTTTTCACCACCCATCTCTCAGGCTAGTGAAAATATATATTTTCTAAAATATACAGTGACTGAACAGCCTGATTTGCATATTACCAGACTTGTTGATCAGTCAGCTCTGCATATTAGCAGATCCACTGATCATCCAGATTTGCATATAAGCAGATAGGCCAGACAGTATCATGTATATTCAGTCGCTTCACCCCATGAAACTGGGCTAAACACCGGCCAAATACGACTTCTGGCTTAAGATACAAATATTTAAATTATATCTTTTAATTTATTTTAAAAAAATTGTTTGAATCTTGCTTGCTCCGCTTATCTCAGTTTTATAGTTCTAGTATGTCAAATTAATACTATAGAACAACCACTGTATCATAGACACCCTATATATTTCCAGGGATGCTTAGTACATCTGGAGATATTGATCTCCTTTTATATATTCTCCGTTATGTAGAGAACAATTCCGTTGTTTTATTTAGCTGTTATTTTAGTGGCGCGATAGACAACATGTCTATGTTTACCTCCGCTTCTACTAAGGCCTGGCTCATGCACAGGTCAAATTTACGGCCTCATTCGCCCCTGTGTTAGCTGGCAGGTGGCAATATATTTTGCCGTTCCTGGGACTTTTGTCCTAGGTAGAGAAAATGCTTTCTGAAGATCTTTACATTTCCATTGGAAATCCATAGGATTTCCAATCTTTTGTTCAGTGAAAATGTATGTATGTATGTATATATATATATATATATATATGTATGTAAGTATTTGTGTATGTATGTATATATATTATTCTTTTAGAGAGAGAGAGAGAGAGAGAGAGAGAGAGAGAGAGAGAGAGAGAGAGAGAGAGAGAGAGAGAGAGAGGGAGAGAGTAATAGGTATGCAAACCTACAAATAAAATAACTTTCAAATGCCGGGATCGATTAAATCAAAAATGTATACCATTGGGCCTCTATAAGTAATTATTATTACAATTTATATTTTCCGGACTACTAACATTGTTTTTAAATTCGCTTAAATACATTTTCATTATGTTTTAATCAATTTTCATTTCCAGTCGTCTTCTCATGTCTCATAAATTTCTGGATTACATGTATTTCTATATTACATTCAGGAATATATAGAAAACGTGACGCCTACCTTCTATAAAATATGTGGAGTGTATGAGCAATGATAGCCTGGAAATGATTCTGAATATCTGAGCAGCATTTTCTTGAGCACTGTCATATTATGGATACTTTTCCAACGTTATTAGCCTGACAGTGCTACAGGAATGGAGAGGCATTGCCAGTCGAGGATAAACTCTAAGAAAACGTATCAGTGTTTTAGCGGCCTGCAAGAGAAACGGTCTAAGATGTGAGCAGGGTTAAGACGTCATCCGTCAATCCCTCCGTCAATTTATGGGCATTGCTGATGCGCAGGTTTATACTGAACAGCTGTTATCAGGTGCTGCAAGATCCAGCTGTCAGCTGAGTCTATTGTGATTATTAAACCATCGCCTTCTTTTCACAAAGAAGAACGACTAGTCCTCCAATGTATTATGGCTATCAGGATGGAATTTTAAAGATGAACGTGGTTGATAGAATTGAGATATATATATTAGTCTATACGAGTAAAGAAAACTATGTGCAATACTAGCTATTGTATTAATGATATTAGTGAAAAGCTGAAAGTGTTGTTCTGCGTTATACTTCATGTAATACGACGTCTTTCTTTACAAAATGTATTTTCGAGACTGGAAATAAATGTTTTACGACATGAAACTACTTTCTACTCGGTTGTCATTCATTACGATATAGAAGGTTGCTTTAATTCCATTGATTGTTTAGACAGTCATGCTTTTGATTTGATTTTTATTTTGCTGTGAGAATCGTACTTTGATGTTATGCGTTCTTAGGTTACCTTTCTGTCATGGTAATTTTATTGTCTTGAGAAATTGTCGAGCATGCTGGCTTTTCAATACAAAGCATATTCTTCTACAAAGAATATTATCACAATAGACTGACACAGATATTGTGATAGATTATTTGTTTCTTCATTCTGTTTCATTCCATAATTTCTTGCGACCTCTCCATTCATGATACCCCGTGTCACTCTCTTTTTTCATTTCGTCAGAAATATTTTGTCTCCATTAAACTTCACTATGAGAAACTTACCATGTACGTGTCTATTTTCCTTCTATCAACTAGCATTTGTTCAATAGGAATAACAATCGCTTTGTTAATACTGGCCTCAAATGATCTACAAAGATTTTAACTGCTTGGCTAGGCATCAGTTTCTTAGATATGCGGCAATGAATCAAAATCTAATGAAACATACACGCTGGTTAATTAATGCAGATAATTTTTATTGGTGGTAATATAATTCAGCAACTCTATTATTGTCAATGGATGGGGAGATTTATCGGTTTTCATTGCTAAGAAGAGATATCCATTCGATGATTCGAAAATGAGTGTTCCAGGGTTTAATCAACAAAAGCGATTGCTCCTGAAATTAACATGTATGAGGCTGAGCATCTCATAGACACGCGTGTCTTATCAAGATTCACAGGTAGTTTCAGTATGACAGTGTCCAACATGGCTGGCTATTTGTATTACAAATACAGGCCATTCTACAGGCTTCCAAAGATTGATCTTCTGTTCAATATTATTCACAATGCTTTGGTCGACCCGAGGCCATGATAAATGAGGTTTACCAAAGAGGCCACTGTGGGCTCGAACATGGCAAATTATGATGGTCAAGCGATCTTTATAACCTACTGCCCATCATGCGTCCACAACACGTTCGACGACCTACATGAAGGTATAACAGTTGGCTAATGCATTTCTATGACATGTATCTTTCCCTAAGTAATGACCTATACATATATATATACAGTGTATACTGTGTGTATATATATATATATATATATATATATATATATATATATATATAACCTATCCTCAAATTCGACAGCTGTTTGTAAACAAAGCCTGCTTTGTCCCTCCCTGCATAT
>OZ024743.1:349739199-349779199 GCA_964016885.1 Eledone cirrhosa
TTATATGGGCGCAACGTTATATCTATGTATCTATCTAAAAAGAAAGACAAAGATGTATAGAGAGAGATCGCTAAATCGCCTAATGCGGCCCCTAAGGTATTGGCAATTCGAAATGTTGTTTGCTCAAAACACTCACAGGACCATAAGTATTACATGTGTAAAGTTTGAAAACAATCGGTTGGGTGGTTCTAGAGTTTTAGGGAGTCAGACAGACAGACTGACAGACATTCTCTGTTTTAGAGATGAGTCTATTGATATGGACATCCATTGATAAACAATACCAGGCCTATATATCTCATTACTGAATTGCAAAGTTCGACTTTGAAACTGTCTGGATGTTAATAGTTATTAAATGTATCCTTTTGAGTTCTGACAACCGTACTATCTTTAGTTAATATATTCGTCACCCTGGCCGTTTTGTATCCCTTGTGATTTGAACACATATATATGTATTTATGTGTGTTTCTCTCTTTACTGTTTTATATATATATATATATATGTGTGTGTGTGTGTGTGTGTGTAGATGAAGACATATCAGCAAGCACATATACTGGTTTCTAACATTGGCTCAATGCTAGCAATTTACAGAAAGGTGACGAATGATTATTTCGACCCCTGTACTCAACTAGTACTTATCTTATAAACCCCTGGTAGGATGAAAGTCAAAAATGACCTCGTCGGGATTTAATCAAATAACGTAGAGCTGTAATTAAATGCCACAAATCATTTCTTCCGACTCTCTAAAGATTCTGTCAACTCACCACTCCTGTACGCATATATAATAATTGTTTCTACATTTGGCACAAGGCCAGCAATTATCCAGTGTAATACTGGTACTTTATTTCATCGACCCCGTAAGGATGAAAAGCAAACTTAACCTCGGCGAGATTTGAACTCAGAATGGAAAGGGGCGTAACTCTATGTGTCAAAGCATGGCCTCCGACCCTCTACCGATACTGCAAATCCACCGCCCTTTATATAATAATTGTTTCTACTTTAGGCACAAGGCCAGCAATTACCCAGTGCATTACTGGTACTTTATTTTATCGACCCCGTAAGGATGAAAGGCAAAGTCAACCTCGGCGGGATTTGAACTCAGATCGTAAAGGGACGTAACTATGCTGGAAAGCATGGCGTCCGACCCTCTACCGATACTGCCAATCCTCCGCCCTTTATATAATAATGCTTACATATTTGGGCTTCTGTTTAGGAGGATGTAGTGTGGGTGAAAAATACACATAAACACACACACATAAACGAGAGAGAGAGTGAGAGAGAGAGAGAGAGAGAGAGAGAAGGAGGGGGGGAAGTATGAGATAGAGTGAAAGAAAGAGAGAGAGAGAAAGTATGAGATAGAGTGAAAGAAAGAGTGAGAGAGAGAAATAACAGAGATGATCTTATATAAAACCAAACTAAAAGAAAAGTTAAAAACCAGCCACCCGAGGACTTCTTCTGTTAAGAGGTTGTAATAATGCATTAAGTGAAAATCTCTTGATATGAACAACTCTTTAAAGTTTTTTCATGTTGGAAAGGTTAGAAAAGTTGCTAAGATAATGGATATAGCTCTCTGCTCATTAGTTTGGAACTGATTGTCTAATGGCATCATTTAACCTACTCTTATGCAACAGTATTACATTATCCAGCCAAAACTGTTTCTTCTAGTAACTGAATTTGCACAAGTCATTACCAATGTGGTCAATTATTTATAAACTGTTGAGCAAGCTAAATCCTCCAACCGGCACACCTTGCGGTGTGTTGCTATTCCACTTCATTAAACTATGTATGGGGATAAGGAGATAGACCTCAAAGACAAACTGTTTCAGTGTAAGTTTTACTAATGAAATAGTTCAATTCGATAAACTTGTAAAATCTAGCTTGAATTTGATTTTACTTACAAATGGTACTACGTTAAACGTTATTTTCATCCACGTTTAACGTAGTACCATTTGTAAGTAAAATCAAATTCAAGCTAGATTTTACAAGTTTATCGAATTGAACTATTTCATTAGTAAAACTTACACTGAAACAGTTTGTCTTTGAGGTCTATCTCCTTATCCCCATACTTTTTATAAACATGCACAGTCTTTTTTAAACTATTCCCTCCTATTTTCCAAAACAGTGTTGGCAATATATATATGTTTTTATAAGTTCCTGCAGTTTAATGCACATATATACATATGATAGATAATGTATTCCTGGTTTGTAAAGAAAAAAGAACGGGATTGTGACAATTCGAATCATAATATAATAAAGGGAGAAGTGCAGGACTGCATCCTATATATAATTTTTTATCCCGTTAGTAAAATAAGTTAGATTACTTTGAATAAATAATTGTTTCTACTTTTGGCACAAGGCCAGCAAATTACTCAGTGCATTACTGGTACTTTATTTTATCGACCCCGTAAGTGTGAAAGGCAAAGTTAACCTCGGCAGGATTTGAACTCAGAATGGCAAGGGCCGTAACTCTATACGTCAAAGCATGGCGTCCGACCCTCTACCGATACTGCCAATCCACCGCCCACTTTGAATAAATAATGAATGAATATTACATAATTTATGTACAAAATTTCGTAGCTGTTAATTAGATATAAATATTCTTATATATAATTGTTTCTATTTTTGGCACAAGGCCAGCAATTACCCAGTACATTACTGGTACTTTATTTTATCGACCCTGTAAGGATGAAAGGTAAAGTTAACCTCGGCGGGATTTGAACTCAGATCATAAAGGGACGTAACTCTATGCTTCAAAGCATGGTGTCCGACTCTCTACCGATACTGCCAATCCATGATTGCTTATTTTAAGATTCAATTCTTTTAAAATGTTCAAATATCTACACTTCCGGTTAGCGTCCGCTATATCATAACACTTATTACATCTCTTATGTAAACGTTTATATATTTGCATTGTTGTATAAGGTTTATATTTAGGTGGCTAATTTTCTTCTTTTTCGTTTTCATAAAATTTTGCCGTAATGCAGTTTATATATAATATCGTCTTTTTTAAATATATCATGGATTACTTTACTGATTACAGAAGAGAGTGTAACACAGTCTCTCTTCAATTTCTGTGCATATTGTCAATTACGATTTTATTTGACGTATCATATCTACATGCATATATATTTGCGTATAATATCAATATACACACTACACAAGCGAGCAGAAAACCACCCGAAGGGTGATCATTCTGCTAGTACATTTAATAATGCGTTTGTTCGATAAGCGTGGGCTTGTGCTAAAGAAAAACAACAACATCACAAACAACACAAATAACAACTATTCAACAGCAACAATTACTCACATTAAACTTTACTAAATGATGTAAGCGTATATAAAATTGATATTACCGCACTATATCTTCAGTGTTTGCATCAATTCCTGTGGCAAGGGCGCCGAAATAGCCAGGTATTCCAGTTTTGTGCGCAAGGAGGTCTCGGATATTGACATATTTGCTCCGGTGTTCATCACATAGTTGGAAATTTTTTCCTAATATCTCTTGTACAGGTGTATCCCAAGTCAAACTGTAATAAGTAAAAATCAACAACATAATTGTGCATCACCTGAACAATGTTATTATACATAATTTGTAATAAAATAATTTATTGTGGATTTGTAGATTCCGAGAGCGCAAGGCAAAATAATTTGCACCATTTGTTCCAGCTCTTTAGAATTGGAGTTACAAATTCACCGAGGTCCAACTTTGGCTTTCATCTTTCCAGAATTGATGAAATAATAGTTAAGTACAGTGTGGATTTACTCAATTAACCCTAGCCCCTACATTTTTGGCTGAGTGTCTAAATGAGAAACCACTGAGTTAAAAGGGAATAGCCAAAGAAACTACTGATGTAGTCTATCAAGAGTAAGTAAAATAAAAATCTCACAAAGTGGAATATGTTTTGTATGATGAGGAAGGGAATTTTAACGTTTCAGACATTTGTCTGTCATCAGCGAGAGTGAAAAGACCTTAATAATTGGAGCTGGGATGGCTGTGGAGTTAGGCATTTCGCTCTGCAGCCACAACGTTTCGAATTCGGATCACCTGCGTGTCTCATTGGGAAAGTGTCTCCTATTACAGGTTTAGATTAATGAATGGTTTTGTTGATGACAAACGCGCGCAGGCCTATCCTACACACACACACACACATACACACACACACAAATACTCACACATTCATAAACACACAGACACATATGTATTTATATATATATATATATATATATATATATATATATATATATATATGTGTGTGTGTGTGTGTGTGTGTGCGTGTAAATGTAGATGTAGGAACAGACGCGCATGCACACACACACACACACATGTATATGTGTGTGTGTGTGTGTCTGTGTGTGTGTGTGTGTGTGTATATATATATATGTGCGTGAATGACTACATCTACACCACTTAACAAACGGTTTGCTTCTATATGACCTTAACTGAGCATCTCGATAATTGGAGAGCGATTAATTAAGTACTGACTTAAATATTCATGACTATATGATCGACTAAATCCTTGAATGCAGAGCCCCAGCATAGCTCTAGTCCAATGACTCATATCAGGTCTCAAATTTTAAAAGAATTATAGTAATATTGTGCTAGACACACTATATATATATACATTTTATATTTTATTAAGCGTGAGGGAGGGTAGAATCAGCAGGAATACGATACTTTCGGATCTAATTTTCTGAAGTATATGGTTAAGTCTTCATTTTAATATATATTGGTCTCGGTCACAACATATACAGAACTTATTTCAATTTAGTACTTTTTATATCCATCTGTCTTTAACAAATTGTTTACTTACGTATTTGACACAAATAGACACAAATCCACACATCGGATTCCACCAATAAACAGAAGCACATACACGAACATATAGTCGCATATAATGTGTCACACACTCAATTGTTATATGCAGAATACGTAACACAATTATCTATCTACTCATATGTAAAAACACTTGATATTTTCATGTCTTCAGTATCGAATGTGTAAAACCCCCCGAAAAAGAGAAAATATTGTTAATATAATTACTGGGATGATGAATTACTGAATGTATTATATTTGTTTTCAGTATGTTATCGTCCTTCATAGCGCAGGTCGATTGGGTAAGAAATAAAATATTTTAAGTAGCTGATATCTGGAAATCCCTCAATATATATCGACTGGAGTATCTGCAAGAACCCGCCAATTAGAAACTTTTCAAAATTGCAAACGGCTGTAATAGGATATTATAATTCTAAGAATGTGGCAGGAATTGATAGCTTCGTTAGAGCGAAAAACATAACAGCTTTCTATATTCTTTCTCGCTCTATGCACTCTGATTTCAAGTAACATCGTGATCAATTTTGCCTCATTTCCTACATGCACACACACTCAAACGTACACGTACACTCACACATACACGTACACACACACACAAACGCACACGTACTCACACACGCACATATACACATACACATACGCATACACATGTATATATATATATGTGTGTGCGTGTGTGTGTGTTTGTGTGTGTGATTGTGCGCGCGCGTGCTTTTAAGTGTGTGTGTGTATGTGTATCTATCTATAGAAACATATCTATCTATCTATCTATATATATATGCGAAAAGTACATGTAAAACAACAAAGCAAACAATTATTTACAATGCAAATATATATTAGTTTAACGCTTGGCATAGGACAAAGATCAATAATTGATTTTGCTATTCTATGATCTCTTCGATTCTGTGATGGATGTTCGAGTTAAGAGAAGGGATGAGCTGTCAACTGATCATAATCTAGTTATGTGCAACGTGAGACTAACTCAAGCCAAGAACGCCCATGAAACTGGCAAGTCCAACATGACCTGCAGGATAAAGTAGGAAGTGCTGCATGATGAGGAGCGTGTGTTAGGTAAGCGGTTACTATTGCATCCAAATTCAGGGAACTCCTTGAGTAAACTGAGGTCGTCACAACGGTGTTCAGCTCGGCAATTTGTGTTTTAGCGGTTAAATTGTGCGGGGAAAAAGTGTCTTTGTGTGGCGCGGAGTGGCATAAGTAACCCCTTGGTTCGATCAGCAGTTTAAAGATGCCATCCGCGCAAAGAAACTTACCAAGCTTCGCTTGGGTATACGTTCCTTGCACTTCCGGTACAAACAGGGGTGAAATCTCGCAGCAAAGACAAGAAAGGCGTATGAAATTAAGACATGGGGTTACACTGGAATCTGACTTTAGATTAGCATATAATGTGTTCTGGCAGATCATCCACCAACTTTGTATTAAGAAGTCCCCCTAGCAAGCCTGCTATAGAAAAGCATCTGGAGTCCATCTCTCTTTAATGTGGAAAGAAAATGTTGATCTAAATCCGGTCATCTAGAATCAATAACTAACCAGTCTGAGGTTGTTGTCACAAAATTAATTTAAGCGTTCAAATATACCAAGGCAGCTGGTGGGATGAAATCCGGCTCCAGATAGAGAAGTTATTCTTTGGCTGACTCAAGTGTGGCAGGTTGTTTGGATCACTGGAAAGGCAATAACGCAATGCCAATCGGCAGGGATAATTCAAATTTTCAAAACAAAAGAGAAAAAAGAAAAAAAAAGTAAAGAGAGGACAAGAGAGATTGCTTTAATTATAGAAGGATCTCGTTGTTTAGTCTCTTGGGTAAAGTTGATGCTAAGTTTCTGGAATCCAAGCTACCTGTCGAAGAGTGCGGTTTCTGCCCTGGACGTCTTGTTTATACTCCCAGTTTTTTCACATTTAATTTTGATATATAATATTGCTTCTCCGAGAGATTACTTTCATTGAGATGTTTGGGTATTAGAGACTAATCAACCTTTGATATCAACACTGCGAAGGTCTTTAAGAAGCATTGCTAAGAAGTGTATGCTTGTTTCGCAGACCTCAAAAAAGCATACGATCTCGTTCCACGGGTGATGTTTTAGCAAGTTCTGAAGGATATAAGATCAATGGACAGCTTCTTATTGTCCCGAAGTCTCTATAAGTATGTGTGTCCGGATAAATTGTGTAAAGGTGAAAGCATTTAATGTGGGTGTCGGAATCCACCAGGAGTGCGTACTATCACCTCTCCTGTTTATATCAACTGGATTAACATGCGCAGCCGGGACAGAAGTGGTTTGAAACCTGATGGTTGTCAGATAAGTTGGCTGGTAGTTGCAGACGGCATAGTACTACTTAATTCATCGGAAGATGATGTCTAGCATGCACATGATATATTTTCTGCGGAGTGCAACACGGCAAGGATGGAAATCGGTGCTGTGAAAACTGAGATACTCTTCCTCTCAATGAAGCCTGCGCAGTGCTCTACATAGGAGTGGAGTTTCACTGAAGCAGGTGGAGACGTTCAAGTATCTCGGAGCCGTATTCATGAGAGATGGAAGGCAAGAGGTTGATTTAAGTGCAAAAATCAGTAGGTGGTGTTTCAGCATTCTATCACTAGAAGAAATGAGGTAGGTTAAATGTCAAACTCGCTACCATCATAGTATTTGTACCAATCCATACATATGAGCATGGACCACAAATAATTGAAGAATCCACCACACTCTTCCGGGATGTATAATTCTTTAAATATAAGAGAAATGAAACAACAGATCCGAAAGCGTAACACTACGCGTGTTTTGTTTTGTTTCTTTATTTCACCATGCTGCCTCGGTTAAGGAAACATTATGTATTATACCTTGTTCTACTTCTCTTAGATTTTAAGAATTATACTCCACTGAAGAGTGTGGCAGATTCGTCATTTATTGGCGGTTACAATAAAAATTCTTCCCCATACGAAACCAAGGTAGGGAGATCTTTATATAAGGGGAGTTAGATAGAAAAATTGTTTTGTCCATCTAGTTTGTACTCCCAGTTTATTACTTTTCTGAGAGATTACTTTCATGAGATGTTTGGGTATGGGAGACTAATTAACCTTTGGTATATGTGTATATATATATATATATATATATATATATATATATATATATATATATATATATATATATATATATATATACATAATAGAATTAGAATTTAGCTACGAACATAGCTGTATATAAATATGTATTTCAATTTCGTATTTCTAAAGAAATACGGTAAGTATATAAATAAACATTTAGAAAGCCATAGTTATGAATAACACATTGGCAGCCCGGCAAAAGCAAGGAGGAGAATAGTCGATGCATTTCGAACTCAACTGGTGCTCATCAGGACGATCTTTCTCGCTCTTGTAACCGCCGAATGTTGAAAACTGGCGAAAATATATAGTTTTTTCGTCTGTGTAAATGAGCTAATTAATCTCATTTGTATATGAAGCTGTATAAGTTGGCTCAACTTATAATAGATTAACATTAGAATTTAGTTTCGAATAGAGCTGTATACAGATATGTATCTGAATTTCGTATTTCTAAAGAGATTCGGTATGTTTATAAATAAACATTTAGAAAGCCATAGCTATGAATATCACGATGCATCGAGGTTGGTCCCCCTTGCTTCTGCCTGTCAGTGCCAGGTGGCGTTAGCTGCCAGTGTGTTATTCATAGTTATGGCTTTCTAAATGTTTAGCTATGTTCGAAGCTAAATTCTAATTCTATTCTATATTAAGTTGAGCCAACTTATACAGTTTCCTATGCAAATGAGATTAATCATCTCATTTACACAGACGAAAAAATTATATATTTTCGCCTGTTTTCAAAGTCCGGAAGTTGCAAGAGCGGGAAAGATCGTCCTGATGAGCACCAGTTGAGTACAACATGCATGGAGGATTATCCCCCTTGCTTCTGGCGGGCACCGCATAGTGGCGTTAGTTGCCAGTATGTAATTCATAGCTATGGCTGTATAAATGATTATTTATAAACATACCGTGTTTCTTTAGAACCACGAAATTGAAATATATATATATATATATATATATATATATATATATATATATATATATATATATATATATATATATACATATATATATATATATATACTATGTGTGTATGTGTATGTTGAACAACCAAAATAAAACAAAACTTGAAGATACATTCTTAATTAGCTCATTGCTTAACGATCGTTTCAGAGTGTTGATTGATTATGGTAAATCGATATATTGACTAAACTAGTAGATAGTGGTTATGACACCACGCATTTCTAGTTAGTTTCGAAATTCTAACTCCTTCTCAGTATCCTCCTCAGAAATACACACGTATATATATATATATATGTGTGTGTGTGTGTGTGTGTGTGTGTGTGTGTGTGTGTGTGTGTGTGTGTGTGTGTGTGTGTGTGTGTGTGTGTGTGTGTGTGTGTGTGTGTGTGTGTGTGTGTGTGTGCGCGCGTGTGTGTGTGAGTGGGTGTGTATGTAATATATATATATATATATATATATATATATATATATGTGACAGTATACGCGTGCATTTATCTAAAGGGATTTGGAGATCGCTTGTGTATGTAATCAAAATGTATGTTTTGTGTCGGTTTTTCTGTTTCTCAAGTCATTTCTGTTTAAGTGTCTGTGAATATAGAAATCTAAACACGCATGTTAGCATTTGTGAGTGGGTGTCAGACATTAGATGGCTATTTGTATCTGAACTAACTGCGTGTGTCATGTGAATGATTCCTAGCAATGTTCATTAATTCATAAAATCGATGAAATGTTGAAATAGATTCCTTGAATGGCAATACAGTTGGATATGAATGGTGTGTGTTCCGAGCGTAATTTGATTAAGAAAGAGGAGAATGGCGGCGATTGTGTTAACAGACCGTCCAACAATCTTTCACAATATTCTGGTGTCTTTCTTTCAAGCCAAGATCACGCACACGCAGGAACACGCACGCATGCGCACACACCCACGTGTACGTGTACGTACACACATACACGAACATTCACACATACGCACTCACACACAGATACAAACACTTCACATACACATATTGGCACACTCCCACTACGATACGTAGTACAGAGAGACACGGATAGAAAGGCTATAAGCGAACATTTCGATAAATAGTTTGCTAACCAATATTTGTATTTTGAGCTATATTGAATATTTTGTGAATAATTAGTTAGCGGAGTATGCACTTTCTATTGAGGTGTTTGTTGCCGTATTTCTGTGTAGGTGTGTCATTTGTCAGTCTCTCTCATGTATGCATTTTTCTCCCACTTTCCTTGTAGCCATGTATGTTCTCGAGTTGCGTGTAGGAGTGTACTTTACAATTGTTATATATATATATATATATATATATATATATATATATATATACCTATAACGTGTCCCCCAAAAAGTTATACACGCTTCAACAAAATTCTAATAAATATTGCCTGTACAGGTAATCAAAGTGTGTATACATATTTAGGGAACACACTGTATATGTATATATGTACATATGTATGTATATATATATATATATATATATATATATATATATATATATATATATATATATATATATATATATATATATATATATATATATATATATATATATATTATATATATATAAATAATAATAATAATAATAATAATAATAATAATAATAATAATAATAATAATAATAATAATAATAATGGGTGGATAAGCGAGCTGGAACTGGAGGAACTGAGCAGAGAGATTAGCTTGGAGATGGACGGTGGAGTATGCCAGGCAAACGAGCCAGTGGGAAATGAAGGTGAAGAGGTCGAGAGAACGGAGGAACCACCCGAAGCAGACAATGATCCGAATACTGAGATAAATAATACCTGGAACAGAGATACGGCCACTGAGGAGATGAATGCTGACTGGCTAGGATAAGATTCGGTTGACATCCTAAATTTAGTGGTAGATGAATTGAACAATGATAGTGGGAGACCTATGAACCTAAGATTTGTAGACAGGAAAAAGTTAAAAGAAACAACAGCTAAGGTAAACAAAGTCATCCCATACCTTGAGGCGAGGAGCCTTCACCAGTGCAACAATATCCTCAAAGCAACAGCAAATACGGTGAGAAAACTACTTGGTATAAAAGCGAGAGGAAACAACAGACAAGAAAGAGCAGAGCCTTGGTGGAAGAAACGACAGAGTGGTCAAATCAGGGAAATGAGAAATGACATTAGAAAGCTTGAGTCACTACTGAATGGGACACTAAAAAACATAGACACTAAAAATAGACTGGAAATAAAGTACAAAACTAGGAGGAAAAAGCTAAATATTATCATAGAGGAACTGAAGCAACGCATTGTAGCAAAGAGTGCAAAAATCAGGCGATACGAAAACAGAGTCAGTCAGTATAAACAGAACCGCATGTTCGACAACAACCAGAAGATGCTGTTTGGACAGCTTGAGGAGAAAGAAAGAGGCAACGACTTGATCCCTGAGGCGGAACAAACTAAAACATTCTGGAGAGGAATATGGGAGCAGGATGTTAGACATAATGACCAGGCAGGGTGGATTGAGACAGTACAGAGGGAGATCGGTGAGCAGGCACACTAACAAACTGATTTGAGTATCACAGTTGAAACTCTTAAGGGGCAGGCCAAAAAACTAACCAACTGGAAATCACCAGGCCCAGATGGTGTGCAGAGGTATTGGATTAAATATATAACATCCCTCCACCCGAAACTGACAACCATGTTCAATGACTGCTTGATGTCAGATGAGGTACCAGAGTGGTTGACAAAAGGTACCACAGTTCTGATAATGAAAGACCGAATCAAGGGTAATGATGTTACCAACTATAGACCTATCACATGTCTGTCCGTAATGTGGAAACTGTTGACGAGCATTGTTTCTGAGGAAATCTACCATCACCTCCACACAAACAACTTGTTACCGGACGAACAGAAAGGATGCCGAAAGAAGTCACGTGGTACAAAGGACCAGTTACTTATTGATAAGATGGTAATGGGGAATTGCAGGAGGAGACACACTGATCTTGCCATGGGATGGATAGACTACAGAAAGGCATTTGACATGGTGCCTCATTCTTGGATCACTAAAAGCCTGGAGATCTTCAAGGTGGCACATAACATCTGACAGTTGTTGGGCAGGAGTATGGGGTCCTGGGAGACAGAGTTGACATCAACTGGAGAATCCTTGGGAAGCGTGAAGATCAAGAGAGGTATCTTCCAGGGATATAGCCTGTCCCCTCTGTTGTTTGTCCTTGCCCTGATGCCCCTGACCAGTGTACTGCGAAAAGTGAGAGCAGGATACGGGTTGGGAAAGGGAGAGCTTACCATCAATCACCTCCTCTTCATGGACGATCTTAAGCTCTTCGGGAAGAGTGAGAAGGAGTTGGATGTGCTTGTTGACACTGTCCGTATTTTCAGCAGTGATATATGTATGCAGTTTGGTATTAGTAAGTGTGGAGTCATTGTGATGAGGAGGGGTAGGTTGAGCAGAAGTAACGGAATCCAGATACCATCAGGTGAGATGATAAAGGAAATTGAGTCTGAGGAAGGATACAAGTATTTGGGCGTTCTGGAGGCTGATGGCATAAAGAACAAAAAAATGAAGGAATTGTTAAGAACTGAATACATTCGGAGAGTAAGGAGCGTATTGAAGTCACATCTGAACAGCAGAAATGCCATAAGCGCAGTAAATTCCCGAGCTGTGCCTATTATTAGGTACAGTGCAGGAATTCTGAGATGGAATGTTGCTGAACAAAAAGAAATGGATAGGAAGACTAGGAAGCTATTGACTATCTACAACATGTTCCACAAGAGGAGTGAGGTCGATAGACTCTACCTAAGAAGATCTGAGGGTGGAAGAGGTCTTATCAGCATAGAGGACTGTGTTCAGATGGAGAAAAACAACCTACACAAATACGTGACTGATAGTAAGGAGCCAATGCTCAGAACTGTACTGAAGGAGGGGACAATAGGCCAGCGGATGTCCAAGGAGGAAATAACATCAAGGAGAAAGAGCAGCCTTCAGGAAAAATCCCTTCATAGTACCTTCTTTGAGAAAACTGAATTTAGAGATCCACAGACATGGAACTGGTTGAGAAGAGGAGACCTTAAAAAGGCTACAGAAGGAATGTTAATGGCTGCGCAGGAGCAGGCCCTCAAAATGAAGTGGTTGAAACACCATATTTACAAGGAGGAGGCTAGCCCACTGTGCAGGATCTGTGGAGAGAGAGAGGAGACTGTGGCTCACATTGTATCCGAGTGTAAACATCTAGCCCAGACCCACTATAAGGGTTGGAGACATATGTGATGGGCAGGGTGATCCACTGGCACCTGTGCATAGTAAACTATTTACCACATTCTGAGAAATGGTATGAGCATAAGGCTGAGGCGGTGATGGAGAACGATCAGGTGAAGGTGCTGTGGGATTTTAGGATACAGACGGACAAAAAACTGGAACAGAATAGACCTGACCTGGTGGTTGTGGACAAAGAAAAAAGATCGTGTCTGATTGTGGATGTGGCCTGCCCATTCGACACGAGAGTGCAAGGAAGGAGAGGGAGAAAATTAACCAATACCAGGACTTAAAGTGGGAGGTAAAAAGGATTTGGAACTGCCATGAAGTCAAAGTGATCCCGATTGTCATAGGCGCACTGGGGACTATCTCCAAAAGTTTCCAGGGATGGTTAAAGAAAATCGGCCCCTTCACGCTTTTTGGAACGCTTCAAAAGGCATGCTTGCTGGGAACAGCAAGAACCCTCCGATACGTCCTGAATATCTGAGGCTGCAGGTAGTGGCTTGATATTCATTTCAACAAACTTTCCAGTTAACTAACATCAATGACTGAGACTCAAAGAATAATAATAATAATAATAATAATAATTGGTTTTTTTTTACCTATTTGTTTGTTTGTGTATTTACGTTCGTCTACAGCGTGATAGTGCCACACTAAAATCACCGGGGGTGATCAAATCACTGGGGGGTGATGAAATAACCGGTGGTTATGTAACCATACATTCACCAATCCTCGATAAGAGTCTTTAAATGTCGAACCTAAACAGTTCAAATAACGGTGAAGTGGAGACTGGAATGTCATGTCACAGACCCTCACCCAGTAGGTGCTCCCTGGCTCAGCAGCAGGGACCTGGCTGTCAACCAAATACTGCTGGTGTCGGAGGAAGGAGAAGAAGGAAAGGGACCAGAACCAACTGGACGTAAGATTTGAATAGAACTGTTATGCAATGTTACCTGAAGAGTAACCCCAAGGAGAAAGTCTATAGGAAACGGATGCATAACATCTGGAACGAGATTGGTCTATTTAAATTAGATGAACAAAAATTTGGCCGGGCAGGCTCGGGTAATAAGAACTAATGGGTGGATAAGCGAGCTAGAACTGGAGGAACTGAGCAGAGAGATTAGGTTGGAAATAGAGAGTGGAGTATGCGAGGCAAATGAGCCAGTGGGAAATGAAGGTGAAGAGCTTGAGAGAACGGAGGAACCATCCTAAATTTTGTTTTCAAATCCATATTTAATAAAACACCATGTTATTTAATTCATTCTGACGACTGAAGACATATATAAATATCTGCCTTAAAAAAACCCAGTGGTAAATGAAATAATTATCTTATGTTGTTTATTACATAACTATATATATATATATATATATATATATGTAGGAGGTGAGTTTTATTGTAGCACAATAAAGCAATGCAAATATCGGATAAGTAGCACTCTACAGTTTGTAGGACTGGAGTATAAATAATATAAGATCAAAAGATCGTTAAAAGAGTTCCAAGTATTTTATTATGCGCATTTCATATGTTGAAATGTTGATATGTTGATTTAAAACTTCACTATTCACAAGTGTTTTTTAACCTTCATATCATGTATCCCTATTTTATCTGATGAAAACGCAGATATAATCTCATGAATATATTTGTTTTGGAAATGCGCATAATAAAATACTTGGCAGTCTTTTAACATCTTTTGATCTTATATTATATATATATATATATATATATATGACGAGAAAGAGAAAGAGAAAGAGAGAGAGAGAGAGAGAGAGAGAGTGAGAGAGAGAGAGAGAGAGAGAGAGAGAGTGGGAGAGAGAGAGAGAGTGAGAGAGAGAGGGAGAGAGAGAGAGAGATAGTGAGAGAGAGAGAGAGAGAGAGAGAGCGAGAGAGAGAGAGAGAGAGAGGAAAAGAGACAGAATGTGAGTTACCCGTACATATTTGTGAAATATTGTTCAGCTAATTGCTCGATACTTGGGTATGTAGAGTATATGAATTGTATCCACTCGCCGACGAAATGGCGCGGGCTTAACAGACGGGCATGACCAAATTACTATATAGATATACCTGAGTATCCGTGTGTGTACGCGCATATATATATATATATATATATATATATATATATATATATATATATATATATATATATATATTTATTAAAATAACAGATTAAAGTTTAGGCAAAAAATCGCTGCTTTAACCCTTAACCGGATTTTCTGAAACTCGGCGATTCTTTGCTTAAACTTTAATCTCTTATTTTAATAAATATTTGCGCTACGGTTCTTATATATTTGATATATATTTATCCTGATCGAGCCCTCTTTGGATTTTAGTCTTCACATTTATTGTTATTACTATATATATATATATATACATACACACGTAGATATGTTTTCATATATACAAGATACCGAGCTGAAAAATGTGACAGTCCGAGATAATATGTACGTTTCGAATATAGGAATATATAGACAAACCTACAGAAAGATATATAGACGGGTAGAGCTATATAGATATAAATATGTAGAAAATAGATAAGTAGATATTAAGAGAGGTATATATGGATGTCTATAAGTAAAAGTAGAAAATAAGAGAAAAACATTCAGACACATATTGTAATTTACGAGAGATAAAATGACTACTTTTTAAAGGTTTTATCAAACATTTATAATACACATCACCCCTGTTCATTATTTTCATAAACACGTTTGACGTACGCAGCCGGTTTAGGCGTGATTTCAAATCTGGCAGTTGTAGGACGAGTCGATTGAAATTTGGAGATGATGTGGTATTACTTAACTCGTCAGACTGACATCCAACAAGCACTTGAAAGTTTTCATGCCAAGTGCTGCAGGGCTCGAATGAAATACAGTGTTACTAAGTGTGAGTCACTCGTTCTCTCAAAGAAGCTTGCGCAGTGCACTCTACAGGTGAATGGAGCTTCAATGAAGCAGGTGGAGAAGTTCAAGCGTCTTGGGTCGTGTTCAAGTGTGATGTAAGACAGGAGGCTGAAAGTAGTGCAAGAATTGCAGCAGCTGATGCAGTAATGTGCCAGGTTCAGGATTCAGTAACCGGATGAAAGGACTTAGGTGTAAAAGTCAAACTCGCTTTCTTCGGTTCCATATTCATGTATTCCCGAAGGCGAGCGGCTGAAATGGGGCTCCTCCACAGGAACTTTGGAATAACTCTAATCAACAGGGCGCGTAGTTCGGAGAGGAGAGAGTCGCTCAAGGTAGAGCCGCTTCACATCCAAATTGAGAGATCACAGCTACGAAATTACCGGCACATGGGTAGAATGTCTCAGAAAGAATCGTTGGATAGCTTTTTTCGTGCAAAACCAACCGGCAATAGACCGAAGCGTAGAACATGAGCAAGATGTTTGGATAACATCCATGACCTCGGCTGGTCATGCTTGGGAACCCAGCCGGATCAACTGGAGGGATGCTTCTGGCAGGAGCTGATGGAGAGGGTGGTTGAGGACTCTACCACCACGACCCCTTAAGGAATAAGTGGTCCGAGAAGAAGGAGGCAATTCACTGTGAAATTTCATTGAAGCAGACAATGATCCGAATGCTGAATAAATAATAACTGGACCAAAGATACGGTCATTGAGGAGATGAATGATAACGGGCTAGGCCAAGATTTGGTTGATATCCTAAACTTAGTGGTAGATGAATTGAACAATGATAGTGGGAAACCTATGAACCTAAGATTTGTAGGCAGGAAAAAGTTAAAAGAAACAACAGCTAAGGTAAACAAAGCCATCTCATACCTTGAGGCGAGGAGCCTTCAAAAGTGCAACAATATCCTCAAAGCAACAGCAAATGCGGTGAGGAAATTACTTGGCATAAAAGCGAGAGGAAACAACAAACAAGGAAGATCAGAACCTTGGTGGAAGAAACTACTGAATGGTCAAATCAGGGAAATGAGAAATGACATTGGAAAGCTTGAGTCCCTACTGAATGGGACACTAAAAAACATAGATACTAAAAATAGACTGTAAATAAAGTACAAAACTAGGAGGAAAATGCTAAATATTACCATAGAGGAACTGAAGCAACGCATTGTAGCAAAGAGCGCAAACATTAGGCGATACGAGAGCAGAGTTAGACAGTATAGAGAGAATCGCATGTTTGACAACAACCAGAAAATGTTGTTTGGACAGCTTGAAGGGAAAGAAAGAAGCAACGACTTGATCCCTGAGGCAGAACAAACTAAGACATTCTGGAGAGGAATATGGGTGCAGGATGTTAAACATAATGACCAGGCAGTGTGGATTGAGACAGTACAAAAGGAGATTAGTGAACAAGCACACTAACAAACTGATTTGAGTATCACAGTTGAAGCTCTTAAGAGGCAGGCCAAAAAACTAACCAACTGGAAATCAACAGGCCCAGATAGTGGCAGGGTATTGGATTAAAAATATAACATCCCTCCACCCGAAACTAACAACCTTGTTCAATGACTGCTTGATGTCAGGTGAGGTACCAGAGTGATTGACAAAAGGCACCACAATTCTGGTAATGAAAGACCGAATCAAGGGTAATGATGTTACCAACTATAGACCTATCACATGTATGTCCGTAATGGGGAAACTGTTGACAAGCATTGTGTCTGAGGAAATTTACCATCACCTCCACACAAACAACTTGTTAGCGGACGAACAGAAAGGATGCCGAAAGAAGTTCCCTGGTACAAAGGACCAGTTACTTATTGATAATATGGTAATGACCAATAGCAAGAGGAGACACACTGGTCTTGCCATGGGATGGATAGACTACAAAAAGGCATTTGACATGGTGCCTCATTCTTGGATCACCAAAAGCCTAGAGATCTTCAAGGTGGCAGATGACATCAGACAGTTGTTGGGCAAAAGTATGAAGTCCTGGAAAACAGAGTTAACATCAGCTGGAGAATCCTTGGGAGGCGTGAAGATCAAGAGAGGTATCTTCCAGGGAGATAGTCTGTCCCCTCTGTTGTTTGTCCTTGCCCTGATGCCCCTGCAATGATATATGCCCCAGCAATGATATATGTATGCAATTTGGTATTAGTAAGTGTGGAGTCCTTGTGATGAAGTGGGGTAAATTGAGCAGAAGCAACGGAATCCAGGTACCAACAGGTGAGATGATAAATGAAATTGACACTGACGAAGGATACAAGTATTTGGGTGTTCTGGAGGCTGATGCCATCAAGAACAAAAAAAATGAAGGTATTGATAAGATCTCAATACATTCGGAGAATAAGGAGCGTATTAAAGTCACATCTGAACAGTAGGAATGCCATAAGTGCAGAAAATTCCCGAGCTGTGTCTATTATTAGGTACAGTGCGGGAATTCTGAGATGGAATGTTGCTGAAGAAAAATAAATGGATAGGAAGACTAGGAAGCTATTGACTATCTACAACATGTTCCACACGAGGAGTGATGTCGATAGACTCTACTTAAGGAGATCTGAAGGTGGAAGAGGTCTTAGCATAGAGGACTGTGTTCAGATGGAGAAAAACAACCTAAACAAATACGTGACTGATAGTAAGGAGCCAATGCCCAGAATTGTACTGAAGGAGAGGACAATACACCAGGGGATGTCCCACGAGGAAATAACAACAAGGAGAAAGAGCAGACTTCATGAAAAATCCCTTCATAGTAACTTCTTTGAGAAAACTGAATTCAGAGATCCACAGACATGGAACTGGTTGAAAAGAGGAGACCTTAAAAATGCTACAGAAGGAAAGCTAATGGCTGCGCGTCAGCAGGCCCTCAAAACGAAGTGGTTGAAACCCCATATTTACAAGGAGGAGGCTAGCCCACTGTGCAGGATCTGTGGAGAGAGAGAGAGGAGACTGTGATTCACATTGTATCCGAGTGTAAACACCTAGCCCAGACTCACTATAAAGGCTGGAGACATAATGTGATGGGCAGGGTGATCCACTGGCACCTATGCAAAGTAAACAATTTACCACATTCTGAGAAGTGGTATGAGCATAAACCAGAGTCGGTGATAGAAAACGATCAGGTGAAGGTGCTGTGGGATTTTAGGATACAGACGGACAAGAAACTCGAACACAATAGATCTTACCTGGTGGTTTTGGACAAGGAAAAAAGATCGTGCCTGATTGTGGTTGTGGCCTGCCCATTCGACACGAGAGTGCAAGAGAAGGAGAGGGAGAAAATTAACCGATACCAGGACTTAAAGTGGGAGGTAAAAAGGATTTGGAACTGCCATGAGGTCAAAGTCATTGTCATAGGCGCACTAGGTACTATCTCAAACATTTTCCAGGGAAGGTTAAAGAAAATTGGCCCCGCCCCGCATTTTGGGACACTTCAAAAGGCATGCTTGCTGGAACAGCAAGAACCCTCCGATACATCCTGAATATCTGAGGCTGCATGTAGTGGCTTGATATTCATTTCAACACACTTTCCAGTTAACTAACATCAATGACTGAGACTCAAAAACAATAATAATAACATTATCATCACAAACAAACTAAACATTACTGATTTAAATCATCTCTATTATGCATCGGCTAAAGTCACCACTCACTTATGTGGAGTAAAAATGACAAAACAAAGGAATTCCCACAAGAAATCTACTTGGCAAGAGAACATCAACCGCCAAATAAACCTTCTCCGATCTGACATAGAAATTTTAACAAACTACAAAGTAGGTGAACATGTTAAACAAACTAAACTTAGAAAATTGAAAAGAAAGTACAGTATAAAATCAATAAGTGACATAGACATGCTGAAAATCAAGCAAAAAGTGTCTGCCAAAGCTGCTCGTATAAGTCACTTTGAAAAACGATCTAGATTCTATAAGGACAATAATATGTTCAAAAATAAACAAAGAAACTTCTACAGAAAAATTGGCAAGTCAACAATAACTGCTAAATCAATACCACCCAAGGAGGAAGTGCAAGAATTCTGGGAAAAGATCTGGGCCGAAGAAAAAGTTCATAATATACATGCCCCATGGATAGACAGACAAATGAAAGATACAGCTCACCTTGAGGAACAAATATGGGAAAATATAACAGTTGAACAGTTGCGTTTGGCTCTTAGAAAAACCAGCAAATGGAAATCCCAGGAAAAGAAAAATTTTTTTGATAAATGCCTTCACAGTGTCTCATGAGCTATTAGCCTAACTTTACAATGAAATAGTTAAGGAGCCAAAAAAGATACCATCATGGCGAGTTACATTCCTGCTTCCGAAGAATGATGAGAGAAACAATCCCAAAAATTACAGACCGATAACTTGCTTGACCACAATGTATAAAATGTTAACATCAATCCTAACTGAATATACATATGACCACATGATAACAAATCATCTATTTCCCAATGAGCAGAAAGGGTGTAAACGAGGCTCATATGGCTGTAAGGGTCAGCTTTTGGTTATCAAAATGATATTGGAAGATTGTCATAATAGACACAAAAATCTATCAATTGCTTGGATAGATTATAAAAAAGCATTCGATAGTTTGCCACACAGTTGGATTGAAAATTGTTTAGAGATTTTCAAAATATCTCCCGTTGTCAGAAGGTTCCTGTCATTCAGTATGAAGACATTGAAAACGACACTCCTTTTGAATAGTAAAAAAAAACCACTGGAAGCTGGAGAAGTTAATATTAATTGTGGAATTTTTCAGGGTGACTCTTTATCACTGCTTTTATTCTGCATCGCACTTATACCATTAAGTAAAATGCTCAATGAAACAAAACATGGATATAAAGTCTATGACAAAACCATTAATCACTTGTTCTACATGGATGACCTGAAACAATTTGCAAAAAATGATGAACAATTGCAAGGGCTATTATCCACTGTGGAGCAGTTCATTGATGACATTAAAATGGAGTTTGGACTAGATAAATGCGCCAAAGCAACGTTCACCAGAGGAAAGCTGCTGAAAAGTTCAGACATTAATCTTGATCGGGGGAATGTGATAAGAGAACTTGATCAAGAGGAAACCTACAAATATCTAGGTGTTTGTGAAGGAGACGGAATCAAGCACTCGACAATGAGGGAAAGGATAAGGAAGGAATGTTACCGCAGAGTAAGAGAAATCTTACGAATTGAATTGAATGCAAGGAATAGGATCGATGCCATATACACGCTTGCCATACCAGTAGTAACCTACATCAACCGGTCAAGCACAGAGATCCGTAGGCTCGATACAAAAATTAGAAAATTCTTGACCATGCACAGAATGCATCACCCTAAGGCAGATACAGATATAATATATCTCCCTAGGAAAGAAGGAGGACGTGGGTTAATCCAGTTAGATATTGCGTTGAAAACTGCAACAATTAGATTATCTACATATCTAAGGGAATCACATGATTGGATGATCAAACTCGTTTTGAAACCCGAAAGCATCAAAAGATCATACTCCATTACAAAAGATGCACAAAGATACAGTAATGGACTACACATTTCAGAAGTCCCATTTACTGCTGAAATGGAAAACACATAAAAAGCAAAGTAGGTAAAAGTAACTGCAAAGAAAGAACTGCTACAGAAACTGGCTAAGAAGTGGCAAGAAAAGCCGCTGTATGGAAAATACCCAGAAAGAGCTAACGATCCTGATGTTGACAAAACTTTAACCCATCAGTGGTTGGCATCCTCTGGACTGAAATCGGAGACTGAAGGACTGATTATATCAGCACAAGATCAGTCAAGTCTGCCAACAAAAAATTACCAACCCAACATAATAAAAAAAATATATGCAACCCATTTTGCCGTGTATGTAAAAAACAACCAGAGACCATCGACCATATCATTTCAATGTGCAGTCCTATAGATCCAACCGAATACCTAAACAGGCATGACAGAGCTGCACAATACATACATTTGATAATGTGTAAGCATTTTGACCTGCCCCATCAAAGGAATTGGTGGGAGCATCAACCACCTCCCATACTTGAAAAAGATCATATCTCAATCTTGTGGAACTTTAGCATCCAAACAGACCGAAAAATAGATGCAAATAGACCTGATATAATATTGAAGGACCTTAAAAAGAGGGTATGCCTGCTAATTGATATGTCTGTTCCAATAGACAAGAATGTATCTATAAAAACATTTGAAAAATTGAGCAAGTATAAGGACCTGGAGATAGAAATTGGAAAAATGTGGAAATTGAGAACTAAAACAATACCAGTGGTTGTAGGCGCTCTAGGAATGATACCTAAGGGGTCTAATGATTACTTATCGCAAATCCCGGGAAACACGCGTATAGGAGAAATATAAAAGATAGTACTAATGGGAACTGCCCATATACTAAGGAAGATTCTGTCAATATAAGTACATCACAAGTCTAAACACCCAAAGATGCATGTGTGTGTATGTATGTTCTTTCTTGAACATGGCGGACCTTGTTGTCTCTTGAGATCACTGGTTGTGATTTGGTGATACCTCCTATGAATATAAAGCGAGATAAATGCAACTGTAATAATAATAATAATAATTTCACCACCAAATCACCAACACCACCACCGCTGCCGCCACCATCACCATTACCACACAATAAAAATCTAGCCAAACCAACTGTTACTTCAACACCATCACGACAGTACTACTATCACATCACCACCACCACCCCACTCCATCATTATCGCTACCGCCGCTATTCTCTCCCACTACCTACTGTTAAGACAGAGGGATAGTAGTATTCACACTAAGTGAGGAAGGTATCAAAATATATAAATAGACTGATTTGGTGACCCGGTCAGAAGCAACAACAACAACACCAAAAACATTATTATTTTTATTATTATTGACGTCCCTTTACAGTCTGAGTTCAAATCCCGCCGAGGTTAACTTTGCCTTTCATCCTTACGGGGTCGATAAAATAAAGTACCAGTAATTGCTGGCCTTGTGACTAAAGTAGAAACAATTATTATTATTATTGCTGCTGTACTTCTAAAACTCTCTCAAAGTGTTTAGTTTAAACGATGTCAAATCTAAACTATAATATAATAATTGCTTCTACTTTAGGCACAAGGCCAGCAATTACTCAGTGCATTACTGGTACTTTATTTTATCGACACCGTAAGGATGAAAGGCAAAGTCAACCTCGGCGTGATTTGAACTCAGATCGTAAAGGGACGTAACTATGCTGGAAAGCAACAAGTCGAAACAAATTTGAAAAGTTTTGAACGCAACAGCCCTACTTCTCATGAAGCTAAAATCAAAAAATCAAAAATCAAAACAGCACAGCAGCAACGAAAAACGCAAAGAAAAAAAACAAAACAAAACAAACAAACAAAAAAACTAAGTCAGACATTCAAACATTACATTACAATGAAACTTATGTTTATTGTTTTAAGTTTTTACCTATTTATTTGTTTATTTATTTATGTTCGTCTACAGCGTGATAGTTCCACGCTAAAATAACCGGGGGTGATCAAATCACTGGGGGGGGTGATGAAATCACTGGTGGTTATGTAACCATACATTCACCAATCCTCGATAAGAGTCTTTAAATGTCGAACCTAAACAGTTCAAATAACGGTGAAGTGGAGACTGGAATGTCATGTCACAGACCCTCACCCAGTAGGTGCTCCCTGGCTCAGCAGCTGGGACCTGGCTGTCAACCAAATACTGCTGGTGTCGGAGGAAGGAGAAGAAGGAAAGGGACCAGAACCAACTGGACGTAAGATTTGAATAGAACTGTTATGCAATGTTACCTGAAGAGTAACCCCAAGGAGAAAGGCTATAGGAAACGGATGCATAACATCTGGAACGAGATTGGTCTATTTAAATTAGATGAACAAAAATGGGCCGGGCAGGCTCGGGTAATAAGAACTAATGGGTGGATAAGCGAGCTGGAACTGGAAGAACTGAGCAGAGAGATTAGATTGGAAATGGAGAGTGAAGTAGGCCAGGCAAACGAGCCAGTGGGAAATGAAGGTGAAGAGGTTGAGAGAACGGAGGAAGCATCTGAAGCAGACAATGATCTGAATGCTGAAAGATACGGCCATTGAGGAAATGAAAGCTGACGGGCTAGGACAAGATTTGGTTGATATCCTAAACTTAGTGTTAGATGAAATGAACAATGATAGTGGGAAACCTATGAACCTATGATTTGTAGACTGGAAAAAGTTAAAAGAAACAACAGCTAAGGTAAACTAAGTCATCCCATACCTTGAGGCGAGGAACCTTCACCAGTGCAACAATATCCTCAAAGCAACAGCAAATGCGGTAAGGAAATTACTTGGCATAAAAGCGAGAGGAAACAACAAACAAGAAAGATCAGAACCTTTGTGGAAGAAACGACTGAATGGCCAAATCAGGGAAATGAGAAATGACATTGGAAAGCTTGAGTCCCTACTGAATGGGACACTACAAAACATAGACACTAAAAATAGACTGGAAATAAAGTACAACACTAGGAGGAAAAAGCTAAATATTATCAGAGAGGAACTGAAGCAACGCATTGTAGCAAAGAGGGCAAAGATTAGGCGATACCAGAACAGAGTCAGTCAGTATAGACAGAACCGCATGTTTGACAACAACCAGAAGATGTTGTATGGACAGCTTGAAGGAGGCAACGACTTGATCCCTGAGGCGGAACAAACTAAGACATTCTGGAGAGGAATATGGGTGCAGGATGTTAAACGTAATGACCAGGCAGTGTGGATTGAGACAGTACAAAAGGAGATTAGTGAACAGGCACACTAACAAACTGATTTGAGTATCACAGTTGAAGCTCTTAAGAGGCAGGCCAAAAAACTAACCAACTGGAAATCACCAGGCCCAGATGGTGTGCAGGAGTATTGGATTAAAAATATAACATCCCTCCATCCGAAACTGACAGCCATGTTCAATCACTGCCTGATGTCGGGTGAGGTACCAGAGGGGTTGAAAAAAGGTACCACAGTTCTGGTAATGAAAGACCGAACCAAGGGTAATGATGTTACCAACTATAGACCTATCACATGTCTGTCCGTAATGTGGAAATTGCTAACAAGCGTTGTGTCTGAGAAAATCTACCATGACCTCCACATAAACAACTTGTTACCGGACGAACAGAAAGGATGCCGAAAGAAGTCCCGTGGTACAAAGGACCAGTTTCTTTTTGATAATGTGGTAATGAGGAATTGCAGGAGGAGACACACTGGTCTTGCCATGGGATGGATAGACTACAAAAAGGCATTGGACATGGCACCTCATTCTTGGATAACCAAAAGCCTAGAGATCTTCAAGGTGGCAGATGACATCAGACAGTTGTTGAGCAGAAGTATGAAGTCCTGGAAAACAGAGTTAACATCGGGTGGATAATCCTTGGGAGGTGTGAAGATCAAGAGAGATATCTTCCAGAGAGATAGTTTGTCCCCTCTGTTTTTCTCCCTGCGCTGATCCCCCTGACCATTATACTGCGAAAGGTGAGAGCAGGATACAAGTTGGGAAAGGGAGAGCTTACCATCAATCACCTCCTCTTCATGGACGATCTGAGAAGGAGTTGGATGTGCTTGTTGACACTGTCCGTATTTTCAGCAATGATATATGTATGCAATTTGGTATTAGTAAGTGTGGAGTCCTTGTGATGAAGAGGGGTAAGTTGAGCAGAAGCAACGGAATCCAGGTACCAACAGGTGAGATGATAAAGGAAATTGATACTGAAGAAGGATACAAATATTTAGGTGTTCTGGAGGCTGATGACATCAAGAACAAAAAAATTAAGGTATTGATAAGATCTGAATACATTCGGAGAGTAAGGAGCGTATTAAAGTCACATCTGAACAGTAGGAATGCCATAAGTGCAGTAAATTCCCGAGCTGTGTCTATTATTAGGTACAGTGCGGGAATTCTGAGATGGAATGTTGCTGAAGAAAAAGAAATGGATAGGAAGACTAGGAAGCTATTGACTATCTACAACATGTTCCACAAGAGGAGTGATGTCGATAGACTCTACTTAAGGAGATCTGAAGGTCGAAGAGGTCTTATCAGCATAGAGGACTGTGTTGAGATGGA
The DNA here is from genome assembly GCA_964016885.1 of Eledone cirrhosa. Taxonomy (NCBI): domain Eukaryota; kingdom Metazoa; phylum Mollusca; class Cephalopoda; order Octopoda; family Eledonidae; genus Eledone; species Eledone cirrhosa. The sequence continues at coordinate 349,765,323 of OZ024743.1, forward strand.
GTAAAACAACCTACACAAATACGTGACTGATAGTAGGGAGCCAATGCTCAGAACTGTACTGTAGGAGGGGACAATAGACCAGGGGATGTCCAAGGAGGAAATAACAACAAGGAGAAAGAGCAACCTTCATGAAAAATCCCTTCATAGTACCTTCTTTGAGAAAACTGAATTTAGAGATCCACAGACATGGAACTGGTTGAAAAGAGCAGGCCCTCAAAACGAAGTGGCTGAATCACCATATTTACAAGGAGGAGGCTAGCCCACTGTGAAGGATCTGTGGAGAGAGAAAGGAGACTGTGGCTCACATTGTATCCGAGTGTAAACACCTAGCCCAGACTAACTATAAAGGCTGGAGACATGATGTGATGGGCAGGGTGATCCACTGGCACCTAGGCAAAGTAAACAATTTACCACATTCTGAGAAGTGGTATGAGCATAAGCCAGAGTCGATGATAGAAAACGATCAGGTGAAGGGGCTGTGGGATTTTAGGATACATACGGACAAGAAACTGGAACACATTAGACCTGGTGGTTTTGGACAAGGAAAAAAGATCGTGCCTGATTGTGGATGTAGCCTGCCCATTCGACACGAATGTGCAAGAGAAGGAGAGGGAGCCAATTAACCGATACCAGTACTTAAAGTGGGAGGTAAAAAGGATTTGGAACTGCCATGAAGTCAAAGTGGTCCCGATTGTTATAGGCGCACTAGGTACTATCTCAAAGAGTTTCCAAGGATGGCTAAAGAAAATTAGTCCAGCCCCCCTGTTTGGAACTCTTCAAAAGGCATTCTTGCTGGGAACAGCAAGAACCCTCCGATACGTTCTGAATATCTGAGGCTGCAGGTAGTGGCTTGATATTCATTTCAACAAACTTTCCAGTTAAATAACATCAATGAATGAGACTCAAAGAACAATAATAATAATAATAATAATAATAATAATAATACAAGGACGAATGGTTACTCCTTCATTACGTTTATTGGTTGGGGATGTGTGCATGTGTGTGTGTGTGTGTGTGTGTGTGTGTGTGTGTGTATGTGTTTTCTACAATGGTTATATTTTGAGATTGGTGTGTAGGCGGTTTGGTCAACCCATGAATACAATTTACATAAAACTGAATAGCTTTATTTATTTGTTCATTAACGTTAATTTGCATGTTTTGAAGCCATGTAATCAGAATCTATTCACAACAACAGTAAAATAACACACAAACACACACATATAAATATATATATATATATATATATATATATATATATATATATATATATATATATATATATATATATATATATATATATGTATATTAGTATTGGTGCTTTGAAATAGCGATGTATACATGAATGTATGTATAGTATATTTGGCAAAATACTGTATGTTTAATTAAAAGCATTTTGAAGACTATTCGCTAGGTGTTTTAAAGTAGTGACTATGTCATTTACTTAATCTCGGCAAAAGTAACGGGATTCCTGTTACTTCTGGTGAGATTAAGTAAGTGACACATTCACTACTTTAAAACTCTTAGCGAATGGTCTTCTAAATGTTTTTAATTAAACATACAGTATTTTACCAAATATACTATACATATATATATATATATATATATATATATATATATATATTAACGTTTGTTATAGCTCTGGTTCATCTGAATCATTGAGCACTTGCCTCACATCTCGAAGGTTGTTTTTCGTTATTTCGTGGGCCGAAATGCGAATTTCGATAATTTATGTTTGTATATATATATATATAGTAATAATAATAAATTTGAAGACTAAAATCCAAAGAGGGCTCGATAAGGATAAATATATATTATATATATAAGAACCGTAGAGCAAATATTTATTAAAATAACAGATTAAAGTTTAAGCAAAGAATCGCTGCTTCTGAAACTAACAAAGTCAATCTGAAATAAAAGACCATGTGACCTCTGCGCCGCTGAGGCCCTGGAAATACTCTACGCCAAAGACCACATCTTAAACAAAAAATCTGAGGCAATTTCGGCTTGTAAACATAAATTGCACAAAACTTTCCTGTATTACAGCCCCACATTATACCCTAACGGATAGTACGAACTATACGCGGATATTTTACGTCTTGATGTGGTAGCTAAGTATATGTTATGTTTATACCATTACTTATTTGTATAGGGAACGTTTCCCCGAACCAAAGTATCGTCTTCCTGTCTTGCTCCGGTTGTAACGCTTTTTGAAATATTCACTTCTGCGTTCATAGATTGACTTTGTTAGTTTCAGAAGATCCCGTTAAGGGTGGAAGCAGCGATTCTTAATTAAACTTTAATCTGTTATTTTAATAAATATATATATATATATATATATATATATATATATATATATAAAGTATATAGGGCATTAGGAAAGAAAAGCTAGGCTAAAGTTGTTGAAATTCAAAGAAACGTTTATTACATAATAAAGTCTCTCACGCGCGTTTCAATGCAACTTTGCAATCGCCAGCGAGAGCTGAAAAATTATGTTATACATTCCACTATCCCGCTGTTACACTTATTTCTTCTTATTTCTTTTTATGTACAGGACCGTGCGGCCAATGTAGTTGATTTGGGATGCTGATGTGGATGAACAGCATGGAATATATCTAGAAAATGTAAACTATTATGAAGCATGTTGTGGAATATGCAGCGAGATTAATTATGATCATGGGAGGGGGGGGTATATGTTTTCATTTCAGGTAAATAATAATCGGGTAGACACTGATGGCACGCCTGATTGCCATTGGTCTTGTGCCAATGAAATGATTGGAACTTATTCTGGACACATCCAAATCATCTCTTCCCGACAACGTCTGGTTGCCTAACAGGAATTTGTGTAGTCTTGATGATGTATTCAAAGAGAAATTATGCAATAAGAATCTACATTAAGCTGCACTCTATACTTTTTCTAACAATTGTTTAGAAAGGAAAATGCAGAGTCTTAAAAAAAGGGAAAGCTGGGAGTCAGACTTCTTAATGATGCTAATGGCCAGATACTGAAGTTGCTATAAGAACTTTCGTTTCTAAATAATACTGTAATAACAAAAAGAGAACAAAAATCGCTGTCTTTGTGGCTGATTTGGACTAAAAATACAAACTGTTGTGTTTATTGTTCTTTCGGAAGAAAATATAGAGAGACAGATGAAAAGAAGGGTCTAAAATATATACGGTTTAGGGAGACATATACGCCTAAGGATGACAGTGTATATTTCTTCTATGAAAGGGATATATCGGAGCTTTGTATCTAGATACTATCTTGGTGATTTTGGACTTCAGGAGGACATCAGATCAGTGATTACCAATCTCAACAGGGTAGCACTATATTCTAAGTAATGCATATAACAGAGATATATCAGAGTGTCAAATACTGACATCACAAAAAGAAAGAAAAAAATTCTCAGTAACCAATAAAACAAAATGATTTCAGCATAAATGGAATGGTTTCAGATAAAAGAGCTAAAGACCCCTTTCGGACAGAAATGACCATGGGATTTGCACCTAGAAAGTTTCTTTCTGAGGAACAAGTCCGGGCAAAGTTGTTTGAGGAAGACCAGTAGTCGCCCACGCAGCCCCCACTCTCCACGCCACCGATGATATCTAAAGGAAAGGCAATGGGCGATACAGCTTGATACCATTGACGTCACAACTCACTTCCACAGCTGAGTGAACTGGAGCAATGTGAAATAAAATGTCTTGCTCAAGTGAAATACACACGGATAAATGTACTGATAGCATTTATAAGGATGGTGGGGTAACGTGGTAGCCAAAGAATCCTGGACACGATGGGATGAAAATGTATTATTTGTTTCACCATGGCCGCCATCTGCTGACGCGCGTTTAAATAGAAACTCAATGAGCCGCTGCCAATAGCGTCGATCAGTGAGTGTTTCGACGTGTTTGCGTGTACTCTTGACGGGATACAACACAATTTCTATTTACAAGACACTGATCCCCATGGTGGTGTCTAACTCAAGCATTTGTGTTAAGTGCCTCCTTAAGGGATTTCAAACAGAAAACACGTTACACACGCACAAACACACATACGTATATGATGTACGTGCGCGTGAGTTTATATTATATACACACACACACATGCACACACACACACACACATGCATGCATGCACATACACACACACACACACACACACACACACACACACACACACACACACACACACAGATATATATATATAAATGCATGTGAGGCGGTGAATTGGCAGATTTATTAGAACGTTGGATTGAATGCTTTATGCTCCTTGAGTTCAAATCCCGCCGAGGTCAACTTTGCCTTTTGTCCTTTCATCCTCCCTGGAAGAAATCTGTTGTACTCAGGCATGAAGAGGGATGGGTTCCACCAGGCTTTAAAAGGCCCTAGAAACACCGTATGTCAAAACGGTGCCGCTTCGACTCTATCCGGAGTTACGGGACAAAAAAGAAAAAAGAAACATATTTGATGTTGGATAAACTCAATACTTGTAGCAGAGTGAAATTGGATTGACCTTATTCGATGGTAAATTCATCCACGTCTTTATACACAATGCGCGTGAATGCGCACAAATATCCACACATGTCGTATATAGGAACAAAAACGAAAGAAAATGAACACTCATTACATTTCATAGGGTTTATATTTATGTATTTACACGAAAAGATGAAAGCATCTGACCGATCATTTGTGAAACTGCTGGGCCAAACTAGTCATACAAACACACACATACAAACACACACATACAAACACACATATACACACATTTTATCTGTCTGATAAATGATATAGATAGCCTGATATATGAGATCACAATAGACAAAGATAGAGTGTAGACGTACAAATAGAGATTTGCAAGTACCCTCTCTTTCTCCGTATATATACGCATACATACATATATATACACATACACACATATACCTATATATATATTTATTTATTTATATATATATACACATGTGTGTGTGTGTGTGTGCATATATATATATACACACACACACACGCACAAACACACACATACGCACACACACACATATATATATATATATATATAATCAATATTGAAGCTATAATCACACTAATTCGCATGCATCAATGTTATGCTGCTGCTGCTGCTGCTGCTACTTCTACCTCACCACTGCCATCATCAATACAACTTTTAATATTATCCACTAATACGACTGTAGCTACCGGCGTCAAACTTGTATGTGTACTATCCTCAGCCACAACCACATCTAGTCATCGGGACACAGATCTAATGGTTGTTGTTTAATTCCAGGTGAATTCTGAGTGAGCAGGTCTAGTATTAATAGCAATTGTGGCCGGTCCTGCTGGTTTTACCGGAGTCCAGCTTGTTGTAAGCATTTAGTTCATATTTTGGGGTCTAATGATAATTTCATCCCAACGATCACCGGACTTCAGAAGAACATGTGTGCAGTCCTCTGTTACTCTGACTGGGTCAATAAAAACAAAGCAAAACAAAATAAAATTACTACTACTACTACTACTACTACTACTACCACTGCTGCTCCTGCTGCTGCTACTGCTGTTGCTGCTGCTGCTGCTGCTACTGCTGCTGCTACTACTACTACTAATAATAATAATAGCAGCAGCAGCAGTCGCAGTAGTAGTAGTAGTAGTAGTAGTAGTAGTAGTAGTAGTAGTAGCAGTAGTAGTAGTAGTAGTAGTAGTAGTATATTGTGTGCAGTATGGTGCGTGTCGAAACAATTTTGTTTCCGAGATATAAACAATGTCACTATGCAGAGAGTGCAATTTGAGTGGGAGAGGAAGAAAGGAGAGAGAGAGATATACATAAACAAGAAAAAAAAAGTGACGGAATGGTACAAAGAGATGATCGAGAAAACGAAAGTGAGAGAAAGAGCAAATGAGAGAATGAAAGGGGACAGAAAGCGACTGCTATGAGTGGGTGTTATACAGGTAAATTAAATGGATATCACGTGAAAAGGTTAGTCTGTATATGTGTGTATAAGTGCCGTATTAACTGAGTAGTGAGAACGACGTCTCCTCTACGTTCAAAACCCGATGGTGTCAATTACATTTCATCCATTTAGGGAAGATACAATATTTTACCAGTCCAGTCCAGATCAATATTTGGGCCGATTCTTCTCTCACTTTCTCACTTTCTCTATATCTTTCCTTTTCATCCAGGAAAAAGTCGACTGTGCTCAGAAACGGACAGCGATGGACTCTGACACGTTTAAAATGCATAAAATAGACTTGAACGCTAAGGAAGATTATAAGTATATACAATGACGATGCCAAGATATTTGCCAAGATATTTGGCGCCATAGATGTCTACAACGTGTATTTCATCGCTATGCGGCCCATTCTCCTAAAATGTAATCCCGGCGAGGTTAACTTTGCCTTTCATCCTTACGGGGTCGATAAAATAAAGTACCAGTAATACACTGGGATAATTGCTGGCCTTGTGCAGAAGTAGAAACAATTATATACTTTGGTGAATTGGCAATATCGGTAGAGGGTCGGACACCATACTTTCCAGCTTAGTTACGTCCCTTTACGGTCTGAGTTCAAATCCTGTCGAGGTTAACTTTGCCTTTCAGCCTTACAGGGTCGATAAAATAAAGTACCAGTAATGTACTGGGTAATTGCTGGCCTTGTGCCAAAAGTAGAAACAATTATATACTTTGGCAAGCTAACATACCTAATTTTAACGCTTCTGGCTTTGACCATACTAAGAAATTTATTAAACCTGCTTTTTTACTATATAATCCACACTCATCCACGCCAAATCCCATTACAGGTAAAATAACACAGGATCTTCACTCTTTGGCTATCTCCACAATACTACTAGTGGTAAAGTTGTTTAGTGGTTTATTTAGCAGGAAATTACTAATTATTTAATTTGATTATACAAATTTATAGAAAACTGTGATCCTTTAAGGTTCAGTAATGGGCCTCTTCAACTTCTGAACCCTAGGTTACCGAATGTATGAAAGCAAAATTTTACAAATGAGGATTGAAATACAAAAAATGATTTAAGAATATTGAAGAAACTTCATTTTTAGTGAGGAAGGCCACTTCCTTATCCAGGTACAGAGTACTCAGTATGGTCAGAAGTCACCAAATCGAAATCTCCATAATGTTCACATCGACCAGAGCGAGAAACACACACAAGATAGGAATTTTGGTAGTTTGCCCGCAGTTGAGTGTATGATCCGCTAGGCCCAATACTTTGAGGTACTTTTGAAGAAAACTTGTTTTAGAATTATATATTTTATGTCCTGATAGATCCGTAAGACTGCAGCAAGAAGTGCGAACAAAAGGTTTTACATGATTTCCTCAAATATTACTTACAATGAATAAATGTTATTAAGGTCATTTGTGTTGGGCAAACACATTTTAAATTTCATATTTTCAAAATGCTTCTTAGAACAAGCTTAAAATCGTGTAAAAAGAATTAACAGCCAATATTTCTTTAGCGTAGTGGTTAACGCACTCAACCGGCATCCGAGAGGTACGTTGTTCGATCCCTTGCAAGAGTCTCTGTCTACTTTTTTTTTTCTTTGACCAGTGTTACACGATTTCCTAAACTTTTATTAATAGTAATCGACTATTATTATGTTTATTTGCGTTGGGCTGCGTATATATATACACACACACACACACACACACACACAGACACATATATATATATATATATATATATATACAATCAGAAATGATTACTGAGGTGTTGTATGCATCTAGGATGGTGGGACACATCTTACTCACACGTACTATAACCCAATTAATCCAAGGGTTAGCGTAGCAAAATCACGATCAATTGGTACAAGGGCAAAGGAGATGTAATCTACAGATGAAACTATCGAGTTAACCTAGATGAGATGCAGTTTGGACTTGTGCCAGGTAAAAATACCACTGATATGCTTGTGAGAAGAAACTAGCTTGCTAAAAGTAAACCCTTTACTTAGTATTTCTTGACATGGAGAAAGCATTTGACAGAGTCCCCATTCCATAATGTGATGGGGTCTTAGAGAAATAGGTGAAGATGAGTGGCTTGTGAAGGAGGTACAAGCCATGTACAGCGGAGCAGTAAGTAAGGTTAGGATTAAAAAAATGATTATAATGACGAATTTAGCGTTCATGTAGGAGTCCATCAGTGCTCTGTTCTTAACACCGTCCTATTTATTAACGTCCTGCATGCTATAACAGAAGACATAAGAGTGGTTGCCCATGAGTAATCCTATAAGCCGATGATCTAACATTCATCACCGAATATATCGCAGAATTCTAAAAGAAATTCTAAACTTGGAAGGAAAATTTCTTAATGTAATCTTAGCAAAGAATAAAGTCTTAATAAGTAGAAAGGAAAACAAGGCGCAGATCCCTTCAGGAAAAAGGTTTTGTTCACATTACAGGAAATGACTGGGTAGTAATTCCATCTTATGTCCCAAATGCAAGCTATGAGTACACACGGATGTAATTGGATCTCAGGCAGACTAGTAAAGAAAGTATGTTTTATATGTGGTTGACGCACAGAAGAAAGCAAGAGATCACTGGAAACAAGCCTTTTTAAATGCTCTGAGGGCCCAGAAAGCGCTGTTGATTGCTTCTGTTACCTGGGTAAACAAATTAGCAATGGAGCTGGCTGTTTTGAAATTACAGTAGCCAGAGTGAGAGCGCGATGGAAGAAAGTTTAGAGAGCTGCTACCTCCGCTAGCTAGAAAATATTTTTTCCCTCAAAAGGAAAGGCGGATTATATGACGCTTGTGTACAGACAGCAATGTTGCATGGAAGGTAGACCGGGGCACTGTGTGCAGAGGAGCTACGAAGATTGGAAAGAAATGAAACTTCTATGCTTCGATGACTATGTAGTAGTAACATACATGAACGGGGAAGCGTCAATGAACTAAGCATAAGAGGGGTCAGATGCTGCGTGCTGTGGGAGGAAATTGCGGTGGTTTGGACATGTGATGCATGTAGAGAATGTTAGCTTTTTAAAAATGCGCAGGGCACTCAAAGTCGATGGAAAATATAGAAGAGGAATACCAACGAAAACTTGGGATGAAGTGATAAAACTGATCGTATCCAATTAAACGTCATAGGGTCGAGATCGCTAGCATTTTGATGTACTGCTGAATACCCACTATCCCATGTGTACAGGATGAAACAAGCATGTAGAGGACAGTAGTCAGCATTAACCTTTTCTGTAATGTAGTTGTTTTGGTGCAACGATAAAAAGAACCCAGTCCACACTGTAATGTGTTTGACGTTAACAAGGGCAACTAGTTGTAGACACCAAGCCAAAATACAAATCCATATGAGCATGACGTGGGTCACCTGACTCATAAATTAACAACACATCTAACCCATGCAAATATATATATATATATATATATATATATATATATATATATATATATATATATATATAAAGTTAAATAAAAGTCAAATGATTAAAATTTAGCTTCGTTTATTACTGCTATATATATTTCAGTGACAGCCATCTTTGGCTGTGACCTCTTCAGGCAGTTTGAATTAGTATGGTATAGACAAGTACATATGTTGTTTAGGTGTATGATATTGTCAATACTCTGATATGCCCAGTTCCTTGTTGGGTTGTTAATTCACTGGGGAACTGGAGTCATATGACTCCAGTTCCCCAGTGAATTAACAACCCAACAAGGAACTGGGCATATCAGAGTATTGACAATATCATATATATATATATATATATATATATATATATATATATATATATACATATATATATGTGTATATATATATATATATGTATATATATATATATATATATATATATATATATATATATATATGTATGTATATGTATACGTGTGTATATGTATGAGTGTGTATATATATACGAGTGTTGTGAGTGTATATATATATGTATATATATATATATATATATATATATATATATGTGTGTGTGTGTATATATATATATATGTATGCGTGTATGTGTATATGTGTGTAAAAAAAAAAATATATATATATATATATATATGTGTGTTTATGTGTGTATGTGTCTATGTATTTATATGTGTATATGTATGTGTCTCTATATGTATGCGTCTATGTATGTGTATGTGTATTTATATGGTATGTGTATGTATATGTATGTGTATGTATGTGTTTTTTTATATATATGTGTATGTATATGTATGTATATGTATGTGTGTGTATACGTGTGTATTTATTTATATGTCTATATGTATGTATATCGATGTATACTTTATATTTTACTTGTTTGTATATATATGTGTGTGTATATATATGTGTGTATATATATATACATGTGTGTGTATATATGTGTGTGTATATATGTGTATATGTATGTGTATGTATATATATATGTGTGTATATATGTGTATATATATATGTATATGTATATATATGTGTGTGTATGTGTGGATGTATATATATATATATATATATATATTTTCTTGATATATTTCTTTTTTCTTTTTTCTTTTTCTTTTCTTTTTATTTCTAAGTTTATAGATACATCTATAAATAGGCAGCCTGCCGAAACCGTTGAATACTGACCTCTCCCCCCCTCCCACCTAATTTCTGTATCCTGATCTAAATATGTGTGGCAGTGTTTATGTGCGTGCATTAATGTCCATATGCTTATGATAATGCTATATGCACATATATATGTGTGTGGGGGTGTGTGTGTGTATGTATGTTCGTAGTTATGTGTATGTTTATGCATATACGCGCGTGTGGGTGTGAGTGTACGAATATGTGTGAGTATATGAATGTGTGTATACATCTATTTCATATTTATGTGTCTATACGCATTTTATCTGTGGATTATAGACTTACAGAGACATTAGCCTTGAATTTTTGTATTTGCATACATCTTTTTGGCATGCGTATGCATGTGAACATATATCTTTATGTAAATATGTGTATGAAGTTAATTACATGTATATACACACACCAAACTGCATAAAATTTTTTGTATTTTCATTGGTCAATTTGAACTCTGTTCCCAAACGGACCTGAAATTTTGAATTGTTGTTATTATCAATAAATATATTTCATTATTTCTGAAGACGGCATATATATGTGTTGGGTATGTATATTTAATTTTGATAGTTTGTATAATTTTGTATAATTTTGTACATAGATCTGTTGAATATGCATGCCAATTCTAACACATATATATCCTAGAAACGATCGTTAAATAATGAACTTTTTTTGTTTAATATAAGAAACTGTTTCATTGTTTTATTCATTATTTTTTTAATATTTTATCTTGACTCTGTATTCCGTTTATCTTTCACCGAAAGTGATTTTTCATTGCATCTCTTCTTTCCATGATATCCGGATTACATTGAGTTCTTCATACGGATTGGACACTACCGTAAACTCTTGGTAGATTTATCTACATAATTTTGCTCCTATTTTCACGGAAATATTCGTATTTTTGTACTGTATGTGTGTATTAATTTTATATTTATGTATATACATATATATGTATGATTTTGTAAACCCATATACATTTAGTTGAGCTCTTTCAATTGTCCATCATCCATATCACAATGGAAAAACAATATTTGGGAACCTCTTTAAAGAACATACCAATACCTTCTAAGGATGACTTCTTACTCCTTATGATTCAAAAATCTAATAATTTTATCAGAAGGGTTAGATGGAGGGCCTACCACTTCGATAAAAAATCTAAATATGCAGATGGGAAATATATGTATGATTTCAATACTTACAAGAATCCACCACACAACTCTTTACTTGAAGACTTTGAGAAAGACCTTTTTAATTTAATTAAACACCTCAAATTTAAAAAGTATAAATCCGTCTTTCAAAACGACCTTGATTCTACCCTATTGGACCTAAAAAAGTCTAAAAAAATCCACGTCCACTCGGACAAAACTGGTAACTTGTATCACATGGATATTGAAGATTATAATGAGTTCATATATAAAGAACTCAGGAAAAATTATAAAAAATCTAATAATGCGTCACTCACCAACATCAACAACAAAACACACAACATAGTAAAAAAACTAAACATTGAAGATAGAACTGAACCTTTGGCATTGAAAAGACCACACTTCAACCTGAAGGATCATAAATCAAACTTTAACTCAAATCCTTCTATAAGACTTATATGTCCCTCCAAATCAGATATTGGAATAATTAGCAAAAAAAATTTGGATAGAGTCATCCCACAAATAAGAAAACACGTTATTTTACCACTCTGGGAAAACACTTCCCAGGTAATTAACTGGTTTAAAAATATTAGATGTAAATCTTCTGCTTCATTTCTACAATTTGATATAGATAATTACTATTCTTCTATATCACCTATACTCCTGAACAAAGCATTGATATTTGCTAAATATAGATCTAACTTAACTTTGGATGACATTAATATTATTACACATGCTAGACTAACACTTATTGAATTTCACAATGAATACTGGACCAGAAACACATATAGTAATCTATTTGATATTACTATGGGTTCAAGCGATTCCGCCCAAATTACTGATCTTGTGGGCCTCTTTCTCCTTTTCAACATAAATGCCTCCTTTCCCCACCTTAAAGGTGGTTTATATCGTGATGACTGTCTTCTTCTTTCCAACAACCTTAGCCTTTCAGAAATAGAAAAAAACAAAAAGCATATTAGAACTTTCCTTAAAGACTATTATAGTCTTCATATTACTTTTGAAAAAACAAGTAAAGTAGTAAATTTCCTAGATATAACTTTAGACTTAGCTACGGGTATCTACCAACCTTACCATAAACCCAACCAAAACTTACATTACATACACTCACAATCTAATCACCCTAAATCTATCCTTAAAAACCTTGCATATAATATATCACTTAGAATTTCTAACCTTTCTTCTAACCAAGATGTATTTGATAAAAATGCGACCTTCTATAACGAAGCTCTAGATAGAAGTGGCCACAAAAATAGATTAGAATATATACCTTCTACTAAAAATACTAAAAACATACAACCTAATATTACCAACAAACACCAAATGAAAAGTACACACCTAAATGCCACCCACACTATACCCCAAAATACCAAATCTTCTAATATAAAATATAGTAACTCTCAAAAAACTACTCATCATACAACTCTAATAAATATTAATAATAAAACTCCTAATAAAAAAGATAAAACACCTAAATCTACAAATATAACTAAAAATGGTTGTGGTGAGATCATTAACATTAATCCTCCTAGTAAACATCACGATACAACCTATAAAAATAATAAAAATAATAAACAACATAGAAACCGTAATAGACGGGTTACTTGGTATAATGCTCCATTTAATTTACAAATTAAGGATAATATTGCTAAAAAAATTTTTTATATCCTAGAGAAAAACTTCCCGCCAAACCACAAATACCATCAAATCTTAAATAGGTCTACAGTTAAATTCTCATACTCAACAACAAATAACATAAAACAAAATATAAGTGCCTATAATGCATATAAATGTAAGAAAACCATAAGTATACCACCAACACATCAAACTAACCATAATATCTCCTCAAATATAGAATTAACGAAAGGTTGTAACTGTAGAAACAAAGCAAACTGCCCATTAAAAGGAAATTGTCTTGTTAACAACATAGTTTATAAATGTAATGTTAAAACTAAAGATTCTATTTGCTCATATATAGGAGCTACTTCTAACAATTTTAAGACAAGGTTTAATACCCACAAACATAGTTTTAAAAATGCCGCACTGGCTAATACAACATCTCTAGCAGAAAAAATCAATAGTTATAAAAATAACAATATAGAATATGATTTGACCTGGAGTGTGCTCAAAAGAGCCACCCCTTATCAAAATAATAGAAATGAATGTAGATTATGTTCC
>OZ024743.1:349784199-349801699 GCA_964016885.1 Eledone cirrhosa
CAGTTTGACGTTGCTTTTATTGTGTAAACCAAAGTCAGCATTCTTGAACAGATTTTCAATCGTGATCACGTGTTTTTGTTTATAGGGAACTACATTGTCCATTTAATAGTTGTTATTTTATTATAATACGGTGGGGAGATCTGTTATTCTTAGCAGCTTGAGAGACCGCAGATAAGTCCCCTTTTTCATCGGACACTCTCGTTCGCTTGATATAGTGAAATGATTATGTTTTTTAGCATCAGTTGGCTCTGGTCAAGTAGATCAATAACCAAATGTGTCGGAGTAAATATCTCTTAGTATTTCTCCTGAATCTCTTATCTCTGAGTCCGTCTTTTCGGGTTTTACTTTGCAAAGATACGACAACGTTTCATTAAACATTTCGTGTTCAAATCTCACGGAGGTTAATTTGCCTTTCATCCTTTCAGGGTTGATAATCAAACTACCAGTTCATAGAGTGTGGGTTGGTAGAATTGCTCTCGGTTGTTTGCGTTTTGTTCTCAAAGCCAGTATCCTGGAAGTAGAAATGTCATGATGCTTCTACCAGGAGATGCAAGAGAATGGTCAATGGAACCATGCTCCCTTGTTGTGATGAGGGGGTTCAATATGTATATATATACATATATATATATATATATATATATATATATATATATATATATATATATATATTATTGTTTTTTTAGTCTCAGTCATTGATGTTATTTAACTGGAAAGTTTGTTGAAATGAATATCAAGCCGCTACCTGCAGCCTCAGATATTCAGGACGTATCGGAGGGTTCTTGCTGTTCCCAGCATCTTTTCCCCATCTTTTTTCCTTGTCCAAAACCACCAGGTCAGGTCTATTGTGTTCCAGTTTCTTGTCCGTCTGTATCCTAAAATCCCACAGCAACTTCAGCTGATCGTTTTCTATCACCGAATCTGGCTTATGCTCATACCACTTCTCAGAATGTGGTAAATTGTTTACTTTGCATAGGTGCCAGTGGATTACCCTGCCCATCATATCATGTCTCCAGCCTTTATAGTGAGTCTGGGCTAGGTGTTTACACTCGGATACAATGTGAGCCACAGTCTCCTCTCCTTCTCCACATATCCTGCACAGTGGGCTAGCCTCCTCCTTGTAAATATGGTGTTTCAACCACTTCGTTTTGAGGGCCTGCTCTTGCGCAACCATTAGCATTCCTTCTGTAGCCTTTTTAAGGTCTCCTCTTTTCAACCAGTTCCATGTCTGTGGATCTCTAAATTCAGTTTTCTCAAAGAAGGTACTATGAAGGGATTTTTCATGAAGGTTGCTCTTTCTCCTTGTTAATATTTCCTCCTTGGACATCCCCTGGTCTATTGTCCTCTCCTTCAGTACAATTCTGAGCATTGGCTTCCTACTATCAGTCACGTATTTGTGTAGGTTGTTTTTCTCCATCTGAACACAGTCCTCTATGCTGATAAGACCTCTTCCATCTTCAGACTCCTTAAGTAAAGTCTATCGACATCAGTCCTCTTGTGGAACATGTTGTAGATAGTCAATAGCTTCCTAGTCTTTCTATCCATTTCTTTTTGTTCAGCAACATTCCATCTCAGAATTCCCGCACTGTACCTAATAATAGACACAGCTCGGTAATTTATTGCACTTATGGCATTCCTACTGTTCAGATGTGATTTTAATACGCTCCTTATTCTCCGAATGTATTCAGATCTTATCAACTCCTTCATTTCTTTGTTCTTGATGTCATCAGCCTCCAGAACACCCAAATACTTGTATCCTTCTTCAGTGTCAATTTCGTTTATCATCTCACCTGTTGTTACCTGGATTCCGTTGCTTCTGCTTAATTTACCCCTCTTCATCACAAGGACTCCACACTTACTAATACCAAATTGCATACATATATCATTGCTGAAAATATGGACAGTGTCAACAAGCACATCCAACTCCTTCTCACTCTTCCCGAAGAACTTAAGATCGTCCATGAAGAGGAGGTGATTGATGGTAAGCTCTCTCTTTCCCAACTTGTATCCTGCTCTCACTATTCGCAGTATAATGGTCAGGGGGATCAGGGCAAGGACAAACAACAGACGGGACAGACTATCTCCCTGGAAGATACTTCTCTTGATCTTCACGCCTCCCAAGGATTCTCCAGCTGATGTTAACTCTGTTTTCCAGGACTTCATACTTTTGCTCAACATCTGTCTGATGTTATCTGCCACCTTGAAGATCTCTAGGCTTTTGGTGATCCAAGAATGAGGCACCATGTCAAATGCCTTTTTGTATTATTATTATTATAATTATTGTTCTTTGAGTCTCAGTCATTGATCTTTAACTGGAAAGTTTGTTAAAATGAATATCAAGCCACTACTTGCAGCCTCAAATATTCAAGAAGTATCGGAGGGTTATTTTGTGTGGTTTTCGCCACGAGTAACCATCAGAGGTCCCCCCCCCCCCTATTGGGGAATTTTTCATTGTTTCAATTTTCATTTTTATTGTATATATATATATATATATATATGTTATTATGTCCTTTTGTTTCTCTTTTTGTATATAAATAATAAAAGTCTTTACACGCACAAAACCCACAACGTACTGTCCTGTACCGTCCTGTGCCATCTGTAATGTTTTTTCCGTATGTCAGCTCTTGTGGCCAATAAGTAAATCATTATTATTGTTCTTTGAGTCTCAGTCATTGATGTTATTTAACTGGAATGGGCATGTTATATCTACAATCAGGCACGATCTTTTTTCCGTCTCCAAATCCACCAGGTCAGGTCTATTGTGTTCCAGTTTCATGTCCGTCTGTATCCTAAAATCCCACAGCACCTTCACCTGATCGATTTCTATCAGCGACTCTGGCTTATGCTCATACCACTTCTCAGAATGTGGTAAATTGTTTACTTTGCATAGGTCCCAGTGGATCACCCTGCCCATCACATCATGTCTCCAGCCTTTATAGTGAGTCTGGGCTAGGTGTTTACACTCGGATACAATGTGAGCCACAGTCTCCTCTCTCTCTCCACAGATGCTACACAGTGAGCTAGCCTCCTCCTTGTCAATATGGTGTTTGACCCATTTTATTCTGAGGGCTTGCTCTTGCGCAGCCATTAGCATTTCTTTCTGTAGCTTTTTTAAGGTCTCCTCTTTTTAACGAGTACCATGTCTGTGGATCTCTAAATTCCGTTTTCTTAAAGAAGGTACTATGAAGGGATTTTTCATGAAGGTTGCTCTTCCTCCTTGTGGTTATTTCCTCATTGGACATCCCCTGGTGTATTGTCTTTTCCTTCAGTACAATTTTGAGCATTGGCTTCCTACCGTCAGTCACATATTTGTGCAGGTTGTTTTTCTCCATCTGAACACAATCCTCTATGCTGATAAGACCTCTTCCACCTTCAGGTCTTTTTAAGTAGAGTCTATCGACATCATTCCTCGTGTGGAACCTGTAGATAGTCAATAGCTTCCTGTTCTTCCTATCTTTCTATTATTATTATTATTATTGTTCTTTGAGTCTCAGTCATTGATGTTATTTAACTGGAAAGTTTGTCGAAATGAATATCAAGCTACTACTTGCAGCCGCAGATATTCAGGACGTATCCGAGGGTTCTTGCTGTTCCCAGCAAGCATGCCTTTTGAAGTGTTCCAAAAAGCGGGGCGGGGCCAATATTTTTAAACCATCCTTGGAAACTCTTTGAGATAGTACCTAGAGCGCCTATGACAATCGGGACCACTTTGACTTCATGGCAGTTCCAAATCCTTTTTACCCCCTCCCCCACTTTAAGTCCTGGTATCGGTTAATTTTCTCCTCCTCCTTCTCTTGCACTCTCGTGTCGAATGGGCAGGCCACATCCACAATCAGGCACCATCTCCACAGATCCTACACAGTGGGCTAGCCTGCTCTTTGTAAATATGGTGTTTCGCCCACTTCGTTTATTATTATTATTATTATTATTTAGATTAGTCGAAAGCTTTCGATAGGGTCGAAAATCGTTACCTAGCGGCAGTCCTGAGGGCGGCTGGCTTTGGGCCCGTCTTAAGAGGCTGGATCGCTGCCATGCACAGCGACATCTACTCTGTGGTGAGAGTGAACGGTCACCTTTCGGTACCGTTCAACATCATGCGCTCGGTCCGCCAAGGATGTCCCCTCTCGTCCCTCTTGTACGTATTGACTCTCGAGCCATTACTGTACAAACTGGAGACGTTGAGCGGCGTCCCGCGCGGACTAGGATGCGGAAGATCCGTGTCAGGATATGAGGGCGATATCATCGTAGTGTTGTCGAACGCCAAATACATCGAGGCAATCGGCACTACACTAAGAGAATACGAAGCGGTGACAGGAGCAATGATCAACCAGGAAAAGTCAGTGGGCCTGAAGCTCGGCACCTAGAGAGGCAGGTCCATGCCGTCCAACAGCGTCGTCAGGCGCTGAACAGACGGACCGGTTAAATTGCTAGGGGTCTGGTTCGGTCCGGACCTCCAGACGGACAAAATCTAGGACGAGGTGACGAGCAGGGTGGCTTCTCTCACCCAGAAATGGGCGAAGAAGCTATCCCTGAAAGGTCGAGCGGAGGTGGCTAACGCGTACATCGCGTCCGTCATCTACTATCGCCTGACTGTCGTACCTTGTCCTAAGCCCCGCCTGACTGCGCTGGAGCGTTTGCTCTTTCGCTTCTTGTGGAAGGGACGCGCTCCGATGGTCCATCTGCTGTCAACACCCGCTACGTGGAGGGCTGGGCATGCCGTGGCTGATGATGTGCAGACACGCGCTCAGGCTACGACATCTCCACCTCTTCCTCGACGGTGATCAGGTGTGGTCGCCGTTGCTAGACGCGTCTTTCCGCAGCTCGTCTCCTTGACGGAGCTGCAGTCATGGGTCAAGCGAAGACCGAGAGGGAGCGCTTGGAACTGGAATGTCTTCAGGCGCTCACAGCCCTCGACCAATTGGGCATATGTGATCGGTGGAAACTCCGCCTTGGCGTTCTATAGAGGATTCGTGGAGGGGAAGAGCGACGACGTACTTGAGGAAGCTCTAGGCGTCGACGAAAATCAACTAGCCAATCTCTTCGGAAGAACTTTCGGGCCGGGGCCTATGGACAACTTCCAGAAATCCCTGGCCTGGCAGTGCTACCGGGGAGCTTTGCCAGTTCGGGATAAACTCTACAGGCATGGAGGTGCCGTCAGCCGGGCATGTCCGAGATGCACACAGGGCGACGAAACCGTCCTGCACGCACTCGTCCAGTGTCCGAGCATTGCTGACTTGTGGGTTTATGTCGAACACCTGCTGTCGCGTGTGGGACGGATCCAGCTATCAGCTGAGTCCATCATGAGGATGCCCCGCCCTCTTCCTTTAGCCGGGAAGGGCAGGCAGTTTTTATCTGTCTGGTGGCCATGGCGAAAGAGATATTATGGTGGACACGTTTGAAAGGGCTGAAGACGAGCACTTACCTCTTCGGTGATGCCCTGATTACCTTTTTCAAATTTCATTTGAAAAGGAAAATCAGGGTAGAGAGGGAAGTGCTCTCTTCCCAGCATTTTGTTGAAAGATGGGCGAGAGAGGCAAGAATGGCCCGAGTGAATGGGCCTACTCTGAGCACGTATCTGTAAATTAAAGGTGGAAAACTGGGATAGGGCACTTGCCCTGGTGGTCAGAGTCACTGTGGCTTTTTAATGGGCTTTCTCCACGAATGTCCCTCGGAAGTGTCCCCCCTATTAGGGAATTTTTTCATTGTTCTATTATTACATCCTCTGTTTCTTGTTTTTTACACGCAGAAATGCCCATTTGTACTGCCCTGTATTTTCCTGTACTGTCCTTAATGTCTACTTTATGTAAAACCTTGTGGTTAATAAAGAAAGCATTATTATTGATTATTATTATTATTAATGTTGGTGAAGCCACGCTTCTTATCGCCTCCAGTTTTTTTTCAACGTTTTACCTCGTTTTCAACCGTTCTAAACCTTTTATTCAAGTTTTAAATTTGATAAAAGTTTAGAAGTGACCCACCTAATACAGGGGTTCACTAGTAAATAATACTGCACCCCTTTACGGGGTGTCGTATTCGTATTTGTGTAAGAATATTTTATTGAAAAATTTCAACATGGATAACACAAGAAAGAGAGAGAGTGCTGTCAGACATCACAGAGAGAGGGAGACTTTATCAGCATGTCAACAAGACAGCGTTCCAGCGGAGGTAAATATAAACGAAAATATTACAAAGGAAAAGAAGATTGTTACAGATTTAAAATTAACAAATATTTATAACATAAACAACACCAACAATAACACAAACAACAACACCAACAACAACACCATCAATAACAACAGCAACAACAAAAATAACAGCGGTAAAGTCGAGAACGACAATAACAAAAATAACAGCGGTAAGGTCGAGAACGACAATAACAAAAATAACAGCGGTAAGGTCGAGAACGACAATAACAATGACAATAACAACAGCCACAACAACAATAATAGTAGGAACAGTATCAACAAAAACAACAATAATAACAACAGCCACAATAACAGTAACAACAGCAACAGTATCAACGAAAACAACAACAACAACACCAACAACTGTACAAACGAAAACAACAATAATGACACCGATACCTGTAATAGCGTTCTCAGCACCACCAGTAAGACCAGTAGCGGCAGCAATAGTGGTGCTGCTGAAAAAGGGACCACTTCTTTTGCAGGTGTCGCTCGAAATATCGAGACAGTGTTAGTCACAGAGGAGGAGATGGCAGTCGCAAGGGCCATGGTGACAAGAAGCGCAAATAGAGTCTACCTGAAACCTCCACCCGATTTTTTCAAGGACCAGCAGCTACGGACGGTGACTTACCGCACCGTAAGCAAAATCTCACATCGTGTGGAGAGAGCCACGGAGGCTCAAATCCAAAAGGCCTTTGGGTGCGTCTGGGCAAGCAAAACCCACATCACGCAAGGCAGAAAGTACGCCACAGTAGACGCACTTTTCGCCACCCCCAGGAAGAAAAGTCTCACACTTTGGAAACCCTAAAGAGTGCCCTTCTACTGCGGGGAGAAAATTGTGAGGTTCAAAGTGACCCAGGTCCCACCCGACGTGCCCATACCTTGGCTGGCCGCGTATGTCCTTGCTGGAATCGAGAACAGGACGACCATGCTGTAAGTAGAAAAAATTGGGAGAGAGAACTGCTCAGGTATAGGCATGCAAATGCTTATACAAACTGACCAGGAATGTATTGACTCGTTACCACATGATCAAGGTAAGTGACCCTTTCTCACTTGCCCCGTTTCTCATCCAACATGGCCGTACTCAGAATAGGCAGTATAAATTCACGTGGCCTGGGTCATCTTGGAAGCAGGGTCACATGCTCAACGTCCACAGGTCGCTAAACATAGATGCGGTGGCCATCAGTGAAACCAGAATCTCCGAAGCACAAGCCTTCGCACCGATCTTCGGCGGCTACGATGTATACGCATCTCCCAGCCGTCCAGGATCGGGGGGAGAGTTTGCCGTCCTTTTTCGGAGAGGCTTGGATCTCGCGATACGGGCCATCTTCCTAGACCCAGAAGGTAAGTCGGTGGTGCTGGACGTGACCGGCCGCGAAGGCAATGCTTTCAGGCTAGTAGCCGTCTACGCCCCAACGGGGGCAGGACGGCCAGATTTCTTCAGACGTCTAGAGACCTTTCTTGGAACGTCCCGCTCTTTAGTGTTAGTGGGTGACTGGAACGGTATCTTGGATGCACGCTGGGATTGTGTGGGGCTAGTGGATAGAGGAGGAGGGTGCAAGAGCCTCACCAACCTGCTCAGACGTTTTGAACTGTCTGACAGGTATCAACTGGATCACCCGAATGTGCCAATGTGGACATGGGCAAATCGCATCGGGTCATCCAGATCGTATCTCGATATGGTATTCTGCAGAGAATTAGATAAGGCTAGTATAATTTGTCCACAATTTAAAATAGTCGACTACACATACCACAAATTTGTGATCTGTGTGATCGACATAGACAGACTTCATAGACAAGGGCCAGGTTACTGGAAGCTGAACGCGTCTTTCCCGGCGCGCAAAGCCTACAGAGACCGGATTAGCCTATTAGTTAAGCGGCCGTTGACGAGAGCGGTGGTCAACAACAGGTGATGTTTCGCTCTGAAAAGGGCAATTAAAGTAGAGTCGATTAGGTTTAGCAAAAAGGAGTAGTGATAGGGGAAAATAGAGTAGAGGGAGAGCTAGTCAGAAAGCTAGAAGAGGCGTTTAGGACAGGCATCGCAACCGACGTGCTTGCGGTGAGATTGGCACTCGACCAATTCTTGAGCGCAAACCACGAAGGCTGCGTTGTCAGACCTAGAGCGCGTGCTCTGAAACACGAGGGGACAAGAGCCGTCCAATGAGCCCGGGTGGCAGAGGCGCGACGTGGCAACAAATCCACAATTCGGTCATTGTCTGACAAATGCGGGTGCGTGATGCTCGAACCCGAGCGGATGTGTGAAGCTTTTCAGTAGCACTTTGCTGAATTGTTCGGGAGCGGCCGCGGCCCGGATCGGGGCATGACTTCAGTGCATACCTCGACGGACTGCCTCGGCTCTCGACGACCGCAGCACAGTGTTGCGAAAAGCCAATAACAGCCGATGAAATACGGGAAGCGATGGCTAACTGCACGAGCGGTAAATCGCCAGGTTTGGATGGTCTGCCCTACGAGCTTTATGCATTTATGCCAGACTTGTTCGGTGACCTCTTGGCAGACGTCTAAGGCAACTGGCAGCAGAACGGGAGCATTCCCAGTTTTGTGAGCCGGGGAGCAGTGGCGCTGCTGAGAAAAGACCCGAACAAGGGGGATGTTATCTATAATCTCAGGCTCATAGCCCTGCTAAACGCAGAGTTCTAAGATTTTGGCCAAGGTGTTAGCAACGAGGATGGCGTTTGTCGTCAATGGTCTGGTGGGAGAGGCGCAGACATGCGCCATTCCGAGCAGATCCTTACACGACAACCTCCACCTAATGCGATACATCATAGAGAGGGTGGTTAAGGAACCTGGCACGGGTGGGTCCCTGATCAACTTGGATCAATCCAAAGCATTCGATAGGGTCAACCATCGGTACCTGGCGGCGGTCCTCGAGGCAGCCGGTTTCGGGCCCGTTTGTACAGCGACATCTTCTCAGTTGGAAGGGTGAACGGTCACCTGTCGCAGCCGTTCAGCATTATGCGCTCAGTCCGCCAGGGTTGTCCCCTCTCGTCCCTCTTGTACGTATTGGCTCACGAGCCGTTACAGCACAAACTGGGGGCGATGAGGGGCGTCACACGCGAACTTGGATGCGAGAAATCCGAGTCGGCTTACGCTAATGAGGTCACCCTGGTGGTGTCGAGCACCAGACACGTTCAGATGCTCGGCACTGCTCTCAAGGAATACGAAGCAGTGACAGGAGCAAAGATAAACCAGGAAAAGTCGGTGGGCTTGCAGCTCGGCACCTGGAGAGGCAAGTCAATGCCGTCCGACAGCGTCATGGTGTGTTGGACGGACGGACCGGTTAAATTGCTCGGAGTCTGGTTCGGACCGGACCTCCAGATGGAGAAAAACTGGAACGATGTGACGAGAAAGGTGGCCTCCCTCAGCCAGAAACGGGTCGAAGGGAAGCTGTCCCTGAGAGGCAAGGTGGAGGTGGCGAATGCGTACATCGCATTCGTCATATGCTACCGCCTCACCGTCGGTGAGCGCCTCCTCTTCTGCTTTTTGTGGAAGGGACGCGCTCCCATGGTCAAACGATCCATCTGCTGTCAACACCTGTTGCGTGGAGGACTGGGCATGCCATGGCTGATGATGCGCAAACATGCGCTGAGGCTGCGACATCTCTGGTGCTTCCTTGATGGTGAATAGGTGTGGTCGCCGTTCGCCAGGCACGTTTTCCCACAACTCGTCTCCTTCACGGAGCTGCAGTCCTGGGTCAGAAAAAGACCGAGGGATAGCGCTTGGAAACTGGAATGTTTCGAGGCGCTCACTGCCCTCTGTCAATTGGGCATCAGTATCGGTGGAACATCTACCTCAGCGTTCAATAGAGGACTAGTGGAGAGGAAGAGCGACGACATTCTCGGAGAGATCCTGGGCGTCGAAGAAGATCAGCTGTTTGCTCTCTTCCGGAGAACTTTCAGCCCGGGGTCTATGGATAACTTCCAAAAGTCCCTGGCCTGGCAGTGCTACCGGGAAGCGTCGCCGGTTCGAGATAAGCTCTACAGGCACGGAAGTGCCGTCAGCCGAGCCTGTCCGAGATGCGCGCAGAGCGACGAAACCGTCGTGCACTCACTCGTTCAGTGCCCGAGCATTGCTGACTTGTGGAGCTATGTTGAACAGTTGTTGTCGCGTGTGGGACTGATCCAGTTGTCGACTGAGTCCATTGTGCAGATGATCTCGCCGTCTTCCTTCGAGGAGGAAGGGCAGGCGGTTTTCATCTGCCTGGTGGCCATGGCGAAAGAGATTGTGTGGTGGACAAGGTTTAAATGGTTAAAGACAGACACTTTCCTCTTCGGCGAATCCCTATTTAACTTTTTCAAGTTTCACTTGAAGAGGAATATCAGGGTCGAGAGGCAAGTGCTGCCTTCTAGCAAGTTTGTTGAAAGGTGGGTGAATGTAGCGAGAATGACCCGAATGAACGGGACCACTCTGAATATACGTCTGTAGTTTGAGAGATGGAAAAATTGATAGAGAGCGCTTGCCCTGGTGGTCAGGATGGCCGTGGTCTTTTGTGTGGTTTTCGCCACGAGTAACCCTCGGAGGTTTCCCCCCTATTGGGCAATTCTTCATTGTTTCAATTTTCATTTTTATTGTTTATATATATATATATGTTTCTATGTCCTTTTTTTGTTTTCTTCTTTTCTTATATAAATAATAAAAATATTTACACGCACAAAACCCACATTGTACCGTCCTGTACCGTCCTGTGCCGTCTGTAATGTTTTTCTTGATGTCAGCACTTGTGGCCAATAAAGAAATCATTATTATTATTATTATTATTACAGTTGTATTTATCTTGCTTTATGTTCATACGAGTTATCACCAAGTCACAACCAGTGACCTCAAGAGACAACAAGGTCCGCCATGTTCAAGAAAGAACATACATATTCACACATGCATCTTTAGTGTTTAGACTTGTGATGTACTTATATTGACAGAATCTTCCTTAGTATATGGGCAGTTCCCATTAGTACTATCTTTTGTATTTCTCCTATACGCGGGTTTCCTGGGATTTGCGATATGTAATCATTAGACCCCTTAGGTATCATTCCCAGAGCGCCTACAACCACTGGTATTGTTTTAGTTCTCAATTTCCACATTTTTCCAATTTCTATCTCCAGGTCCTTATACTTGCTCAATTTTTCAAATGTTTTTATAGATACATTCTTGTCTATTGGAACAGACATATCAATTAGCAGGCATACCCTCTTTTGAAAGTCTTTCAATATTATATCAGGTCTGTTTGCATCTATTTTTCGGTCTGTTTGGATACTAAAGTTCCACAAGATTGAGATGTGATCTTTTTCAAGTATGGGAGGTGGTTGATGCTCCCACCAATTCTTTTGATGGGGCAGGTCAAAATGCTTACACATTATCCAACGTATGTATTGTGCAGCTCTGTCATGCCTGTTTAGGTATTCGGTTGGATCTATAGGACTGCACATTGAAATTATATGGTCAATGGTCTCTGGTTGTTTTTTGCATACACGGCATAATGGGCTGCACCCATTTTTTATTATGTTGGCTTGGTAATTTTTTGTTGGCAGACACTGATCTTGTGCCGATATAATCAGTCCTTCAGTCTCCGATTTCAGTCCAGAGGATGCCAACCACTGATGGGTTAAAGTTTTGTCAACATCAGGATTGTTAGCTCTTTCTGGGTATTTTCCATACAGAGGCTTTTCTTGCCATTTCTTAGCCAGTTTCTGTAGCAGTTCTTTCTTTGCAGTTACTTTTACCTGCTTTGCTTTTTCTGTGTTTTCCATTTCAGCAGTAAATGGGACTTCTGAAATTTGTAGTCCATTACTGTATCTTTGTGCATCTTTTGTAATGGAATATGATCTTTTGATGCTTTCGTGTTTCAAAACGAGTTTGATCATCCAATTTATTATTATTATTATTATTATTATTATTATTATTGTTATCATTATTATTATTATTATTATAGAAATTACTTCTACAGGACTAGACAGTTTCATTCGTAGGAGACCACCAGGAATCCCTTTCTCGGCTTTCTTCCAAAAAAACTTGACTTTCTTCTGTCTCTGCTTCTTCTGCTTCTTTATTCTTTACCTCTCCCTCTTCGTATTCTTATTTTTCTTCCTCGGCTTCCCCATCTCCTTCTTCACCTCCTTCTCCCACTCCTCATCAATCAAGTAACCTCTCCATTTTACCTCCACCTCATCCACCACTAGATAGTTGCTCCATTAGATAGGACCTCCAACACCACCTTCAACTTCCAACTAAGACACATATAAATAACAAGAATCAATCAACTTTATTTAACACTCTTGCTGATTTCTGACGAATGAAATAGTCCAGTAAAATTCATTTTTATATAAAATAATATTAAAATGCGTATACCTATGTGTTGAGTAACTGTCTTAACTGTAGTTACCTCCCCGACACAACTCGAGGCTTCTGGTGTCTTTATCCCTAGGACCACCTCCTTACTCAACACCATCCGCACGGAGTTCGCTACCTGCATGTGTGAGCCTCACGAGCTGGAATGACCCTACCAACACGTCTTCCTCACTATCCTCCTGGGGCAACGCTTTCTCTATTCTGTCCGCCGGGACCGCGGAGCGGACAGCGCGTGGGCTTCCATTTGCATATAATAGTGAGAGATGGGGAGAGTGAGAAAGACGGAGGCAGTGAGTGAAAGAAAAAGAACATCAATGTACACACGCGCTTGATAAATCAGACATACATTAGCTAAATAAACTCTGTAAAGAGAAATAGAAAATAAAACTAACTTTTAATCTCCCGACAATCTACATTTAAATTGGCAAAAGAGACCGCCTCGGCACATTGCAAGTTAGAGCCACTTTTCTATAAAAGTAGTTCATTGACCACAGACCTTCAGGAGATAAGTGAGGCAATGAATGAACAATACAAAAGTGTTTTCACACCTCCAATTTTCACATGCAAATAAATAAGCCAGATGAATTTTTCAACTCAGCTGCATTACACAGAGAAATAACAACTATGAACCACATAGATATAACGATGAATGATGTAATATCAGCCATAGACTATTTGAAAACAAATTTGGCAGCTGGCCCTGATGGTTCCCCAGCAATCCTCCTAAAATCATGCAAGCGAACATTAGCAAAACCACAGCAGACCCTCTTCCAAAGATCCCTTGCAAGTGATAAACTACCTGTAAAACTAAAAGTAAGCATATGTCGTACCCATAAAGGAGGAAGCAGAGCAGACGCTAAAAACTACATACCTGTCTTCCTGACCTCACACATCAGCAAAGTCATGGACCGAATCATCAGCAGGAAACTGATCACTTTTCTATAGGAAAACGATTTTCTAGCTTACACTGAGCATGGAGGTCGTCCGGGTAGAATTTGTCTTACGCAGCTCTCATTGCATTATGAATGGATACTCAAACAGCTGTTAGACCTTTCAAACGTAGATGTGATAAATCTCGACTTTGCGAAGGCCTTCGACAAGGTTGATCATCGAATGATATGTTACAAACTAGGTAGCTTTGGTATAGCTGGAACACTAGGTGAATGGCTTCATGACTTCTTAAAAGACAGAAGCCAGACTGTTGCAGCCAAAGCGGTCCTCTCAAAGGAAACATCCTTAACAAGCAGTGTGCTGCAGGGAACTGTCTCGGAGTCACTATTGTTTGTGATGGTTCTTTCAAACATGCCCTATGTAACACGAACAAATTCCCTCACAAACTATGTTGACGTCACGAAAGTAGGACAGGCAATCAATAAACCGGCTGATGCTACTCTCTTACAACATGATTTAGATGCCAATTTAATGCAGGTAACTCTCAAGCGCTCCGCTACCAACACACAAACAGAGGATCACCAAATGTACACTGAACCTGGAGGAATCGAAATCCCAGAGTCAAAATTAATACGGATCTTGGGTATTGATTTGAGAAATGATGCCTCGTTTCATGCACACATCATGAAAATGATGGCAATGTGCAGACGACTGGTGGGATGGATTCTGAGGATATTCAGGACAAGAGACTCGGAAACCATGTTGGTCCTCTGGAAGACTTTCGTCCTCAGCCGACTGGACTATTGCTCTCAGCTCTGGTCGCCCCACAGTGTGAGTCTAAGTGCAGAACTTGAAGAAATCCAACGAAACTACACCATGAGGATTTCTTCAATGAAAGAGATGAGCTACTGGGAGAGGCTGAAGAAATTAAAGCTTTACTCCCTACAGCAGAGACAGGAGAGATACGCAGTGACATATATTTGGAAGATCCTGGAAGGGATAGCACCAATCTTCGACATTGAAAGCAGGACCAGCCCCCAAAATATGAGATATCTACATGGTGTGCATGTAGATGTTTTCAAGAAACATCTCGACACCTGTGACGTCGCAATTCATTTCTACAGCTGAGTAAACTGGAGCAACGCGAAATAAAGTGTCTTGCTGAAGGTCACAACGAAACACCATGTCCGAGAATAGAACTCAGAATCTCCCGATTCCAAGCTCAATGCCCAATGCTCTAACCACTAAACCATGGGCCTTCTACACACACACACACACACACCGGAGCTCAGCCGTCGGGGTCCTCACTGTTTTCCTATATATATATATATAACCTGATTTGTTTCTTCGTTGATTTTAGGTAGTATATGGCCTGCCTCAAAGTATGTTATTACTCTAAGGCCAGACCTTATGGAGTGCTTTGCTTCTCATTCCTAATTGTAGGTCGTTCGCTTGGCCACAACCAAAGATTCGATTTTACTAAACTTCCACTTATATATATATATACATAATTACAACAATGACATAAACAGGTATTCAAGTTTCTTTGGGTTTTGGACCCTAAATTATTCAGCCTCTCAGAAGCTTATGGCAAGCTGAATGAGTTGGGGTTCAGAATGCAACGAAACTTGAGTACCTGTTTATGTCACTGTTGTAATTATTTATACTAAACTAGTCCTATGGACTGAGCGCACTTACCCTTGGATATTTCCACTTAACTTTTACTACTGTATATATATATATATATATATATATATATATATATATATATATATATATATATATATATACGTGTGTATAATGGTAGCTATGGTGCTTCCATAGGTGGTATACCAAAATTAGCACTCAATATTCTTACAGAGCAGAGTGTGAATAGTATAAAAAAACGAAAAATCAGTGAAGCATCTGGACTCAGTTTATTGCGTGTTACAGTTGTTTCGCCGAAGAAAGTTTGCTCCGAAAGAATTGCATGTGTCCGAAGGAACCTGCAGCCGTAGAACCTGCCAGATCCATACAGTGATCATGTCTCGAGCTACCTGCCGGCGAAACAATTGTAACACGCAATAAACTGAGTCCAGATGCATCACCGATTTTTCGTTTATATATATATATATATATATATATATATATATATATATATAGGAAAAGAGTCAGGACGCTGAGCTCCGGCCATTTCGACAGCTAGATCTGAACTTATATATATATGTGTGTGTGTGTGGGGGGGGGGGGGGGTGTCTGTGTGTATACTAGCTAATGTAACCAGCTTCACAAGGGTAAGCAGATGAGAGAAGACAGGCAGAAGAGATAATGACTGTATTGGATGTTTGTCTGGTTTACAGTATGAGTCGAGACGGTGATGTATGTGAAAAAACAAAATTCGGACTGTAAAATGTGTGTCACGTTTATCAAAAGGATGATGGAAGTTCCAATATTTTATACTATATATATTGAGATATAGATAATTGTATATAAATGTGCATGTGTGCGTGCGTGAGCGTGTGTGTGTATGTGTGCATGTGTTTGTGTGTGTGTGTAAACCAGCATTTGAATAGGAGACGCTGGTCGCGAAACATTTATGTATATGTGTGTGTAGATATGATTGTGTGTGTATGTGTGTGTTTAATTCTCTTGTCTTTGTATCTGATTAAGTATTTACTTGAAGATATGTGTGTATGTAACTTATCAAGGTGTAATATACGTAACGAACGCGCAAACACACACACACTCATAGACACATACACATATAAAACATACACGTATAAAACATGACGTCATCGTCGTGTTATGAAATATCCGTTTACTTGTAGTTATCTATTAAAGCGGAGATTTGGCAGTATCGGTAGAGTGTCAGATACCATGCTATGGCCCTTTATATTCTGAGTTCAAATCCCGCTGAGGTTAGCTTTGCTTTTCATCCTTACGGAGTCGATAAATAAAACACCAGTAAAACACTAGGTTAATTGCTGGCCTTGTGCCAAATGTAGAAACATTACTTATAGTTGTCTATAGTACCTTATTGTAGATAACATTTTATATTGTTTTAATCCAAATGAAAATAAAAATTATATGTTGACACTCCCGAGGTCTTATACGATCCCCTTCTAAAATTTGATTTGATTTGGTCGAGCCGTTTGTGAATGCATAAGGAAAAGACAGAGACAAAAAATTATATATATATATATATATATATATATATATATATATATATATATATATATATATATATATATATATATTACGAACATATACTATGAGAATGGTTGGCATCTTTTAAACGTAAAAACATTTTTCTCATTGAGTGAATTGAGTGTAACCAAACGATTGTAAGTATTTGACTATCGCCTCTGTAACTGATATATATATATATATATATATATATATATATATATATATATATATATATATATATATATATATTCATTTATTTATATAAGTAGCGTTACAGTTGGCCGCTTTCATTATCAAAGTAAACATCATCACTATAATTCGCATCACCATTAACATCAACATTATCATTACTTCCCTCATCAGTGTTTAACAACGCTCATCATCATCATACTCACCCACCCACTCCCCACCAACAACACGATTATGCTTAATATCACCACTACAATCAGTGACCACATCCCGTTCTCTAACCCTGCTCTAAATCCCAGGGCTATAATTGACACTTGTTTTGCTACTTCAGAATATCAATAGTTTTAATAGCCCGTAAAGTGTTTATTACTTTTTAAGTGATCCTCGATGATTATATTGATTTTGTCTACACGACATATCAAACAATACTCATCCCATACAAAGGCGTTTTCATGGAAGTTGTAGTGCCTCGGATTAAATGCTATACATTATTTAAAATCATACTTCTACGTTCTAAATGGTGGCTTTATCCCGTTAAGGGGTTAGTCATAATCTGGGTCAAACGAAAGATTTATACTCGTTCATTTAAGCGCAACCATAGTATAGTGATTAAGACGTTCGTTTTGGATCATGGTGTACCGAGTCTGACCCCACTACGTGGCGTTTTAGGAAAGTGTAATTGAGCATAGCCTCGGGTGGAACAAAGCCGT
>OZ024743.1:349804199-349806699 GCA_964016885.1 Eledone cirrhosa
TCGGTGCTTTCACCATTAACGGGATCTTCTGAAACTAAACAAGTCAATCTGTCAACGCAGAAGTAAATATTTCAAAAAACGTTGCAACCGGATGAAGACAGGAAGACGATACTTTGCTCTACGGTTCTTATATATTTGATATATATTTATCCTTATCGAGCCCTCTTTGGATTTTAGTCTTCCAATTTATTATTATTACTATATATATATATATATATATATATATATATATATATATATATATATATATATATATATATATATATATATATATTGTTATTGTTATACTTGGGAAGGGTGATAGTGTTGTAATAATATTGCCAGAAATAATAACAGAACACACTGTTTGGTTGGTTTTCACTTCTGTATCTGTTATATCTCCATAGTTAATTTATTTGGCAATCAACGTTTATCAATGATTGACCAATGTATGTAAGTATGTAAGTATGTATTGTATGTACTACGTTTTTGAATTTTTTTTGTAAGATTTCTTATCTGAAAACGTGTGCTGAAGCAGATATTGTTATACTTTGGGAGGTTCACGCTGCCAATAAAAAGACACGCACATGTTGGTTTTCACTTAAATTTATTACAAATTTCCAGCTGTTTCGGTTAATAATCGAATGCTATAAATGACTCGGCAAACCAGCCTCGCTCCTTCATATTGTTTTACAGACGTGAAACACGCGAGGCTCTCGGACAGTCCTAAACGTAACTTTCTCCTTAAACACTCTCATGTGCTGCTTGATTCCAACAGCAGACATAGAGCCTTTGTTCCAAAACTGATACAAATACCCCACAGGCCTTTCAGGGAGGAGACCAACATAATCAGCCAAGGACTGTTGATTGCTGAAATCTTTGAAATGACTAACAAGCTCAACATGGAAAAGAACAACCTTAAATATATCACACAAACGTACATACATACACACGCGCGCACGCACACACACACACACACTCAGAGACGTACACACGCGCACTTCCACGGAACGTTAGGCCATGGGGAATTAAAACAAGTATGTTACAAGTATAATACAAGTATATTACATAGATGTGAAAATAGCAATATATGTGTATGCTTGTGTATATATGTTTGCGTTTGTATGTGAGCGTAAATTACTGCTCTTCATGTTTTGCCACCTGTCCTTGTGACCATTGACCCTCTAAAGGAAGTTGTACAGGAGGGAGCGAGCATGTGCACGAACACACCGATTCCACATATTCTGTTCCATATGAGACAGACAAATACATCATAGCGGTGTCAGATGATGAATGCTATCAATTTAGAGCAACGCGAACCACTTTTCATTTGTGCATTTCGCATAGTTAGTATACTTTCAGGATTCATAAGCCATTGGCTGCGGATGAGCAACAGAGAATGGGATCTTTTACTAGATTTTCCTAATAGGATTTGTGTACATTGCCAGATTTATGCTGATTGCTGACTCACTATCGAGTTTGCGATAAAATGGCAGTATAAAGACTCCATTTACTCAGCAATATGGCAAGATTAAGACTATCTTCTCCGTAATGCGGCAAGCTTTAGACAGCATCTCATAGACACCGACAGGACTTCAATGGAAGACGCAGCTACATAGCCTAACGGAGAGTTCGATTATTCCTGCTTATACTATACATTCCATGTGTACCTCGAAATAAGAAAAATATGGAAGCGGTGATTTTTTTTATCGTCACAGACGAACAATACCCCTCACCAATCCTCCGCAGTGAGAGACCTGATGTCTGTATGTAGTCGAAAGAAATAGTTTTGGATACTTTCGCTCGAAATATAATTTTTTAAATTGTGAAACGCAAAAAGTATTAATGCATGGAATTGTCTAACGACTAACGATTCCCCGATATAATTAGCAATTTAAAAAATGTTGTATCCGTTAAATTGCTTAGGAGCAAAACCAAATATAGGATATCCAGAAACTAAAAGAAATCCTAGTTTCCAGTCAGAGTATCCTTCCTCCCTTATGCATTTATATGAATATGCAAATACGCATATATATGGACATGTATAAACACAATTAGATGACTCTCCAGAATATATATATATATATATATATATATATATATATATATATATATTGGAATTAATTTGTTTTCCATCGTGCAGGTGCCAAATATATCTCTCCTCAACAATAAACCATATTTGTGCTACCGGTTTACTTGCCGAAAACATAACGTGCAACAGATTGTATTAGGATGCATGTTACCAGTAGCACTCAAGAAAAATGACACACTCACAGACAGAAATCCTAGTATGGCTGTATGATTAAGGGGTTCGCTCCATAATCACATGGAAGTCCCGATCAATCATAATGCGACGCAACTTGGAAACATGTCGAAACTTTCTATCACACACACACACTAACACACAAACTCTCTCTCTCTCTCTCTCTATATATATATATATATATATATATATATATATATATATATATATATATATATATATATATATATATATATATATATATATATATATATATAT
>OZ024743.1:349811699-349819199 GCA_964016885.1 Eledone cirrhosa
GCATGAAGAATCCTCAGTACACACTCCAGGAATTAATATTGCAGTAATAACTTGGGAAAGTCACCCAAGGCCTAGAACAACTCAATCCCGAGGGGTAATTTTTAATATATTATTATTTAGACCAGTATTACAACGAATACGTAACAGAATAAAAGGAACACGCGTTTCGGTGGGTGGACCCACTTTTCAACCTGTGTTGGGAGAAAAAGACCAGGAAGTAAGTTATATAAAGGAGAGAGATAAGAAAGCGACGTAAAAGAGGGGATACAGTGTAAGAGGAAAATAATTTAAAAAATAATAATAATTGTTTCTACTTTTAGCACAAGGCCAGCAATTATCTCAGTGTATTACTGGTACTCTATTTTAAAAATAATAATAATAAATACTCATAGGGGATAACCCTTGTAGTTGGATTGAATGTATACAGAGGTACATGCTAAGTAGGCCAAATTCAACATTTGCAGTTGGGGATACTTAGATCTAAAATTAATGTATATGAGGTATATATAGAGAAAAACAACAGAAGGCCGGACTCGGAATAATCTTTTAATGTTGCATAAACACAATGCGTGGTTTCAATTGCCTAGTTACACCATAAGGTCATAGCGTAAGACTTTGGTGACCTCATCAGGTGTGGATTGCAAAATTAGTTAATCAACAACAGGATTACGGCAAATACAAACAGCGAATACAGAATAGACTCGATTCGGTGATGGCACCCCAATTTGGCGTTATTGATGTGGCGAACCAACCCCGAACTAGTTTTGAAATCCCTACCTGATGACGTCACCGAGGTCTTACATCATGATCAGATGATGGAACAAAGTGGTTGAAATTGGTAATGTGTTTTTGCAACATTAAAATAATGTTTAGAGTTCAACCTACTGTTATTTTAAAATAAATATTTAACTCCAATTCTCTACCAGCCACAGGATGTCACATTTACGATGGATGGTCTGCACAATGTTGAGTGCTCTAACATATTACATAGTGGTTTGCTAACAGAAATGACAAAATTTACTCATTGGTAAATCAAACAATATAAATGGGATATATAAATATGTATATATATATAAATATATGTATATTGTTATACTTGGAGAGGGTCATATTGTTGTAATGATATTGCCAGAAATAATAACAGAACACACTCACTGTTTGGTTTGTTTTCACTTCTGTATCATTTATATATCCATAGTTATCTTATTTGGGAATCAACGTTTATCATTGATTGACCAACGGTTAAAATTACAGATATAAATATATATATATAGTCTATCAAAGTTTTTTCGTTGCACATCTGCAACATCATCAGTGGTACTATTATGTTTCCTCCCATTGCATTGTATTGTAGTGTAATGTCTACGCCATTTTTATTTTCTTTCTTCATTTATTTATTTTTGTCTCCGTCTCTGCGCATGCGTTTGCGTGTGTGTGTTCGCGTTTGAGTGTATGTATTTATGTTTTTGTATTCTATCTTTGTTTACTAGTGTGTGTTTATATGTGTGTGTTGTTTATATATAATTAAGAGACGGAGCTTATCGAATAGAATAGACATAAATCGATCGTTTCCTCACTCACTCAATAACCAGTTGTAATAATTGTTTCTACTTTTGGCACAAGGCCAGCAATTATCCCAGTACATTACTGGTACTTTATTTTATCGACCCCGTATGGATGAAAGGCAAAGTTAACCTCGGCGGGATTTGAACTCAGATCGTAAAGGGACGTAACTCTGCTGGAAAGCATGTCCGACCCTCTACCGATACTGCCAATTCACCGCCCTCAACCAGTTGTAATAATGGTTTCTTATATAGGCACATGGCCAGGAATTTGGGGGTGGGGAAACGCGATTAAATCGACCCCAGTGCGTGACTGATACTTTATTTTATCGACCCCATAAGGATGAAAGGCAAAGTTAACCTCGGCTGGTTTTGAGCTCAGATAATAAGGAGCCGTAACTCTATGCTGCAAAGCATGGCGTCCGACCCTCTACCGATACTGCCAACCCACCGCCCTCAACCAGTTGTAATAATAACCAGTAATTGGCTTTGGGTGGTAGGATCTAATTCATCCGATAAGCAAAAACGCTTATTTGTTAGGACTCTATTTAATTTGTATTGGAAAGGTGTAGAGTGTTTGCTAGAACATTAATTAGATAGGATTCGAAAGAAGCGAGTCCATTTACCTTGGGTGGATAGTGAGTAGATTGCAAGTTAAAATTATTCATTGTGCCAAATAATTTTCCATCATACGCCAATTCCCGCCATCGAAAGTGTTTAATGTTTTTCACGTGATTTTGTTAACAGCTCCTCAATGTTAGGTCGGCCAGCGATGGGCACAGAGGAACGAAGTTTCTGGTCCGGCTAGGGAGAACTTTGACAGAAGCATACAGAATACTGCAGATAGTGTACGAAAATGAGAGGATGTCTCACTCACGGGATTTCGAGCACCACAAAAGGTTCAAAGAGTGACGCGAGGACGTGGAAAACGACCCCTAGTAGTAGAGGCCATTCAGCCAGCAAGACTGACGCCAACGTTCAGTGAGGGAGGCACTTGTTGTGTGGTGCTTGTTAGGTGACAGTGCGACTGATCACATGTATGATGGGCATGAACCGCGACAGCGTTTGGATGATTATTACCGAAGACCTGTGCGTACAGAAGATCTGCGCGTCGATGATTCCGAAGTTTCTGAGCGATGATTAGAAGGAGACGCGCGTGAAGGTTTGTCAGGAAATCCTCGAGCGTCTTTAATCGGAACCAGACTTGCTGGGGAGAGTCATTACAGTTGAAGCTCATGAGGGGCATCAAGGGGAACCGTTTTCCAGACAGGTAGGCCATCCTGAGCGCCGTTACGACGGAGCTATAGAGAATCCCGGTAGAATCTTTCCAGAATTACATGGAGGTGTGTCGGAGATCGACGGAAAAGTGCGACAGATTCGTGAGGGATTATCTAGAAGGCGAAAACTTGTAGTTTGTAGTTTGGATTTGAAACATTTTTTTTTTTTTTGCGACCTCAGTCCTGTATCCTTTCTTACACACTTCTACTGGTATATATGAGTCCACAGTTCGGTCATCGAATACCACAAACTTGCATATTGCGCAAGTAGTATTGTTGATTTGGAATTCATAGAAACCTATCGGAGATATTGCACAATACCTATTGAGACGGTCCAGGTTTGTTATCTAACCGGATTGTATTTTCGTTGCTTTGGTGTTATAAGGCTAGGCTCGTATGTTGCAGTTTTTAATTTGTCACGCTATCTAACGTATGCTAATTACTCGAAGTGACACAGCCTTATCGAGTGTTTTGCTGCACATTCCTAATTGTATATCGTTAGCTTGGCCACAGCCAAAACTAACTTCGATTTTACTAAACTTCCATTTGTATATATATATATATATATATATATATATATATATATATATATATATATATATATATACCAGCAGAAATAGCGGAGGGTAACTCTTAATTCATTTCTGGCTTTGGCCGTCATCAGAACAGTGCTTCTTCTGCTCTCTGCTTGAATTTGTAATAGGCAAAAATGTACAAGTTTTTCGCCTATGTAAATGGTCGTATAGCTGTATGCATATAATTATGTGAATTCGTATTTACATACATTCATTCATACATACATACATACATATATATATATATATATAGAGAGAGAGAGAGAGAGTGTGTGTGTGTGTGTGTGTGAGCAGCAAAATAGAGACAGATTTAATATGGGTTGTTTTTCATAGATGAAGATGTGTTAATTTCTTTGGTACGCATGTGTTGATTGATATATTTAGGTTCAATATCATGATGCATGTTTGTCATGGTTAGATAAAGCAGAATTTCTGGAAACTTTAGCACTAATATTTTTCAGATGGCAGTACAACGGATGGAAGTATCACTAGTGTGACAACCACCTAATTCATATTTTGTAACCGCACTACAATGCATCTACGACCAATACATTTAGCTTAGCTATTACTAGTTTTCTCTTGTATACAGTATCACACTATGCAAGAAACAACCAGGAAAATTATCCGGGAGTGATATACTGCTAATTGGTCTGTTTGATGAAGATGTTTACATAAAATCTTTATTCTCTGGGTATCAGAAAATCAGGTAAGTTCTGGTAAGAATATACTTCGCTGATTCGGTTTAATGAGACCGAAACTTCCAGGAGTTGTCATCATATTATCGGCCTCACTACTCATTATGTGTCTCTATTGAAATTTTAATTAATTTAGAATTTGTAGTTTTCCAACACCCACCCCAGCTATCTGTAAATAGTATTTTTTTTACTATCATTGCGAAAGTTTCAGTCTTATGTCAATATTGTCTAATGAAAGATAGGTTCCTAATAAGGTTTGATGAAGATACACGATATGAATGTTCTCAAACGTGTTTTCAAATGAACCTTACGGGGTCGATAAAATAAAGTACCAGTAATGCACTGGGTAAGTGCTGGCCTTGTGTCTAAAGTAGAAACAATTATTGTTAATATTGATCCTGTGTCTCTGTATAGATTACTTATGATGTTGCTTAAGCTTCCACGTACATTAAATGTAATGTGTAAAAGTCACTTAATTCTACTTGCCGAATGATTTGTAACTTACTAATGAATCTCAAACAAAAGTTTTATCTTCATTTGCTTAAGGTAGCAAGTCTAATTAAGGAAGTTTCAACGGCATACTTAACTTTACTTGCCAAAGACACTATTGTCGTAAACTGTGCAAGTATGAAACGGAAATCAAATTCATCAATCAGCAGATAATTAGTGAGTTATGTTATTTATTGGATGACACGCCTTGTTGAGCTGATGAGTTGTTAGTTTCGTTGCCGGTGGCTTTACATTTTCTAGAATGGGTCATTTAACTATTGCATTGCGTTTTCAAACCCATCTAGTACGTAGGTACAATTATATATTCCTCTTAACTGTAGACACAGTTCAAATCTATAAGAAACAACGTAACAGTCTATTTTATACATGTGTCTTTGATTTCTTGCAGTGCTGACTAGGTGATGGATGGGCTTCATTACATCGATTTGCTCTCGATACATTTGATTAGATGTGGAAAGACTTCCGCTTGTGTGTGATATATAGATCCACCATTAAAAATTGAAACCATACGCTGGCGAAATCTACAAATACCTATATGAAAAGCAAATGATTTAATCATTAAGATCAACACTCTAATTTAATGTATATTGTATTTGAAAACATGATATTCTTTTAATTTGCTACATGGATGGCTCGATATGATTTTAAACTACGCTATTTATAAACATATGTTAGAAAAGAGAGTTAACTAATAGAGTAGAATGCTAATCTGGAGCTCTTCATAATATCTGATTCCCCGGCTTATATTCAAATGTTGCTGCTGTTAAAATACTCCCACGTTTAATGTTTGGGAATCTGCTGTATGCCATTATGACAAGAAGTGATCACCGAGTAAGATACCATGCTGATTCCGTTTTAATCTAGGGTTAAAACTGTTTAAATATATCTTTACTGTTAAAACATTTGGTAAAGAAACGATAGACAGGAACTCAGCAGATTTTGTGATTCACCGAAATACATGTGATCATCATTCAGGAGGATATTGAATTAGCCGCTCAAAAATACATTTTGTGACTGAAACCATGATATGTTGCTTTATATGTTATGCCTGAAAACACAACGGATAGAAAGTAACATTTATACCAAGAGAGTTAATGAAATCACATTATTATCTGTCATTAATTGGGGAGGTTCCAATTGAATATTATACTTCAACTTTTATCTGCGAGAGTACAAACTGAGTATAGAAATCAAATCAATATTTGATATTCGCTTGTTTCATATATGTGCTCACAAATTATTTATTACGAAAGATAATCGCAGAAATTATATCTTTTTGTACTTCCTGACAAACTATCATTGAAGGAACAAGAAATAAAAATATACAAAATATAAATAGGACATAAAATCGAATGCAATAACCACAGCAAAACACGAAAATGAAATATAGCAAACAAAAAGATAGCTAAATCATTCTTGATATCTTTCACTATAATACTCTGAGAGCAAAACAATGACTGATTAAAGCAATTTATTTGTATTGGATTACCGGCTCTTGGAGTGTTTCGGAAATATTCAGTACGCTGTGACGGGTATCAGGTGTGGTAGGAAAGGTAAATGTTAGGTTATTGAGAATACCGAGAATATTCTACACTGATAAGAATGACGACGATAACATCGGAATAGTTGTTAATAATATTTTTCGTTATCCTTTGTTCCTGCATGTTATTGATGTTCATTGTCGCCTGTATTGCTATTATTATTGCCATTGTTTTTGTTGTTGATAGTGATGTTTATTATGTTGATAGTATTTGTTGATCTTTCTTGCATTGAAGTATAGAATCGTGTATTGTTGTTAGGAGTGAGAAGATGCATTGCAATATTATTACTGGTGGTTAAATGTAGTAATAGTGGTTTATGTGTATTGTATAGATCATATATATTTCCTTTATTGAATGAATTTCTAGACTTGTATACACACAGATGCCTTAAGGATATATATTTGATTTAGAATGTATGACGCTATATATAGAGTAGCAATGTGTAATATTAAGTATGCATTCATAAATTGTGAAACTAATAATTGTAAGTAGACAAACACAATCTTTTATTTCAGACGAAGAAGGTCAGGGTTCATAATATTTAAAAAAATTCTAAAACTGGAAACAGAAAAAGAGGAA
The DNA here is from genome assembly GCA_964016885.1 of Eledone cirrhosa. NCBI lineage: Eukaryota > Metazoa > Mollusca > Cephalopoda > Octopoda > Eledonidae > Eledone > Eledone cirrhosa. The sequence continues at coordinate 349,818,439 of OZ024743.1, forward strand.
GAAAGAAAACAAGACTCGCAGGTTACAGCAGTAGGAAGCATTATGTAACAGAGTCTAATCCAATGTCTAACTGGAGACGCTAAACTGTATCATGTCTTAGTATGAGATTAGTCATTTAAGAAGAGATATATTCGGGGAGGCTTCATCATAGTTTCTGAATACAAAATATATCTTACAATTCTAAAGCCAAATTGGTGATGGGGCAGAGGATATTTATCTTAGCTTTCACGGAGTGAAGACAGAACGGCGTGAGTGCGAATTGAACACCAGCATTTAAGCTAAATTAAACAACACAGACATAATTCTCAATTGCAGTTGTTTATACACAGCTATCACTAATATTTTATCTGACACACATATATCTATACTAAACCAATGTTAACATTATTCACGATAGCAAGCAAATATCACACCCACCTGCCCCACCGTAAAGTAAAATCAATCACCCAGCATAACAACTACAGCTAAATCAATGGGGTCGAGGAACGTCATAACCCCCCAGTCGACGTATTAAGTGGTCTCTAAGTATATATCATTCATGGTAGCATTACAAAAAAATTATGTTATTGAACTACTGGCTAGTTCCTAAATTTGACTACCATAATACTACACACCCTCACACAAACGCTCATACACGAAATCGTTCCTCCTCACTAATTAACGTATAAGTGTTCACTATAAATTCCTGGGTTGGTGCCTTAAATAAATTATTGGGTGAGTGGAAAACAACCGAAGATGTATCGGTCCGATGGATAGCTTCG
>OZ024743.1:349824199-349841699 GCA_964016885.1 Eledone cirrhosa
TTTAACGTCCTCAAACACACTAAGAAGGCTAGGTGCAATCAATTTGATATAATTGATTTTTAGCCCTCGATATCCAGGATCTTACTTAATAAGGCCCTTGATTTTGCTAGTAATTTCACCAATATAGACTAGTTAGACCGTTTAGTAATATCCCACTGCAGAAAAACCCTCCGCTTTAATAATGTTTCTACTTTTGGCACAAGGCCAGCAATTACCCAGTGCATTACTGGTACTTTATTTTATCGACCCCGTAAGGATGAAAGGCAACGTTAACCTCGGCGGGATTTGAACTCAGACCGTAACTCTTTGCTGCAAATCATGGCGTCCGACCGTCTACCGATACTGCCAATCCACGACGGCACATAGATTATGAAATCTACTAACAACGATGTGCCGATGTGATTATTTGACAGATATATGCGATGGTAGGCCGTTATATCTTAGATACACTACGTAAGAAATTCCCTGACTTCCATAGGGGCCTATACATTGATGACAGTCTGGCACTCTCGAGCCATAAAAGTGGTCATGACCTAGTCACATTTAGAAAAAAAAACTGATTACTATCTTCAGCAGCCTATGATTAGAAATGAAAATATCTACTAACCTCCCCGGTGTTAACTTCCTAGACTTTAATTTAGACCTACATATACACACATACAGACCATTCCACAAACCCAGTGAGGAACTTACATACAATCATAAGGGATCTAGCCACCCGCTATAGTTTTTTTTAAAATCATATTGATAAAATCAGTAAGAGCGTATCTAGCCTCTCTTCCAGGAAAGCCATCTTTGATAGAGCAGCTCTTTTATACAACTCGGCACTAAGCAACAGCAGATTATCCAAAAGAATCACTTACTCTCCAGATCGTTGCCCTACATTTAGAAAGAAAGATAAACTAGATATAAAGATGTCGTGTCGTTCGCACCACCATTCGCATTCAATGTGAAGATCAATGTAGATAGAAAATTCCTAGCACCCCTAGATCTTCACTTCTCTGTAGGCCATAAATGCCGACAGATATTCAATCGACATACAGTGAAAATAGGTTATTCTTGTACAACTAACCTAAAAACCGACATCACCCGGAAACGCAAAGGCCATCCACCTTACGGATGCTCATGCAGAAGGCTTGAGACATACTCAGTTGAACTACTGTGCAACACTCCAGTGGTGATATATTAAACAGAAGTGACCTCCACCAACAAGAAACATCAGTCTGAAGCCTGGACTTATGTAGGAATGTCCGAGTACCGATTCAAAAACCGGTACCTGAACCATGAAACAACTTTCAGACACCCCGACAAAAGGCATGCCATCCAGCTCGCAAACAATGTGTGGAACCAAAAGCATAAGTGCACACCATTTTCCATTAAATGGAGTATATTAGAAAAAGTCACTGCCTATGTTAATGGGTCAAAATTTTGCCAGCTATGTTTCTCTGAAGAGTGGAATATACTCTCGCAACTGGCTTCAAAGAAACATTGCTTAAATCACCGCTTCAGTCGCTGTCCACGTGAAGCGAAATTCATTCTGCGAAAATGGTATACACGAGACTAACTGATTTTAATTTCAAGGAATTTGATTGGTTTGAATTAATAAATTTGCACAAGTCCCCAACTCTTTGTAGTTTTTCCATAGTTACCTCCCAATAGATTACATACAATATTTGCTTTTCAGAGCTAAATTCGAAATTACCTACCCTGAAAAATCAACCATCTTTTCTAAAAATCTCAAATCACCTGCGGAGGTAGCCATTTTTATTTTATATAACAAGCTGAATGAGGTGGAGTGTATAAGCCAACGAAACTTAAGTACCTATATTTGTTACCGCTGTAACTAATCATATTTATAGAAATAGGATTTCGCTTCAAACCGTGTTTCTTTAGAAATGTACGAAATTACTATATATATATATATATATATATATATATATATAAATATATATATATATATATATAAATATATATATATATATATATATATATATATATATATATATATATATATATATATATATATATATACGATTAGGAGGTTTGTAAATGTGAAGCTGTGACGGTCAGCTAGCATCCGCGAAAGAACAAAAGCGTTAATATAGTTCTTCATTTACTGTCATTTGTTTTCATATTTCTGTTTACTTTATGCATCTCCCCGCCTCTCTCTCTCTCTCTCTGTATTTATATATATATATATATATATATATATATATATATATATAGAGAGAGAGAGAGAGAGAGAGAGAGAGAGAGAGAGAGAGAGAGAAAGAGAGATAAAGAGAGAGAAAGTGAAAGAGAGACACAGAGAGGGACAGATTCACTTATTTATATATATATATATATATATATATATATATATATATATATATATTTACATATTTATATATATATATGTATGTGTGTGTGTGTATGTGTGTGTGTGTGCGTGTGCGTTGAGTGTGTGTGTGTGTGTGTGTATGTCTGTGTTGTGTGTGTGCATACATAAGAGAAATTTCGAATTTCAACTACTTTATTATAACCTTCACGTCTTTCGTCATAATTCCTCTGCAGTTCGTTTGAAATAGTAATGTACCTAATTCCCAAATTCAATCAACGTTTCTAGACTTTCAGCGTCTCATTCTGTTTGTGAGGTTGGCATTGTACTGAATATTGATCTTGTTGCCATGTTGCGAATAGTTATCTTTTCTATGATTAAATGATTATGTTTGTTCGGAATTCTGTATATAGATATATTTTCCGCTAATTTTTCGTTATCTATCTTTGCGCTGTGGTGTGTGGTAGACTGTGTTGTAATTGTTCCTTATATGTAAAGTGAGCCTTCCAGAGACTGTTGTACTTGTATGGTCGATATAGCATCGTTTCATGATGTTTAAAACCTTCATTTTGGTAGACGAATTTTAAAACACATTAATCATGTGTAGCTTGTTCTCGGGTTTACATGCATGCTGGTTTTTTAATTAAAAGTGGGGTTTAATTTTTGAGCTTTTGTAGTATATTATTCCTTCTAATTTATGGTTCGAAGTAATGCACTTTGTGAACAGTTTATGATTATCTATTATGCATTTGCCCATGTATAAATATACATGTGTATATATGAGTGTGTGTGTACACGAGTTTCTATAAATTTCAGACTTGTTTCCTTACAAGAGTATAAATATCAACAAATATTTTCTAATAGGAAGACTCAAATCTGTTAGTAGATCCAAATTCATTATACAACTTGGATTGACTTGTAATTGAAAGGTAATTTCTTGGAGCCTGGATCAATTAATCACAAAATTTGAACCTCGGTTTTACAGTCAATTTAAGAAAAATTATATATTTATACATATAATATATACACATAAATTGTATGTATGAATGCATTTTTATGGTGAACCCCATCTTGGAAAAAGCACAAACCGAATATACAAGGACAGCAATAAGAACAACCTCCAATAGCTGGCATTTGATATAGACACTAGGATGAGATAGCTCTAAATGAAACGGACTGAAGAAAGTGCATAAAGGGCAATTGCAAAACTTTTGAAGAATGTTGCCTAGAACATAAACAACTGAAGCCTCAGCTTCAGAAGGGTTATATACTTCATGAAGTCATTTGGTAGTTGGATATACAAATTCTGTCAGCATGTACTCCTCTCAAAAGCTGGTTATGTCAATCACCTGAAGTCACATGAAAAAATAACCACACGCATCACTACTCAAAAATGGACTGGCGAAATAACATGCGTGATATGCAACAAAGAGTGTAGAACTAGTTGCGGACTAAACAAAAACACATGGTGATACATAAAGATTAAGTCCCACAAGTTGAGCCTAGCGGTCTTGTAGAAAGCACCAGCCCTCTTCTGTTGCCTGTGTAGTAAAACCATGCAGATCTACAGCTGGTCTACAAAGTCATCTACGAAATCATGGACGCGGTTTAGATGATAACGAAGAATCAATAAGAGGCAGCAATCGTCTCTGAAGACGTTGCAATCCTCAAGTATGTATGCATATATATGTCTGTCTGTATGTCTGTCTGTATGTCTGTCTGTCTGTCCGTCCGTCTGTCTGTATGTCTGTATGTATGTATGTATGTGTGTGTGTGTGTGTACGTACGTGTGTATTATCTTAATTTCAGTGTCAATTGATTGTCAGTATTGCATTTGCATCACCGCAAGCAATAAATTATAGTGAAATAAGATTTAAGCACTCCCCATCTCTTGCACTTAGCTAATGACTGGTATCATGTACTAGCCCTCATGTTATCAACTTTCTTAAATACCGTCGGATTAGATCGCACTCCCTTAAGATATTATTACGTAAGTGTTGGCTGGCGCCTCATGGGCCTAACCTTTTATATTCAATGAAGTGAAGGATTGAAAAGTAGAACACACAGAACATGTATATATGGGCCCGAACTATGCCAACCTTTTTGTTGGCCATGTTGAGGCCCAAATCTTTGCCCAGTACACCGGCCCCACGCCCGAACTGTACGGTCGTTACATTGACGACTGTATCGGAGCCACGACCCTCACTCGAGAACAGCTCGACTCCTTTCTCTCCTTCTTCTGCTCCTTCCACCCCTCCCTCCACTTCACCTCCTCTATCTCCACCACCCACGTCCACTTCTTAGACATCTCCGTCGCCTTCGACCCCTCCCACCACTCCCTCGTCACCTCCGCCTTCTTCAAACCCACCGACTCCCACTCTTACCTCGACTTCACCTCTTCCCACCCCACCCACACCAAACACTCCATTCCCTACTTCCAACTTCTCAGGATCCGCCGCCTCTGTAGCCGTGATGCTGACTTCGAGTCCCAGGCCCTTTCCCTAGTCAGCCATTTCATCCGCAGAGGTTACCCCCCTCTCTCGTCTACACCGCTCTCACCCGCGCCCGTGCTGTCCCCCGCTCCACCACCCTCACCCCACGCCACCGCACACCCACCCACCGTCTCCCCTTCCCCATCACCTACCACCCCTCCACCTTACCCCTCCACCGCACCATCCGCCGCCTCTTCCGACGCCTCCAGTCCGACCCATCCACCTCCCACATCTTCCCAACCCCACCACTCCCCTCCTTCAAACGCGCACGCAATCTCCGCACCCTCCTCGTCCACATCTCCCTACCCCCAACCCACGCTCTGTTCCCCTCCCCCCGGTTCCTTTCCCTGTTCTAGGCTCCGCTGCAACACCTGTCCCCACATCACCAACACCACCACCTTCCAGGGTCCCAACGGCCACTCTCTCTCGGTCCGGCATGCCTTCCGCTGCACCACCTCCGACCTAGTCTACGGACTTCGCTGCACTGAGTGCAGCGCGACTTATGTCGGACAGACGGGACGTCGCCTGGCGGACCGAGTCACGGAGCACCTCCGGGATATTCGTCTCGGGGGCAGTTCCCCCATCGCCCGCCACTTTGGTGGCCCTGGACACTCCGCACGCCATCTCACAGTCTGTGGCCTACTCCAGTGCCACGGAACACCCGCCCATCGCCTTACGGTCGAACAACGAACTATCTTCATCTTACAGACCCACACTCCCCCCGGCCTGAACTCCCCACCCTTATTCCTTTAGCGTTCGACCGCCCCCCCCCCCCCACTTATCCCCCTCTAACGCCACTAACACACCCTCCTTTTCACCGCCCACCTCACATTAACAATACTAACACCTCCACTCCACCCCTCATCTGACCACCCTTCCCCAACTAACATACTAACATCCCTTCCCTCCCCTCTTCTCCTCCTCCCCCCTCCTTATCACACGCACACACCCACCGGCACATATATACACGCGCTCACACTAAACACACACCCTACTACCACCACTAACCCTCACCCCCACACCTCTCACCCCCACACCTCCATCCCACCACCCCGCAACTAACCTCACTAACAGCCCCTAACCCCAAGCACACGAACACACGCACCCACTTACACCACCCACCCCACACGCAACTAACATCACTAACACCCCCCAACCCCACGCACACGTACCCACACACCCTCGTACACCACCAACTCTACACACCCTACCACCAATAACCCCCACTCACACCTGCATTCAACCCCTCCCCACCTCCCGTATACTAACACCCACTAACACCTCTTCATCAAACTACACACACACTAGTACACCACACTCCCTCCATAGAACCACACACACCCTTCTCTCCCCGCTCCACCCACACCTTCGCTCCACACTCACTCATCCCACTAACACCCCTACTAATACACACACACACACACCCTCCTCACTCCAACTTTCACACCTACCCATCCTCGCCCCCTTACCATTCCACCGACTGCTGTTATGCCCTCTGACCACCTCCCAGCACTAACAGACCACAGCACTCCCACTGCTGACCAATTCCTGTTGCGCGCGCACCCCACATCTCTCCTCTTCCGACCACCGCTTCATGGATTACCCACACGCAGAAATTGACTTACAACCAATCCACTAAACATCCTTGGAACTTACCAACTTTTCAACCATCCTCTTACGTAATCACCTATATAACTCACCACATATTTACACCACATATTTACACCCTCAGCCTCCTGATTCCTCTCCCCCCACCCTCCTATCCACACACGCACAGACACTCCGACCCACAAAAACACCCCCCACACACACCTCTTCCTGAACATGCAACCCCGTTCTTCCCCCAACCCTTACTTTCACATACACACACACACACGCACAGGCACACCTACACACACACACCACTTTCAGCCCTCCCCGCTGGGACACCCCGTCTCCCTCTCCCCACTCCACCCGCCACCTACTCACTCCACACCCTTCCACCACCTGTTTACCCCCCTTTTAATTTCAGTTTATTTTGATCATGCCTTTACTTTTAAATTTTCTCATTCCTTGTATTTTGATCATGCTTTATTTTTATTTTTTATCTTTATTTGTTATTTTTTCATTCGCACCGTTTCCTTTCGCTATATGTCTCTCCACCACTCCCCTACACACCCTTTGAACTCTGTTCCCACACACTTCTCACCTGAGGAAGGGCTTATGCCCGAAACGTCGTCCCCCACCTACCCCCCACTCTCTTGAGCGTGAAATTAATAAACATTTATTGTACTGCCTCTCTGTTTTGTCCCTGTTCAAATTTTTCCATTATATATATATATATATATATATATATATAACGAAGGAAATGTGGTAAGGAACCAAGTGGACCATAACGCACCAAAGTACTCAATACTTAGGGTAGTAGAGTGGGTAATAGGAACGAGTAGGACCCCGACGGCTGAGCTCAAGCCGTTTCGACGGCTAATTCTGGACTAAAAACGCATTTTTAGTCCAGAATTTAGTCCAGAAATCCAAAATACATTTTTAGTTCAGAATTAGCCGTCGAAAAGGCTTGAGCTCAGCCGTCGGGGTCCTACTCGTTTCTATATATATATATATATATATATTCATATATATGGTATCGTATGGCCTTAGGAGCGACATACGGCGTTTCTTTGGCATTTTAAGCCTTGCGGAGCCTATTCTTCTACAGGCCTGAGTAGAGCAGATTTCTTCCAGAGAAGCATTGAAAGTGGCAGAGAGGCAGAGAGAAAGACATATAGAGAAAGAATTGCTCACAGTTCTAGATTAGTACTTTTTTTATCGACCCCGAAAGTATGAAAGACATAGTTGACCTTGATGGGATTTGAACTCTGAGAGCAGAAGGCCGGAACGAATGCCACAAAGCACCGTATGCGACGTTCTAACGATTCTGCCAATTCGCCGCTGTTACACACGTATTTATATATTTATATATGAGTGTGTGTGTATGTGTGTGTGCGCGCGAGTGTGTGTGTGCGTATGTGTATGTGTGAGTCAGTGTGTCTAGTGTCTAAGAAACATTTCATATATATATATATATAGATATATAGATATATATGTGTATATATATATATATATATCTAAGGCGGGTAAAATTCCCGAGATCCATGGACGAGTTCTCTCCAGCGGTCTCTGTCACTCATTATCGCTCCCATGTCCTGCGTCTCCAACAGACCAGTGTCTGTCCTTAGGGCATCAACATACGTTAACCTTGGTCTTCCTCTTCTAGTGTGTCCATGAAGGGGCTCCCAAAGAGGCACTAAGTGCAATGTCAACTCTGGATGTGTATATATATATATATATATATATATATATATATATATATATATATATATATATATAGGAGTAAGTAAGACCCCGACGGCTGAGCTCAAGCCGTTTCGGCGGCTAATTCTGTACAGAATTAGCCGTCGAAACGGCTTGAGCTCAGCCGTCGGGGTCTTACTTACTCCTATTACCCACTCTACTACCCTAAGTATTGAGTACTTTGGTGCGTTATGGTCCACCTGGTTCCTTACCACTTTTCCCTCGCTATATATATATATATATATATATCGTTTCTGAATTATTGGCAACATGACCTTCCCAAAGTATAACATTATATATATATATATGCAAAGTTTTATTTAAATTGTTGGGTTACAACGAGTAAATAATTATAACTGATATAAAAGCACTCAACAAGTATTTGGAGTATATTTACGATATTAAATAAATGGAAACTATATTTATAAAACCATATTTATTTCATTATATATATTTCAGGGATATCATATTAAAAATATGTTATGCCTTCTTCAGACAAAATACAATATAAACAATCTTATAAATAGATAGATTCGACATACCTTTCAACTTCGACTTCCATTTGAAAAGTTGATTTGGTAGTGAAAAATATTAGGGACAGTTATAAAAAGAAAGAAAGAAAAACGAAGAAAAAGAAGAAATGCATGCAACTAAATAGAGAGAGATATATATAGAGAGATAGATAGAGAGAAGAAATTCATGTAAAGAAACAGAGAGAGATATATAGAGAGAGGAAAAAAATACAGAGAGAGATAGATAGAGAGAGAGAGAGAGAAGAGAGAGAGAGAGAGAGAGAGAGAAAATATAGAGAGATAGATATAGATAGAGATAGAGAGAAAGAAAATAGGTAGTTGGGCACCAGTTGAATGACGTATCAATGATATATTTATTTATTTATTTATTTATTTAGCTCTAGTATTAATGTAGAGAGAGATATATGTGGTTAGGAGAGAAAACAGCCGTTACATAGAGAGAGAAGAAAAATATCCAGACATAAACGAGGCAGATTTAAAACACTATGTTTCATCAATGTAAAAATATCAATTCGTATAAATCAGGCATTATAATGTAAATATCAGTATTCATGAATGAGATACGTATCAATAATGTGTGAAAAATAATGATCATATGTCTAGTTTAAAATTCCTAGGTTTATATCAGAGTTGAGGTAAAATATTTTTTCTTCGTTTTTCTTTCTTTCTTTTTATAACTGTCCCTAATATTTTTCACTACCAAATCAACTTTTCAAATGGAAGTCGAAGTTGAAAGGTATGTCGAATCTATCTATTTATAAGACTGTTTATATTGTATTTTGTCTGAAGAAGGCATAACATATTTTTAATATGATATCCCTGAAATATATATAATGAAATAAATATGGTTTTATAAATATAGTTTCCATTTATTTAATATCGTATATATATATATATATATATACTTTTTCTAAAAGTTAGGACTGGTTTCGGTCGATAAATATTTCGAGTTCCTCATACTAGAAAAAAAAAATGTATATAACAAAAAATACATAATAAGGTATCAAAACAATGTCTCCTTTTGCTGAAAATAGTATACCATTTAAAAAAGTGAAAACATAACTAACATTGAATTGACGGGAGAGGTATCGGCTGATTACTGAAGCCAAACAACAACGAAAGGAGGAGGAAAATCATGCCACTTTTACCTCCGTACGGACAACTGACGCTGCACACCAGGTCAGAACAGAGAAGAGCCGAACTCCCAGTGTCATCGACTTCATCTCTCTTGCCCCCCCCCCATCTCTCTGTATTATGAGCAAATGGGGTCCCAAATGGGGTCCATTATTTTATAGGTAGTATCGGTAGAGGGTTGGACGCCATGCTTTCTGGCATAGTTACGTCCTTTACGGTCTGAGTTCAAATCCCGCCAAGGTTAACTTTGCCTTTCATCCTTACGGGGTCGATAAAATAAAGTACCAGTAATGTACTGATAATTGCTGGCCTTGTGCCTAAAGTAGAAACAGCTATTATATATATATATATATATATATATATATATAAAATAATTAAGTCAAATATTTAAAATTTGGCTTCGTTTATTAAAGATGTACTGCTATATATATTTCGGTGACAGCCATCATTGGCTGTGACCTCTTCAGGCAGTCTAAATCTGCATACTGAGGTGTCAGTAAACAACCAACATATACTCAAAAAAATATATATATATAAATATATATATATATATATATATATATATCTATCTATCTATCTATCTATCTATCTATCTATATATATATATATATATATATATATATATATAAATATATATATACATACATATATATATATATATTGTTATACTTGGGGAGGGTCATATTTGTGCAATAATATTGCCAGAATTAATAACAGAACACACTCACTGTTTGGTTGGTTTTCGCTTCTGTGTCTTTTCATGTCAAAAACCTCGCAAAACTAATTCATCGCCGTTATATATATATATATCGATAAAATAAAGTACCAGTAATGCACTGGGTTTTTGCTGGCCTTGTGCCTAAAGTAGAAACAGTTATATATATATATATATATATATATATAAAAATACTTAGGTTAGTAGGAGTTAGGTATTATATACCCGTGTCCCGTTAAGGTATTGGCAGCATAATAATTAGCTCTATGCTTTGGAGCAGAGCCGTATATATGAAAAAGAACACAAGAGCGTCTACAACATCAAAAGAGTTTTATTGGCTAACAATGTTTCTTCCTTACGTGTAACCGTAGGATTCATCAGAGCTATAAAAGGGGTTTGATTGGTGTTATGGACTCTACCAACCAAACACCCAAGAACAAAGGGTAGAGAGAGTAAAGAGCAAAAGTAGGGGACGATAAGTCTAATTTTGGTGCGGGAGGGTGGGGTGTTGGTCCTTGTTTACTAGCTGCGGTCATATTCATTCCCGGGGGTCGGGTGGTTAGCTGAACCATATATATATATATATATATATAAAGGTTCTCGGTCCTACGCAAAAGCTTTTTCCGTTTTGAGAGCAAAATATGTGTTCGAGTAGAAATACCCGTTTGTATCTACCTGTACTGTTTATTTTCTGTTCGGTTAATTTGACATGTTGCTTTATGCTGCTCTTCCCTGCCTAAAAAAAGTAATGCACTGTACGATGAAGTAGTAATAATAAAATCCCTCAAACCTACCGGACGGCTGAAAAGTAGAATATATTCGTGAATTTGTTTGTCGTTTATACTCGTCTTTCCATGTTCTCATTTACTAATATTTAATATACTGGTAACTGCTACACGTCAATATCGCTCACTTGCGCCCCAACCACTACCACTATTGTTTTTTCTATGACTATCTTTGCGCCCCTACATTTACTTCTCCCTTTTTCGTTTAGTTCTCTCTCTCACTTCTCTTTTCCTATGCATGTTTTATAAAATCTTTGTTTCCAGACCTTCTTATCTCGTTTTTCTTTCGATTCGCACAGTTCATCTCTATCTATTTTGTGAATACTTTTCGGACGAAAGTCCTTATATTTTCTTGCTTTCCAGCGTTACCTACTACACTTATAGTTAGTCGATATGTTGCACATTTGTCGCCTCACCACGAAAAATCAGAATTGATGTTGTGGTCATTGTTTTGCTGTCCTTAACTGATTTGGCATGCTGTATTTTGCATGTGTGTTTATCTCAGAGGCCCTTCCAAAAGGTTCGTCGTGTCCATCTCTTCTTCAAACGTCCATTAGAAGCAATCTATCTATCGATCTAGTTAATTCGGACAAGTGAGCTCCAGTAGATCAAAATGCCGATGCAACATGAACATTTCCCCCTATTATATAGCAGTGTAATGAACTTGTTGATCGATGTACGATAAGTGAGATTTTCCTCTGGGTCTTTTTTCCATAAGTAGGTTTCCATACCGATAGGTTATGGACTATGCCGACTTTGTTTCTGCAGCAGTTACCAATGATACTTAATCTACGTTGGCGCAACGTAGTTGTTATTACTGGTAGATTGGCATAAAGCTCAGCATAAATTTCAGCATCGGTTTTACGTTCCTTACTTGTATGTATGTATGTATGTATGTATGTATGTATGTATGTATGTATGTATGTATGTATGTATGTATGTATGTATGTATGTACGTACGTATGTATGTATGTATGTATGATGGTATCCAATGATGTTGACTTGTTCTTCTTTTTGGTAAATATCATCTTGGTTAAGAGAGTGGGACTGGCTTTGAGCAGTGCCTTTGCTCACTATAAAAGCTTCACGGCACAGGCATTGCTTTATATCTGGAGATCTCTCTGCACTTGTCGTCACATGGTACCATGGACCCAGCACTATGTGTCAATAATTGTCACAAGTGTAGTGTTTGTACCAGAGTTTTCAAGTCGCAGGCTGGACTAAAAAGTCACACACATTCAGCGCATCGGTAGGGGTTCTCCTACATGGATATAAAGTAGTGGCCGTACTCGAAAACGTGTTGGCAGCCACCATGTATGTTTGTATGCATGTATATATGTATATATGTTTGTACGTGTGTACTTCCGGTTTTATTACTTTATAAATGTTGACCAATAGAGCGAGAAGCGGTTTCTAACATAGAAACAAAATTATTTCATTGAGATTCAATAAATACGTATGTGGTTCTGTGTGTGTGGGGGGGGGGGGGGTATGGGTATTGATGCATGTGGATCTGATTGTTTTGAGGTATATGTGTACACGTTCATATGTTGTGTATCTATACATATGTATATGCGTATTTAACATGCTGAATTTCTTAAATGTTTTACATATTTTTATATTTCCATTAATAGACTATACTTGCAATGTCCTAACAGGCCGTGCCCTTTCTGGTTATGTAAAGCCGAGTTTCTCATGATTTGTACTGAGGCAGTTAGTAACATAACACAAAGCCGCAATTATCAGAGATAGAAACCTAAACGCATAGTTAGAGTGGAGTATCTGCACAATTCTTACTTATGACAGCATATGTGTTCTCTTTATGCTAAGCTTTTGCATTATAGTGACATCAGCTGGAGAGCTGATTTTTCACTACTGTGCATGCCTTCTTTTCTCTGTCCCATAAAACTATATCTGGTATGTTATATTTGCATCTTATGGGAGATTTGACTGAAACATTGCACAAATACTTTTTCATATTACGTAATCATGTGTCCTTCCCAGCATTGTAACTTTTTACGATTTATTCTCATGGCGATCATTTTATGGTTGTATTGTATAGGGCTTTGGCCATTACATCATGCCTCATAAGTAAATAGTATTGTGATGATATCTTTGGACAGCTGCTTAAATTGTGGTCGACACCTTCGATATTTAATCCATAGAGTCTGCTTCTGCTGTAACATCTGGGCGTTTTGCCTGAATCCCTATCACTTTCATGCATTAGGTGTTAAGTTGTTATTTCCTGTTCTTGAATTGCAAAAACATATCCTACAAGGTGAGAGCCAATGTACCGGTTGTTGGTCCAAGAGAAACTGCAATGATTATCTATATTACTCTCACGTTGAAGTTAGTTTTCTGGCTACATAGCCATACATCAATTATTACTAATAAGCATGCATCTTTTCATCGATGGATTGCTGTGCAATTTACCTAGGTGCAAGGAATATTCCTTAAGGAGCTCTTTCCCAACTCCCATGATATTTTCTGCTTCATGTGGACAGGCTTGCTCTATAGGTGTATTTGTTGTATCGTAGATATTGTCCGAGAGATATGATGCGACACACAAATGTTGTTTGTACTAATGTTAAGCATCGGCCTCCCTATCTATGTTTCAGGTAGAGGCGGTCAATGTCACTAATGAGATGGAAATTGCCGATGCCGGTTAGAATTTGGGGATTTTAACATCAATGTGTTGGATCGTATCTAGTGTCCTGTCCAGTAGTCGAATACTGGCGCCAACACAGGCCCAGCAAACACATTGTGGGCCATGGATTTAGTGTGCCTAGAGAGTTCAGAAGACCACACTTTTCTGATTTGGATGTTACATAACCTTTATACTCGTCCCTTATCACAAATACCATCATAGGACATATTTTCATCTGTCCCTAAGTCACTATAGCCGCATCGTCAGATATCGGTGAAATAGTCAGGTCATTCATAGAAATATTGCCCGACTGGCTTATAATTTCTTTCTCTCTTTACAATCCTATAGGAACGGATATCGCGGTTAAATTCCATTCCTATGACGAATGTCGTAACCAAGTCAAGGTTTTTCTTCATACCATTTTCTGGCATAAAGTTTCAGATCATCCACAGATAAACTATGTGTTAGGTTTGTGTTTCTGACTTCCTGTGAACCAGTTGCGTACTCTTCATATTTCCTTAGCATAAAGGACAAGGGCTTTAGTGACAAGATAAGTTGTATCACAGAGAGACTATATCTTGACATATAACCCTGTGGTATTCTATTTGATCAGTGACAATATCATACTACCTCTCTGGATTTAACGTCAGGATAGTAGCCCAAGAAAAAGGTCAGTTCTCTATGACTCGGCAAGAGAGGGAAATAGAATAGAATGCTTTTGGGTAGTTCAGCCAGACTGTAGCTAAGTTCCTGCTGTGTCACCGTACCTCTGACATGTCGGTTTGTTAATTAGGAGTTACTCAACACAACCAAACTCCTTTCTTCTAAGCTGGTTGCTCATCTGTGATGATTTTGTTATTGCCACCGGGATCCTGGAGGTATAGTTTCAGATACACTATATACATTTAATACATTAGGTTCTGCTATACAATAGGTTGTTAGTTTTTTGCCAAGTGGGTGTCTTTGATTGGGGGTACCAATATTGTTTGTGTTAATTTCAACCAACATGGTATATATACATCTATCTTAAGAACTTGCTGGTAGATAAGCTACATCGGATAGAAAGTCAGTTTTCTGTATCAGTAGCCGACAATCAAGTATTACTTGGTGCTTTCCTATTTTTAAGTTTTCCTATCACAGTCTCAAGGGTATCATCATTGATGCTGTATGTATTTGGTTTAATGGAGGGATATTTGTGCTTTCAGATCTTTTTCAAACACACTGCATCTTAGTTGAATTTCATTTCCTCATCCCATATTTTTTTTTCCAGAAGGAATCTATGTATTTCTGGAATGGGCCCTTATGGACATTTATTGATTTTCCCTTCTTGTCTGTATAGACTGATGTTTGGTTTCGGTTGAATCATTTATTAATTATTTTCTGTTTCGCCACCCATTTCATATATCGGAGTTTTTCGATGACATGTCTCAATTCTTGTTCGAAGTTAATCAACTTGTATTGAAGAATTCTTCTTGTGCTGTGTCTGCAAATATCATTTCTATTTCATCCTTTTACTCTTTGTTGGTGAACAGTATTTTTCCTCTTTTACAAGTGATAAGCATTATCACATGGCAGATAGTTTTCCGTAGGTCAGCAATCTTCTTTTATATTTTGAAATATATGTTGGCATTCTTTGTGTTGTTTTCTTTCTGTTACCATCTCTATTATCACCATGATAATGTTTCACTATTATTGCTACGGCATATTGGTAGGCATTAACAGGTTGAAATGTAGGAGCTTTAAATTGTCGTAAAATATTTGCCTCTAATTTTGTCGATAGTACGCAAACTTTCATTATTTGGTTTCTTGTTTAAAATTGTCGTTTTATGTCTTTTATTGAGAGACAGCTTCATACACAAATTAATATACGTTTGGAAAGTTTCACTATGGATATATTTTATCTGTGTATAGTCTTGCCAGCTAATTGTAGATTTATCATTGTCGGTATGTTGATGTTGGTTAATGTTACTGCAGGATATAGCAACCAAAGTATAGTCTGTTGTGATACGTCGTGTCACATTTGTTGCTAGCTTGGCTATTTCAAGTGACTATTTGTGTATTGCTATTGTTTGTTGTTGACGGTCCGGTTGGCTACGAGAGAAATCAGTAACATGGTAGTCTGTTATGATACGTGTTGATTGTATGTCCGATCTAGGGGACTAGTCACTGCTTTGAATAATTTTTGTTAGTTTTATATTCGACAGACGGAGCTTGTTGACGTAATTGTTTGGCTGCAAAATAATTTAGCTCGAGATGAATTTCGTCACAGAGTAGTTTCATTCTGTTTCATTCTGTTCATATTTCCATATTGCCATTTTACAAGAATTAAATAGGTCGTTATTAAGTACATAGATGAAAGAAAAATGTTAGTTATAGTTTCGGTACCTTCTGTAACTGAACTATTCTTTTTCTTACCCTCGATGTTGTTTTTCTTCGATCCAGTGTTGTTGATGTTGTGTCTATCCAGGTTATTTGCAGCAAATCATTGTAAAGTGAATTCAATATACAAACGGATATCTCTACGACTTCCAATAAAGGGTATCTACAGAATATGATCTGAAGTATATCCACATATTTAACAGAGCTGGTAGTTGTAGAATTACTGTTAGAGAGAGTAAACATCATAATTTTAATGAAGAGACACCCGCACTATATGTTCGACTGATTGCGTCAAGTGTGTATGTATGTATGTATCGGGTCACTCTTGAGTGCTACTGGTAACATGTAACCTAGTACAACCTGTCACTTGGTCGTGTCGTCAGCAACTAAACCGGCAACCCCACCGAGTTTACTTGGTGAGGAGGGTGATTTTGGACATTCTGCATGAGAAAAATCAAAACCTGACAAAGGGCGGAAGAACTCATAAGAGACAACGGCCATCCAAAGTATATATGTATATACACATGTACATATGTGTATATATGTATATATATACATGTGTACATTTGTGTATATTACGCGAGGGCATAGAAATAATCGGGCTGGATACCTACTCACGCGGTTAAACCACTGGGAGTGAAGGACTCCTATTTTTTGTCGGGGCATTCTTCTAAGAGAAGGCAACTCAGGAAACTGGCATAACCTGAGGCTCAGTAGTTAACGATGATGTTGATCTCTTCTTTTTTTCGGGTTATAGCTACTGTCGCTCAGAGAGTGGGATTGGCTCAGTGAGCAGTCTTTCCTCACTTAACAAAAAATCTTCACGCACAACCATTGCACGATGACATTTGGATTGGTAGTATCGGTAGAGGGTCGGACGTCATGCTTTGAAGCATAGAGTTACCTCCCTATATGATCTGAGTTCAAAACCCGCCGAGGTTAACTTTGCCTTTCATCCTTACGGGGTCGATAAAATAAATACCAGTAATGCACTGGGGTATTGCTGGCCTTGTGCCAAAAGTAGAAACAATTAATTAACAATTATTAATAATGTTATATCGTGCAATCGTCATACTCGATAAGAAGGGGGCAGCTATCTTTGTGTATGTATGTAATGATCGTGTCTATGTTGGAATGTGTGTATGTAAGTATGTATGTAATTATTGTT
>OZ024743.1:349844199-349894199 GCA_964016885.1 Eledone cirrhosa
TTTATTCGTCTATATTATATCGCCGTTAATGAAAAATAGTTTTGTGAGTTACATGTTTCCAATGGATTATTAAATATTTGTTTCTACTTTAGGCACAAGGCCAGCAATTACCCAGTGCATTACTGGTACTTTATTTTATCGACCCCGTAAGGATGAAAGGCAAAGTCAATCTCGGCGGGATTTGAACTCAGATCGTAAAGGGACGTAACTATGCTGGAAAGCATGGCGTCCAACTCTCTACCGATACTGCCAATCCACCGCCAATGGATTATTAAATATTAATGGAGATTTAAGCATATGCAAATATTTAAGCAATTCAGGAATGGGATGATTATGGCACTCCCGTAATTCCTGAGGGAGTAGGGGCATCGTATACGGCATTTCCTGAGAATTTTAAAGCCTGGTGGTGCCCATCCCTCTGCAGGTCTGAATACAGCAGATTTCTTGCGACGAAGGATTGAGAGCGAGAATATGAGACGGAGATATAGAAGAACCAGCCCAAGTACTTAAATGGTACATTTTTATCGACATCGAAAGGATGAAAGACAAAGTTAGCCTGAATGAGATTTGACCTCAGAGAGCAGTGAGCCGGAGGTAATACTACAAAGCACTCTATTCGATGTTGTAATGACTCTGCCAATTCGCCGCCTTATATAAGTAGTATTAATGTTTCTTTTAAGATAGGCGATAGTTGCTTTAGAATTTCGCCTATGAAAAGTTTTTCAAATATTTTTTATACGTCTGTTATACATATGATATTATGACAGTCTTCCACACAGTTTTCATCTACCAAATAAACATTCTTAAAACATTCATCAACATGAGTCTATGATAGAAGTGACTGATCCAACATATTGCAAATTAAGCTTCTTAACCATAGGCTTTCGCCTACGTGTGTATAATTTATGGTATTGTTGATTGTTATCGTTAATATTGTTTAGTTATGATTGGATCACATCATATTCGTATGTAATATAGCATGTGTGAATGTATGTGAGAGTATTCGCGTTATAGTGTATGCTTATGCTAGTGTTTGTCTGTGTAATCGTACGTAGGCGTTTTAATTGTGTTTATATTTCTGATAGTACGTTATAATCTGTGTCGATATGTTAGGTAGCCTGTTTAATAGTAGGTGTTATACTGTGACGTATTTGTAAAAGTGGGTATATGTGATATTGTATGTATGTTATTTATGATATATTATATCACGTTACAAAAGTGAGGTGGCTAAATCATTAGAGGGTCGGAGAGAATACCTTGCTTTATTCGTTCTGATTATATGTATTATAACTTGGCATCCAAGGGCGGTGGATTGGCAGTATCGGTAGAGGGTCGGACGTCATGCTTTTCAGCATAGAGTTACGACCCTTTATGATCTCAGTTCAAATACCACCGAGGTTAAATATGCCTTTCATCCTTACGGGGTCGATACAATAAAGTACCAGTCATGCACTGGGGTCAATTTAATCGACTTTCCCCTCCCCAAAATTGCTGGCCTTGTGCCTATCTAAGAAACCATTATAACTTCGCATCGAGTCAAGTTCAACACAGCCTTTGATCCTTAGAGGGTCGATCAAATATAGTACTAGTCAGGGCCGAATTGAGGCCTTTGCGGAGTCCCGGAACTTGAGGTTTGGCGGGGCCCCTCATACATTAAAAAAAATTACAAATGACCTGTTGCCACCAGTGGTCAAAAGAGTAAGTATATGAATACATTCTGTCATTACCACCACAGAAGACCTGTGACCTTTGATTCCAGAATCGGGCCAGATCGATTCAGATCGAACCTTGAGTTGATCAAAAGCGAAACGCGCGTCGCTACTCAATAAACGTAACGAAGACATAACAATTCTTCCTTTTTATTATTTGCCTTCCATCCTTATGGCGTCGATAAAATAAAGTAACAGTAATGCACTGAGTAATTGCTGGCCTTGTGCCAAAAGTAAAAATATTATTATTATTATTACAGTTGAATTTATCTCGCTTTATGTTCATATGAGTTATCACCAAGTCATAACCAGTGACCTCAAGAGACAACAAAGTCCGCCATGTTCAAGAAAGAACATACATACACGCACATGCATCTTTAGGTATTTAGATTTGTGATGTACTTATATTGACAGAATCTTCCTTAGTATATGGGCAGTTCCCATTAGTACTATCTTTTGTATTTCTCCTATACGCGGGTTTCCTGGGATTTGCGATAAGTAATCATTAGACCTCAAAGGTATCATTCCTAGAGCGCCTACAACCACTGGTATTGTTTTAGTTCTCAATTTCCACATTTTTCCAATTTCTATCTCCAAGTCTTTATACTTGCTTAATTTTTCAAATGTTTTTATAGATACATTCTTGCCTATTGTAACGGACATATCAATTAGCAGGCATACCCTCTTTTTAAAGTCCTTCAGTATTATATCAGGTGTATTTGCATCTAATTTTAGGTCTGTTTAGATGCTAAAGTTCCACAAGATTGAGATGTGATCTTTTTCAAGTATTATTATTATTGTTGGTGAAGCCACGCTTCTTATCGCCTCCAGTTTTTTTTAACGTTTGAAACTCGTTTTCAACCGTTCTAAATCTTTTATTCAAGTTTTAAATTTGATGAAAGTTTAGAAGAAGTGACCCACCTAATACAGGGGTTCACTCATAAATAATACGGCACCCCTTTGCGGGGTGTCGTATTTGTATTTGTGTAAAAATATTTTTTGAAAGAAAAAAATTTCAACATGGATAATACAAGAAACAGATAGAGCACTGTCAGACAACACAGAGAGGGGGAGACTTTATCAGCATGTCAACAAGACAGCGTTCCAGCGGAGGTAAATATAAACGAAAATATTACAAAGGAAAGGAGGACCAATATCAATTTTAATGATATTGTTACAGATTTAAAATTACCAAATATTTCTAACACAAACAACACCAACAATAACACAAACAACAACACCATCGATAACAACAGCAACAACAAAAATAACAGCGGTAGGGTCGAGAACGACAATAACAAAAATAACAGCGTTAAGGTCGAGAACGACAATAACAAAAATAACAGCGGTAAGGTCGAGAACGACAATAACACTGACAATAACAACAGCCACAACAACAATAATAGTAGGAACAGTATCAACAAAAACAACAATAATAACAACAGCCACAATAACAGTAACAACAGCAACAGTATCAACGAAAACAACAACAACACCAACAACAGTACCAACGAAAACATCAACAATGACATCGATACATGTAACAGCGATCTCAGCACCACCAGTAAGACCAGTAGCGGCAGCAATAGTGGTGCTGCTGAAAAGGGGACCACTTCTTTTGCAGGTGTCGCCCGAAATATCGAGACAGTGTTATTCACAGAGGAGGAGATGGCAGTCGCAAGGGCCATGGTGACAAGAAGCGCCAATAGAGTCTCCCTGAAACCTCCACCCAATTTGTTCAAGGACCAGCAGCTACGGACGGTGACTTACCGCATCGTAAGAAAAATCTCACATCGGGTGGAGAGAGCCACGGAGGCTCAAATCCAAAAGGCCTTGGGGTGCGTCTGGGCAAGCAAAACCCACATCACCCGAGGCAGAAAGTACGCCACAGTAGACGTAATTTTCGCCACCCCCCAAGAAGCGAAGCCTCACTCTTTGGAAACCCTAAAGAGTGAGGAGATAGTCTTGCTGCCCTCCTACTGCGGGCAGAAAATTGTGAGGGTCAAAGTGACCCAGGTCCCACCCGACGTGCCCATACCTTGGCTGACCGCGTCTGTTCTTGCTGGAATCGAGGACAGGACGACCATGCTGCAAGTAGAGAAAATAGGGAGAGAGAACTGGTCAGGTATAGGCATGCAAATGCTTATACAAACTGACCAGGAATGTATCGACGCTATCCCCGATATCATAGACGTCGAGGAAAGGCTCCAACTCCCTATAAGCGTAGAAGGAAGACGGCCAAAATGTTATCTCTGTATGTCGAAGGTTCACCTCAGGGCCTTTTGCCCGCAGAAGACAGCGAAGTAGAAGGCCCCTCTCCTTCCAATACCCGGTCCGCTGCTACCAAGAGCAGGCCAGGCAACAAATGCAGAAGCCCTTTCCACGGTGAGTAGGAGGGCAACGTCCGTGGAACCCGTACCAAGGCCACGGACAACTAAAGCAGCAGCATCAGTGGCGGCAACACCAAAAGCTACATTTGTAGTAGCTGCACCAGCAACAAAATTGCCGGGGACGGCTCCACTACCATCACCAACAGCCGTGGAGCACATACCCCTCCCAGACGCCACGGAATCCGACACGGAGTTTAGGCGGGAGTGAAGTGGCAAACGGTCTGCCACAAAAAACAAAAAACTCAAAACCCCTTAGCTTCGCCCTCCAAAAGCGAAGGCACACAAAGAGGGGTAAAGGCAGCAAGGAAACGTGCAGCAACACCACCACCATCACCACCACAATCACTACCGCCAATAACAACCACACCACCACCAGCATCACCAAAAACACCAACAAAATAAAACACACACACCAAACAGCAACAAGAAGAAAACAGCAACAAAATCACCCCTCCCCGCAAAAAGTACACAGCCATAAACCTGACAAAAAAAGCACTCATACAATATATAAAGCAGCACACAGACATTACAGAAAAAAACTACTACACCCCACCAACACCAAGAACTCTCCCGACAAACATAAGCATCATTGAAATCTCAATAGAACAGTACACACTTTTAAAACAAAAATTCCCCAACGCAGTTGGACACTTCAGAGGGTCGGTTACCAAGAGGATATACACTGACATCCTCTTGGAAACACCCATGACCAGCCAAAGGGACTGTTCTACTCTCCCTTCACGACACGATCAAGGTAAGTGACCCTTTCTCACTTTCCCCGTTTCTCACCCAACATGTCCGTACTCAGAATAGGCAGTATATGGCCTGGGGTCATCTTGGAAGCAGGGTCACCTGCTCAACGAACTCGGGTCACTAAACATAGATGTGGTGGCCATCAGCGAGACCAGAATCTCCGAACCACAAGCCTTCGCATCGATGTTCGGCGGCTACGATGTATACACATTTCCCAGCCGTCCAGGATCTGTGGGAGGGGTTGCCGTCATTTTTCGGAGAGGCCTGGATCTCGCCATACGGGCCATCTTCCTAGACCCAGAAGGTAAGTCGGTGGTGCTGGACGTGACCGGCAGCGAAGGCAATGCTTTCAGGCTAGTAGCCGTACGCCCCAACAGGAGCAGGACGGCCAGATTTCTTTAGACGTCTAGAGACCTTTCTTGGAACGTCCCGCTCTTTAGTGTTAGTGGGCGACTGGAACGGTATCTTAGATGCACGCTGGGATTGTGTGGGGATAGTGGATAGGGGAGGAGGGTGCAAGAGCCTCACCAACCTGCTCAGACGTTTTGAACTGTCTGACAGGTACCGACTGGGTCACTCGAATGTGCCAATGTGGACATGGACAAACCGCATCGGGTCATCCAGATCGTATCTCGATAGTGTATTCTGCAGGGAACTAGATAAGGCTAGTATAAGTTGTCCACAATTTAAAATAGTCGACTACACAGACCACAAATTTGTGATCTGTGAGATCGACATAGACAGACTTCATAGACAAGAACCCGGTTACTGGAAGATGAACGCGTCTTTCCCGGCGCACAAAGCCTACAGAGACCGGATTAACGTTTTAGTTAAGCCGGCGTTGACGGGAGCGGTCGTCAACAACTGGTGGTGGTTCCCCCTGAAAAGAGCAATTAAAGTAGAGTCGATTAGGTTTAGCAAAGGAGTAGTGATAGAGGAAAATAGTGTAGAGGCAGAGCTACTCAGAAAGCTAGAAGAAGCGTTTAGGACAGGCATCGCAACCGACCAATTCTTCAACGGAAAAAACGAAGGCCGCGTTGTCAGAGCAAGAGCGCGTGCCCTGAAACCCGAGGGGACAAAAGCTGTCCAATGGGCCCGGGTGTCAGAGGCGCGACGTGGAAACAAAGCCACAATTCGGTCTTTATCTGAACAAAACGGGCGCCTGTTGCTCGAACCCGAGCAGATGTGTGAAGCTTTTCAGCAGCACTTTGCTGAACTGTTCAGGAGCAGCGGCGGGCCGGATCAGGGTATGGACTTCAGTGCATACATCGACTGACTGCCTCGGCTCTCGACGACCGCAACACAGTGTTGCAAAAAAACAATAAAAGCCGGTGAAATACGGGAAGCGATGGCTAACTGCACGAGAGGTAAATCGCCAGGTTTGGATGGTCTGCTCTACGAGCTTTATGCATTCATGCCACCCTTGTTCGGTGACCTCTTGGTGGACGTCTACTGCAACTAGCAGCATAACGGGACCACAACCAGTTTTGTGAGCCGGGGAGCGGTGGCGCTGCTGAGGAAAGACCCGAACAATGGGGATGTTATCGATAACTTCAGGCCCATAACCCTGCTAAACGCAGAGTTCAAGATTTTGGCCAAGGTGTTAGCAACGAGGTTAGGGCTTGTCGTCAAGGGTCTGTGGGAGAAGCGCAGATATGCGCCATTCCGGACAGATCCATACACGACAACCTCCACCTCATGCGATACATCATAGAGAGGGTGGTTAAGGAACTGGCACGAGTGAGGCCCTTATCAACTTGGATCAATCCAAAGCATTCGATAGGGTCGAAAATCGGTACCGAGGCAGCCGGTTTCAGGCCCGTTTTCAGGGGTGGGATCGCTGCGATGTACAGCGACATCAGCTCAGTTGTAAGCGTGAAAGGTCACCTGTCGCAGCCGTTCAGCATCATACGCTCGATCCGCCAGGGTTGTTCCCTCTCGTCCCTCTTGTAGGTATTGGCTCTCGAGCCGTTACTGCACAAACTGGGGGCGATAAGGGGAGTCCCACGCGAACTTGGATGCGGGAAATCTGAATCGGCTTACGCCGACGACGTCATCGTGGTGGTGTCGAGCACCAGACACGTCCAGATGCTCGGCACCGCTCTCAAGCAATACGAAGTGGTGACAGGAGCAAAGATAAACCAGGAAAAGTCGGTGGATTTGCAGCTCGGCACCTGGAGAGGCAAGTCCATGCCGTCCGACAGCGTCGCGGGGCGTTGGACGGACGGACCGGTTAAATTGCTCGGCATCTGGTTCGGACCGAACCTCCAGATGGAGAAAGACTGGAGCGAGGTGACGAGCGAGTTGGCCTCCCTCACCCAGAAATGGGCCAATAGGAAGCTGTCCCTGAAAGGCCGGGCGGATGTGGCGAATGCGTACATCGCATCCATCATCTGCTACCGCCTCACCATCGTCAATTGCTCAGGCCCAACTCTCACCAAATGGAGCGCCTCCTCTTCCGCTTTTTTGTGGAAACGACGCGCTCCCATAGTCAGACGATCCATCTGCTGCCAACACCCGTTGCGTGGAGGACTGGGCATGCCATGGCTGATGTTGCGCAAACATGCGCTGAGGCTGCGACATCTCTGGTGCTTCCTTGACGGTGAACAGGTGTGGCCGCCGTTCGCCAGGCACGTTTTCCCACAGCTCGTCTCCATGACGGAGCTGCAGTCCTGGGTCAGAAAAAGACTGAGGGATAGCGCTTGGAAATTGGAGTGTCTCCAGGCGCTCACTGCCCTCTGCCAGCTGGGCACCAGTATCGGTGGAACATCCACCTCGGCGTTCTATAGAGGACTAGTGGAGGCGAAGAGCGACAACGTTCTCGGAGATATCCTGGGCGTCGAAGAAGATCAGCTGTTTGCTCTCTTCCGGAGAACTTTCAGCCCAGGGCCTATGTATAACTTTCAAAAAATCCCTGGCCTGGCAGTGCTACCGGGAAGCGTTGCCGGTTCGAGATAAGCTCTACAGGCACGGAAGTGCCGTCAGCCGAGCCTGTCCGAGATGCGCGCAGAGCGATGAAAGCGTCGTGCACGCACTCGTTCAGTGCCCGATCATTGCTGACTTGTGGATCTATGTCGAACAGTTGCTGTCGCGTGTGGGACTGATCCGGTTGTCGACTGAGTCCATTGTGCAGATGGTCTCGCCGTCTTCCTTCGAGGAGGAAGGGCAGGCGGTTTTCATCTGCCTGGTGGCCATGGCGAAAGAGATTGTGTGGTGGACAAGGTTGAAAGGGTTAAAGACAGATACTTTCCTCTTCGGCGAATCCCTAATTAACTTTTTCAAGTTTCACTTGAAGAGGAAAATAAGGGTGGATAGGCAAGTGCTGCCTTCTAGCAAGTCTGTTGAAAGGTGGGTGAATGTAGCGAGAATGGTCCGAATGAACGGGACCGCTCTGAATATACGCCTGTAGTTTGTGAAATGTAAAAATTGAGAGAGGGCGCTTGCCCTGGTGGTCAGGGCGGCCGTGGTGTTTTGTGTGGTTTTCGCCACGAGTAATCCTCGGAGGTTTCCCCCCTATTGGGGAATATTTCATTGTTTCAATTTTCATTTTTATTGTTTATATATATGTTTCTGTCTTTTTCTTTTTCTTTTCTTATATAAATAATAAAAATCTTTACACGCACAAATCCCACATCGAACCGTCCTATACCGTCCTGTGCCGTCTGTAATTTTTTTCTTGATGTCAGCCCTTGTGGCCAATAAAGAAATCATTATTATTATCATTATTATTATTATTATTGAATGCCATGGTTGACGGAGGCTCGGCTCTGTAAGGTATAGTAAATTTTAACCGCTATAACAATTGTAAATTGTTTAAAACTTTAACCAGATTGTAGACAAAAACACCCTCCTCCTCGTAAGAGGGGTCTTTCTGTCCGTTATTTGGCCCTTCGGGGTTAAATAACCGCTTATTGTGTTTTGTGCTCAATATTTATTTTAAACCAAAAAAAAACTTGGCTACAAAAAAGAATTTTCATAGGTCACTCCCACTCATTCCGTCTTCTTCTTCCTCAATCGTCACTACACCAGAGAGAAGATTGTCTCTCTCCCTCCATTCTCTAAATATGTCTCTCTCCCTCCATTCTCTAAATATGTCTCTCTCCCTCCCTTCTCTTTCGCAAGCGACGCCAGTAAAGAAAAAGAAAATTATAGTTTGTGATAGTTTCCAAGATCACGTGCAAAACGTGGAACATTTCTCCACGACGACGACAACGACGAAAAATGTGTGCGGTAAATACGGAAACCCATTTCATTCTCTGACGTCATGAATAATAGCAGTAGCAGCCGTAATAACAGCAGCAGCAGCAACAGCGACAAGAAAAACAACAGTAGCAGCCGCAACAGCATCAGCAGCAGCATAAACAACAACAGTATTAGCAGCAACAACAACAGCAACAGCAGCAACAACAACAACCACAGCAACAGCGGCGGCGGCAGTCGTAGTACCAGCAGCCATAACAAAAGTAACAGCAGCTCTGACGACAACAACAACAACAACGACAAAGAAAAACCAATCTCGTTTGCAGGTATCGCAAAGAACCTGGAAACCATCCTTATAACAAATGAGGAATTACAGGAAGCAAAGAAGATGGTGACGAAAACCGGACACCAAGCAATCTGCAAGGCAGCCGAAAAATGTTTCGAAACCCAACAGCACTGTACAGTAAGCACAAAACCCCGTAGGGTTGAAAGAGCCACAAAGGCTCAAATACAAAAAGCCTTAGGGTCTGTGTGGCAGCGGAAAACGCATATCACCCGAGGCAAGAAATATGCCACCGTGGACGTGCTTTTTGCCACACCCCAGGAGGCAAAGGCTCAATCCTTAGTGACCCTAAGGAGCGAGGAAATGGTGTTGGTGCCCTCCTACTGTGGACAAAAAATTGTGAGGGTGAAACTGACCCACGGCCCCCTGGCGTCTGTCCTCGTCGGAATTGAGGACAAAACAACTGTACTGCAAGTACAGAAAAAAGTACGAGAAGACTGGGTCGGCACCTCCATTGAGATGTTAATCCAAACCAACCAGGAGTGCATCGAAGCTATCCCGGATGTGATAGACTTCGATAACGGCACTCAACTGCCCATAAGTGTTGAGGGCAAGCACCCGAAATGCTTTCGCTGTGGATCGAAGACTCACCTCAGGGCCTTCTGCAATGAGAAGACCCTGAGAAAGGAGAAAACCCCCCTCCTTCCGAAACCGGCTCCACTGCTACCAGCAACAGGACAGGCAGCAACCAGGAAGGATAAGTCCGTGGCACCCATACCCACGCCACGGAATTCAAGAACAGCAGCAGCAGTGGAAGTATTAACAGCAACAACAGCAATACCAACTGCAGCTGCAACAGAGACTCCACTGCAAACATCACCAACAACAACAAATGAAAGAGTGGAGCTGGTACCCCTCCCCGACCTCACAGAATCGGACATGGAGTGTGAGGTGGGGAGGGATGGCAAAAGGTCGCAAGAAGGCACAAACGCAGAAGCAGCGCATCGTCGCCTTCGAAAAGGGAGGAAAGAAATAAAAAAAAGGGTAAAGGCTACTGCAAAGAGACTTACAGCAGCAACACCACCAACATTATCACCACCCACACTCGCACCACCATCACCACCGGCGGCAACCCCAACGCAAACAACAACACCTTCAACACCACCACCACAAGCACCAACATCGCAAACACAACAACAAAACACACACACCCTGCAACAACGACAAGAAATAGCAGAACCACACCCCACCCCCAGGTAAACAAATGCACAGCAATAAATACACACAACAAGAAACTAATGACTTACATAATTGAACACACCGACATTTCACAGCACGACTACATAATACCAGCAGAAATCAAAACACCAACGAACATAAGACTGGTAAGAATAGCCCAGAAGCAATACACAAACATTAAAACGAAATTCCTCAACGCAGTTGATGATTTCAGAGACCAAGGAGGGACACTCAACCGGAGAATATATTCGGACATACTCACAGAAGAGCCGACGACCAGCCGAAGGGACGATTCAACGGTCCCTTCACCAGACGATCAAGTGAAAAGGGATGGAGAAACCATCCTTCCTCTACGAAAAGTAAGGTAAGTGGTCTTTCCCAACTTTTCCACTCCATTTCAACATGACCTCACTCAGAATAGGCAGCATAAATGCGCGTGGCTTGGGGTCGTCATGGAAGCAGGGCCACCTGCTCAACGACCTCAGGTTACTAAACATAGATGTAGTGGCCATCAGCGAGACCAGAATCTCCGAAGCACGGGCCTTCGCACCGATCTTCGGCGGCTACGATGTGTACGCATCTCCCAGCCGTCCTGGATCGGAGGGAGGAGTTGCTGTGCTTTTTCGGAGAGGTTTGGATCTCGCCATACGGGCTATCTTCCTGGACCCAAAAGGTAAGTAGTTGGTGTTGGACGTGACCAGCGGAGAAGGGCAAGCTTTCAGGCTAGTGGCCGTCTATGCCCCGAGAGGAGCAGGGCGGCCTGATTTCTACCGGCGTCTGGAGACCTTTCTAGGAACGTCGCACTCTTTAGTGTTAGTGGGCGACTGGAACGGGATCTTAGATGCACGCTGGGACTGTGTTGGATTAGCGGATAAGGGAGGAGGGTGCAAGGGCCTCACCAACCTGCTCAGGCGTTTTGAACTGTCTGACAGGTACCGATTGGATTTCCCGAATGTGCCAATGTGGGCTTGGACAAATCGCATAGGGTCATCCAGATCATATCTAGATAGAGTATTTTGTAAGGAAATAGATAGGTCTAGCATAAGCTGTCCACAATTCAAGATAGTCAGCTACACGGACCACAAATTTGTGATCTGTGTGCTTGACTCAGATAAGCTTCATAGACGAGGACCCGGCTACTGGAAGCTAAACGCGTCCTTACCAGCGCGCAAGGCCTACAGAGACCGGATTAGCGAACTAGTTAAGCGAGCGTTGACGGGGGCCATCGTCAACAAGTGGTGGTTTGCTCTGAAAAGAGCGATTAGAATAGAGTCCATTAGGTTTAGTAAGGCTTTAGTTATAGAAAAAAATAGAGCAAAGGGAGAACTAGTTACAAAATTAGACGAGGCGCTTAGAAAAGGCATCGCGACCGACGTACTTGCGGCGAAATTGGCCCTTGACCAATTCTTCAATGCAAAGCACGAAGGATGCGTTGTCAGAGCTAGGGTGCGTGCTCTCAGTCACGAGGGGACGAAGGCCGTTCAATGGGCCCGAGTGGCGGAGGCGCGTCGTGGCAACAAAGCCACGATCCGGTCTTTGGTGGACCACGACGGGCGCATGCTACTCGATCCCGGGCAAATGTGTGAAGCTTTTCAGCGACACTTCGCTCAAATGTTCGGGGGCAGCTGCGCGCCGGATCGGGGGAAGGACTTTAGTGTATACCTCGACGGACGGCCGCGGCCCTCGGCCACTGAGGTGGAGTGTTGCGAAAAGCCGATAACAGCCGCTGAAGTACGAGAGGCAATGACTGGCTGCACAAGGGGTAAATCGCCTGGTTTGGATGATCTGCCCTATGAACTTTACGTACAAATGCCAGACTTGTTCGGAGGCCTCTTGGCGGACGTCTACTGCAAACGGCAACAGAACCGGATAATTCCCAGCTCTGTGAGCCGAGGAGCGGTGGCGCTGCTAAGAAAGGATCCGAACAAGGGGGATAACATAGA
Organism: Eledone cirrhosa; assembly: GCA_964016885.1. Classification (NCBI taxonomy): domain Eukaryota; kingdom Metazoa; phylum Mollusca; class Cephalopoda; order Octopoda; family Eledonidae; genus Eledone; species Eledone cirrhosa. The sequence goes on from OZ024743.1 coordinate 349,856,717, forward strand.
TAATTTCAGGCCCATAACTCTGCTAAATACAGTGTTCAAGATTTTGGCCAAGGTGCTAGCAAAGAGGTTGGCGCTTGTCGTTGGTGGTCTGGTCGGAGAGGCGCAGACATACGCCATTCCCGACAGATCCATCCACGACAACCTCCACCTCATGCGATACATCGTAGAGAGGGTAGCTAGGGAACCTAGCATGGGTGTGTCCCTGATCAATTTAGATCAGTCGAAAGATTTCGATAGGGTCGACCATCGTTACCTAGCGGCAGTCCTGAGGGCGGCTGGCTTTGGGCTCGTCTTCAGAGGCTGGATCGCTGCCATGCACAGCGACATCTGCTCTGTGGTGAGAGTGAACGGTCACCTTTCGGAACCGTTCAACATCATGCGCTCCGTCCGCCAAGGATGTCCCCCCTCGTCCCTCTTGTACGTATTGACTCTCTAGGCATTACTACACAAACTGGAGACGTTGAGGGGCGTCCCGCGCGAACTAAGATGCGGAAGATCCGTGTCAGCATATGCGGACGATGTCACCGTAGTGGTGTCGAACGCCAAACACATCGAGGCGATCGGCACTTCACTAAGAGAATACGAAGCGGTGACAGGAGCAATGATCAACCAGGAAAAGTCAGTGGGCTTGCAGCTCGGTACCTGGAGAGGCAGGTCCATGCCGTCCAACTGCGTCGTCGGGCACTGGACGGACGGACCGGTTTAATTGCTAGGGGTCTGGTTCGGTCCGGACCTCCAGACGGACAAAATCTGGGACAAGGTGACGAGCAGGGTGGCTTCTCTCACCCAGAAATGGGCCGAGAGGAAGCTATCCCTGAAAGGTCGAGCGGAGGTGGCTAACGCGTACATCGCGTCCGTCATCTACTACCGCCTGACCGTCGTACCTTGTCCTAATCCGCGCCTGACTGCGCTGGAGCGTTTGCTCTTTCGCTTTTTGTGGAAGGGACGCGCTCCGATGGTCAGCCGGTCCATCTGCTGTCAACACCCGCTACGTGGAGGGCTGGGCATGCCGTGGCTGATGATGCGCAGACACGCGCTCAGGCTGCGACATCTCCACCTCTTCCTCGACGGTGATCAGGTGTGGTCGCCGTTTGCTAGACACGTCTTTCCCCAGCTCGTCTCCTTGACGGAGCTGCAGTCCTGGGTCAAGCGAAGACCGAGAGGGAGCGCTTGGAGACTGGAATGTCTTCAGGTGCTCACAACCCTCGACCAATCGGGCAATGTGATCGGTGGAAACTCCACCTTGGCGTTCTATAGAGGATTAGTGGATGGGAAGAGCGACGACGTACTTGGAGAAACTCTAGGCGTCGACGAAAATCAACTAGCCAATCTCTTCGGACGGACTTTCGGGCCGGGGCCTATGGACAATTTCCAGAAATCCCTGGCCTGACAGTGCTACCGGGGAGCTTTGCCAGTTCGGGATAAACTCTACAGGCATGGAGGTGCCGTCAGCCGGGCATGTCCGAGATGCGCGCAGGGCGATGAAACCGTCCTGCACGCACTCGTCCAGTGTCCGAGCATTGCTGACTTGTGGGCTTATGTCGAACACCTGCTGTCATGTGTAGGACGGATCCGGCTATCAGCTGAGTCCATAGTGAGGATTGCCCCGCCCTCTGCCTTTAGCCGGGAAGGGCAGGCAGTTTTTATCTGTCTGGTGGCCATGGCGAAAGAGATAGTATGGTGGACACGTTTGAAAGGGCTGAAGACGAGCACTTACCTCTTCGGTGATGCCCTGATTAACTTTTTCAAATTTCATTTGAAAAGGAAAATCAGGGTAGAGAGGGAAGTGCTCTCTTCCCAGCATTTTGTTGAAAGATGGGTGTGTCTGTAAATTAAAGGTGGAAAACTGGGAGAGGGCACTTGCCCTGGTGGTCAGGGTCACTGTGGTCTTTTAATGGGCCCTCTCCACAAATGTCCCTCGGAAGTCTCCCCCCTATTGGGGAATTTTTCTTTGTTATTTTATTACATCCTCTGTTTTTTTTACACGCAGAAATGCCCATTTGTACCGTCCTGTATTGTCCTGCACTGTCCTTAATGTCTACTTTATGTAGACCCTTGTGGTTAATAAAGAAATCATTATTATTTTTATTATTATTGCCATTCTGAGTTCAAATCCCGCTGAGGTTAACTTTGCCTTTCATCCTTACGGGGTCGATAAAATAAAGTACCAGTAATGTACTGAATAATTGCTGGCCTTATGCCTAAAGTAGAAACAATTATTATTATTATTATTAGTAGTATTTTCTTTGAGTCTCAGTCATTGATGTTATTTAACTGGAAAGTTTGTTGAAATGAATATCAAGCCGCTACCTGCAGCCTCAGATATTCAGGACGTATCGGAGGGTTCTTGCTGTTCCCAGCAAGCATGCCTTTTGAAGTGTTCCAAAAAGCGGGGCTGGACGAACTTTCTTTAACCATCCTTGGAAACTCTTTGAGATAGTACCTAGTGCGCCTATGACAATCGGGACGACTCTGATTTCATGGCAGTTCCAAATCCTTTTTACCTCCCACTTTAAGTCCTGGTATCGGTTAATTTTCTCCCTCTCCTTTGCTTGCACTCTCGTGTCAAATGGGCAGGCTACATCTATAATCAGGCACGATATTTTTTCCTTGTCCAAAACATCCAGGTCAGGCCTATCGTGTTCCAGTTTCTTATCTATCTGTATCCTAAAATCTCATAGCACCTTCACCTGATCGTTCTCTATCACCGACATTGGCTTATGCCCATACCACTTCTCCGAATGTGGTAAATTGTTTACTTTGCATAGGTGCCAGTGGATCATGTCTCCACATGACATCATGTCTCCAGCCTTTATAGTGAGTCTGGGCTAGGTGTTTACACTCGGATACAATGTAAGCCACAGTCTTCTCTCTCTCTCTCTCTCTCTCCACAGATCCTACACGGTGGGCTTGCCTCCTCCTTGTAAATATGGTGTTTCACCCACTTCGTCTTGAGGGCCTGCTCTTGCGCAGTCATTAGCATTCATTCTGTAGCCTTTTTAAGGTCTCCTCTTTTCAACCAGTTTCATGTCAGTGGAGCATCGGACACCATGCTTCGTGGCATAGAGTTACAGCCCTTTACATTCTAAGTTCAAAACCCACCAAGGTTAGCTTTGCCTTTCATCCTTACTGAGTCAATAAAATCAAGCACCAGTAAAGCACTGGGGTCGATTTAAACGACTCCCCCTCCCCCAACAAAAATAAATTGCTGACATTGTGCCTAAATCTGAAACCATTATTATTATTTGCTTATTTTTTTATTTCGTATCTCGTCACAACATGTTAAAACACGTTTTTACATATTTATGCAATGTTCTTGTTGGTCATTTGTTATTGTTATAAAGTTTAATTAACCAGAATCTTTGTGAGCTGGTTGTTCTTTTCCCCTAAGAGCAAAACTCGTGTTTATTTTACAAAACACACCCTTCATTTGTTTTCTGGAAAGATATGGCGGACAACAATAACAACAACAACAATAATAACCACAACACCAACAACAACCAAACATGGGAAATAAGTGAAGTGTATGGCACAAATTGTCTTGCATTCATAAAACGTTGTCACCGCCGTCATACCCACCAGAAAAAGGAAGAGAAACTAAAGCTAACAAAAACAACAACACTAACACGACCACTGTTACCACGTACACTACAAGACATTATAATAGAAACAAACAATAAAATTAACAGTAATACAGACATCAAAGACAACGCAATATGAACAATAAAGACAATGACACGTTTTCAGTAACGGCTGCAAAGCCACACAATTATGTAATATGTACATAATCGACAAATACACGTGTTCGGCTCGTGTGGTCAAACTTTCCAAATTGGAAAAGACTTAGGCCGACGTAGTCGTCCCACTGGATGTGTCAGCAGCAACTTCAAGATATAAAAAAAAACTGACTTACCGATAGGAGAGCGCAGACATGTGCAATCGCAACTAGGTCAATACACGTCTACTTTCACGACATGCGATACATCGTAGAGAGGAAAGGGAGTAAATTTGGCTATGTTGGTGCTCTGGTGAATATAGATCAATCGAAAGCTTTCGATTGTGTTGACAATCGCTACATGGAGGCTGTCCTCAGGACAGCTGGTTTGGGTCCCATCTTCAGAGGCTGGATCATTTCAAAGCTTAGCGATATCTTCGTTGGTCAGAGTAAAGGCCAGCTTGGAAACCGTTTCAGATCGCTTGCTCGATCCGACAAGTATGCCCTCTCTTCTCCATTCTGTGAGTACTGACTCTACTGCAGAAGCTGGAGCTGGTGAAGGACATCCCAGTAGAACCGAGAAGGGGAGGAGCTGCGCCAGCATATGCAGACGACGATACCGTAACATTGAGAATTGTCTCGGAAATTGAGGTAATCGACAACTTTTCAGAATAATAGGAAAAGTTAACAGGAGCAAAAATTAAACCGGAGAGGTCGTTCTGTTGGTAACTCGGCACTTGGAGAGGAAAATCCATGCCATTCAACAGCGTCGTCGGACCGGTTTGATCTGGACTTCAAAGTGAATAAGATGCGCCGAGAGGAAACTATCCCTGAACGATCAGGTTGAAGTAGCAAAGGCATCATATATTAACACCTGAACATCGTAACTTGCACCAGTTCATGCCTCGCCAGGCTGGAGCACCTGCTCTTTCATTTTTTTGTGGGAAGGAAAGGTTCCACTTGTCAGGCTGTTCATCTTCTCCAGATATCCTTTGCATGGAGGGTTCAGGATTCCACAGCTAAAGATGCATAAACATGCGCCGAGGTTAGGGTGTCTGCAACTACTCCTGAACGGTCAACAGGTGTGGTCACCCTTTTACCGGCACATCTTCCCATATTCTCTCTATTCAAGCCGGAGCCTTGGGTCAAGCGAAGACCGTAACTGGGCACGTGGCATCTGGAATGTTGTCAAGCTCTCACATCCCTCTACTAATCAGAAAGTGTGGTCAGAGGAAATTCCTTATTAGTGTTCTATAGGGGACTACTGGTGGGCAAGTGCAATTCTCGACAAGACTCTAGGTGTCGACGATAATGACCATGCCAGTCTGTTTAGGAGGACGTTCGGTTAGGTTCCGGTACCTATGGATAATTTTCTGAACTCCCTAGCCTTGGGGGTCAAACTCTACAGGCCCGAATAAGTTGTCAGACGGATTTGTCCGAGATATACACAGAACGATGAAACTGTCCTGCACGCACTCGTCCTGTGTCCGAGCATTACTGACTTGTGGAGTTTTGTCAAACCGTTATTAATGCGTGTAAGTTGGATTCGGTTATGGGCCGACTCCATTGTCAGGATCAAACCCGTGGCCTACATTTGCCAGGGAAGGACAGACAGGTTTCCTCTGTCTGTGTCGTGAACGTGACTAAAATGACAGAAGACACACTTTCTTTTTCAGCCAAACCTCATTGACTTTTTCAAGTCTGGAGAGTACAGGGAAGAGAGGGACACCTTCCTATAATGCTTTTGTCGATTAGATTGGCTTCAGATCTCTAGAGTTCTTAAATAACCCATGGGTGATGCTCTTTCTATTGGGTAATTCTGTTGATATAAATGTATTGTTAATTGTTACCTGTATTATTTTTTGCAGGTTTTTATATGAAACTCCAATGTACTTCTGTATTGTCCTATCTGTTTCGGATCTAGTTGCCAATAAAGAAATATTATTATTATGATCCTGCCAAGGTTAACTTTGCCTTTCATCCTTACGGGGTCGATAAAATAAAGTACCAGTAATGTACTGAATAATTGCTGGCCTTATGCCTAAAGTAGAAACAATTATTATTATTATTATTAGTAGTATTTTCTTTGAGTCTCAGTCATTGATGTTATTTAACTGGAAAGTTTGTTGAAATGAATATCAAGCCGCTACCTGCAGCCTCAGATATTCAGGACGTATCGGAGGGTTCTTGCTGTTCCCAGCAAGCATGCCTTTTGAAGTGTTCCAAAAAGCGGGGCTGGACGAACTTTCTTTAACCATCCTTGGAAACTCTTTGAGATAGTACCTAGTGCGCCTATGACAATCGGGACGACTCTGATTTCATGGCAGTTCCAAATCCTTTTTACCTCCCACTTTAAGTCCTGGTATCGGTTAATTTTCTCCCTCTCCTTTGCTTGCACTCTCGTGTCAAATGGGCAGGCTACATCTATAATCAGGCACGATATTTTTTCCTTGTCCAAAACATCCAGGTCAGGCCTATCGTGTTCCAGTTTCTTATCTATCTGTATCCTAAAATCTCATAGCACCTTCACCTGATCGTTCTCTATCACCGACATTGGCTTATGCCCATACCACTTCTCCGAATGTGGTAAATTGTTTACTTTGCATAGGTGCCAGTGGATCATGTCTCCACATGACATCATGTCTCCAGCCTTTATAGTGAGTCTGGGCTAGGTGTTTACACTCGGATACAATGTAAGCCACAGTCTTCTCTCTCTCTCTCTCTCTCTCCACAGATCCTACACGGTGGGCTTGCCTCCTCCTTGTAAATATGGTGTTTCACCCACTTCGTCTTGAGGGCCTGCTCTTGCGCAGTCATTAGCATTCATTCTGTAGCCTTTTTAAGGTCTCCTCTTTTCAACCAGTTTCATGTCAGTGGAGCATCGGACACCATGCTTCGTGGCATAGAGTTACAGCCCTTTACATTCTAAGTTCAAAACCCACCAAGGTTAGCTTTGCCTTTCATCCTTACTGAGTCAATAAAATCAAGCACCAGTAAAGCACTGGGGTCGATTTAAACGACTCCCCCTCCCCCAACAAAAATAAATTGCTGACATTGTGCCTAAATCTGAAACCATTATTATTATTTGCTTATTTTTTTATTTCGTATCTCGTCACAACATGTTAAAACACGTTTTTACATATTTATGCAATGTTCTTGTTGGTCATTTGTTATTGTTATAAAGTTTAATTAACCAGAATCTTTGTGAGCTGGTTGTTCTTTTCCCCTAAGAGCAAAACTCGTGTTTATTTTACAAAACACACCCTTCATTTGTTTTCTGGAAAGATATGGCGGACAACAATAACAACAACAACAATAATAACCACAACACCAACAACAACCAAACATGGGAAATAAGTGAAGTGTATGGCACAAATTGTCTTGCATTCATAAAACGTTGTCACCGCCGTCATACCCACCAGAAAAAGGAAGAGAAACTAAAGCTAACAAAAACAACAACACTAACACGACCACTGTTACCACGTACACTACAAGACATTATAATAGAAACAAACAATAAAATTAACAGTAATACAGACATCAAAGACAACGCAATATGAACAATAAAGACAATGACACGTTTTCAGTAACGGCTGCAAAGCCACACAATTATGTAATATGTACATAATCGACAAATACACGTGTTCGGCTCGTGTGGTCAAACTTTCCAAATTGGAAAAGACTTAGGCCGACGTAGTCGTCCCACTGGATGTGTCAGCAGCAACTTCAAGATATAAAAAAAAACTGACTTACCGATAGGAGAGCGCAGACATGTGCAATCGCAACTAGGTCAATACACGTCTACTTTCACGACATGCGATACATCGTAGAGAGGAAAGGGAGTAAATTTGGCTATGTTGGTGCTCTGGTGAATATAGATCAATCGAAAGCTTTCGATTGTGTTGACAATCGCTACATGGAGGCTGTCCTCAGGACAGCTGGTTTGGGTCCCATCTTCAGAGGCTGGATCATTTCAAAGCTTAGCGATATCTTCGTTGGTCAGAGTAAAGGCCAGCTTGGAAACCGTTTCAGATCGCTTGCTCGATCCGACAAGTATGCCCTCTCTTCTCCATTCTGTGAGTACTGACTCTACTGCAGAAGCTGGAGCTGGTGAAGGACATCCCAGTAGAACCGAGAAGGGGAGGAGCTGCGCCAGCATATGCAGACGACGATACCGTAACATTGAGAATTGTCTCGGAAATTGAGGTAATCGACAACTTTTCAGAATAATAGGAAAAGTTAACAGGAGCAAAAATTAAACCGGAGAGGTCGTTCTGTTGGTAACTCGGCACTTGGAGAGGAAAATCCATGCCATTCAACAGCGTCGTCGGACCGGTTTGATCTGGACTTCAAAGTGAATAAGATGCGCCGAGAGGAAACTATCCCTGAACGATCAGGTTGAAGTAGCAAAGGCATCATATATTAACACCTGAACATCGTAACTTGCACCAGTTCATGCCTCGCCAGGCTGGAGCACCTGCTCTTTCATTTTTTTGTGGGAAGGAAAGGTTCCACTTGTCAGGCTGTTCATCTTCTCCAGATATCCTTTGCATGGAGGGTTCAGGATTCCACAGCTAAAGATGCATAAACATGCGCCGAGGTTAGGGTGTCTGCAACTACTCCTGAACGGTCAACAGGTGTGGTCACCCTTTTACCGGCACATCTTCCCATATTCTCTCTATTCAAGCCGGAGCCTTGGGTCAAGCGAAGACCGTAACTGGGCACGTGGCATCTGGAATGTTGTCAAGCTCTCACATCCCTCTACTAATCAGAAAGTGTGGTCAGAGGAAATTCCTTATTAGTGTTCTATAGGGGACTACTGGTGGGCAAGTGCAATTCTCGACAAGACTCTAGGTGTCGACGATAATGACCATGCCAGTCTGTTTAGGAGGACGTTCGGTTAGGTTCCGGTACCTATGGATAATTTTCTGAACTCCCTAGCCTTGGGGGTCAAACTCTACAGGCCCGAATAAGTTGTCAGACGGATTTGTCCGAGATATACACAGAACGATGAAACTGTCCTGCACGCACTCGTCCTGTGTCCGAGCATTACTGACTTGTGGAGTTTTGTCAAACCGTTATTAATGCGTGTAAGTTGGATTCGGTTATGGGCCGACTCCATTGTCAGGATCAAACCCGTGGCCTACATTTGCCAGGGAAGGACAGACAGGTTTCCTCTGTCTGTGTCGTGAACGTGACTAAAATGACAGAAGACACACTTTCTTTTTCAGCCAAACCTCATTGACTTTTTCAAGTCTGGAGAGTACAGGGAAGAGAGGGACACCTTCCTATAATGCTTTTGTCGATTAGATTGGCTTCAGATCTCTAGAGTTCTTAAATAACCCATGGGTGATGCTCTTTCTATTGGGTAATTCTGTTGATATAAATGTATTGTTAATTGTTACCTGTATTATTTTTTGCAGGTTTTTATATGAAACTCCAGTGTACTTCTGTATTGTCCTATCTGTTTCGGATCTAGTTGCCAATAAAGAAATATTATTATTATGATCCTGCCAAGGTTAACTTTGCCTTTCATCCTTACGGGGTCGATAAAATAAAGTACCAGTAATGTACTGGATTAATTGATCGCCTTGTGCCAAAAGTAGAAACAATTATTATGTGAGTGTACCTGTGTGTGTCTGTGTGAGTGTGCCCTTCTATCAGGTTAAGTGTATTTATCTGTTCAAATTACATATCTAAACACCAAGAGAAAGAGGGATGCAGAGAATGAGAAGGAAAGGGAGAGAGACAGAGTCAGAAAGAAAGTTAAACGAATGATACAGATGAAGGAGCAGCGTTATTACTGATTTCAAACGTGTTGAGGACTTATAATAAGCGGGTAGTGATGAATTATGTATATACGATATCTGTATATATAATAGAAAATAGTAACCTAAGTAAACATGAAAGAACAGCCGAACTCCCACTGTCATCGCCTCCATTATTATTATTATTTTCTTAGTTTTTGCATTCTGCGGTTCAATCACACCATGGGCATCTTTGCTGATCATCCTTCGGAGATCCAAACAATATGCTATCATTTAAGTACTGGTGTCTATGTAATCGACAATATATATCTCTCTAAATATGGGCTGTTTCAGCTGCTTTTTTAAAGGTATGTAGAATTACATTAGGCAATAAGGCGTGCCCATTTTTATGTTTGATTTGGAGAAGATTTAGTTTATTTCAGATCAGGTGACAATGCAGAGACCCCCTCTGTGCATTTGTTTATATATCTTCAACGTTTCCTATTCTGTTTATTATATATGTGTAGATCGATGTTATTTTTATCTGTGAGTAGTTATATGGTATGTTTTCCTATACCTTTTCATATTTAATTTTAATTAATTGTTTCTACTTTTGGCACAAAGCCAGCAAAATAACCAGTACATTACTGGTACTTTATTTTATCGTCCCCGTAAAGATGAAAAGCAAAGTTAACCTCGACGGGATTTGAACTCAGAACGTAAAGGGAGGTAACTAATTAATATGAATTTCTTGGTTCTCTCTCCTATCTTTCTTGTCCGCACTGAGGGATACAAATATTGTTTGTTTTCATTAGTAATTTTTGTAATTTTAATTAATTATAATTTCATAACATAATGCAACGTCCATTAATATTTTAAGCAGTCTCTTGTTATATGTGTACGCATGTTTGCCATTTCCATGTGGACGTCTTTACGTGTGTATTCGTGTTTGAGACTGTATAAGGATATTTTTATCTCTTTTGTTCCCTTGTGACTGTGGCATAAATCGGCTATATAAACGTTCTTTCAAGACCTATTTTGTCCTTTGTGTGATTTTGAACAACACTATGTGTATGTATGTCTATTTCTGAGTGTGTTTATGTGTCTTAAGTTTGCGCGTGTATGTGCCGTGGGGTGCCTACATATATGTCATTTACAAGCATATTTCATTTCTCCAAGATTCCCTATAAATGAATAAAAGTATATGATTATACATATACAGGATTGTTATTAAATGAGTTTGTGTGTATTTGTGTGTATTTGTATGAGTGCCTGTCTGTGCGCGCGAGCGTGTGCTTCTGTGCGTGTAATCAAAAATTCGATAACGGTAACAAAACATACACTAACACCAGACTCTCAGCATCACACACAACTCCTTCAGTCTCTTAAAAGAAAAAAAAAACAGCAAAGAAGACGTTTTTGTTCACTACGCCTCTCACGAACTGCAATGAGAAATGTCGGCTAGTTTCTATGGTAACCAGGTAATTAAGTAAACTGTTTATTAAATTAGGAACATGCCCGTTTGATCAGCCATTAGTTGATTGTCAGCCATAGCAAGGAATTCTGTTTATTATTTTTATATAGTTTGTTGATGTATGCAATCCAAACCGCCCCCATACAATTCCACACACAGATACATATAGACATTGAGACTCACTCATCAACACATCAGTATCTAACACTGTTCACACATCCTCATATTTATACAGACATATATGTACAATAAATACGACTGACACACACACACACACACGTAACTATATCAATACATAAACCTCGTTTCAATGGTAGTTCCAGCAATTTCATTTCCTGCAATAATAACGAATATATGTTATTTTTAAGTAAGTGGAAAGACTGGATGGTCTAAGTAGGTGATGGTTGTATTTTGATATCAATAGCTTAAGGAATCAAAGAGGACCCTGTAAAAAAGAGGACCAGGAGACAGTCAGCCAGAAAGCATCTTATATCTCCTATAAATAGCAAAGAAATCTTCCTCGAATTATAATTTATCATTTTTGAGGTAGGAGCGACACATTAGGTAATTTAATAATAGGTGCCCAAACTCCAATGAAGGGGTAGTATAGCTATGTCTACTATAGCTTTGATCACAGGTTTGGTTGATTAAGACTTGATAGTTAAATTACGATAAGCCAACATGTTCGCTGTTTCCTCGGAGTTTACTGTCTTATTTATGACGGTGAAACGATTTAATTACATTGTCTACCCTTTTAGTCTATAAGGGCGGATTCGAGAACACATTTTCAAGCGCGGTCGTGCGACCTCGTAAACCACCTCTTGTTAGCACTTATATTTTCTCTCTCTCTCAATATATATATATATATATATATATATATATATATATATATATATATATATGTACACACACATGCGCGCGCACACACACACACATACATACACACACATATATATATATATATATCTTATCTTATATATAAAGTGAAGTTGGGCGTTGTTTGTTTGTTTGGTGTCCCGAACTTGCAGGCTACACCGTTCATCCGGTTTTCATGACATTTGACACATATATAAAACTCGACCCGTAGATTGGAATAGGCTACTTGAAATTTTTGAAAAATCGATAATCGGGCCCCCGGAATCCAATAATCGATATTTTCAAACATCGTCCGATTTCGATGACACTCGACGCAAGTGTATATTTTGATCCGGGGATGAACGTGGGGTACTTGAAATTTTCAAAATATTTTCAAAAAATCGATAATCGGACCCCCAGAAGCAAAAATCCGGCAATCAAAAAATGCCAATCTTCTTGCTTCCATTTGTCACGACTCCCGCCATGCAAAAAACGTTCAATCTATCAGAATTATCTACCGTCTCTTTAAATTAACGCTCACCATATTCAGCAAACCTTTTATGCCGATTCTTCCATTTCTTATATGAGGACTATCAAGACTATACCGACTATATCATCCTGTATTGCGTCCAGTCTTCTCAAGCGATCATCGAGCCTCCATGCGCTCTCTTCATTCCCGTGGTCCCACTACTGTAGCATAATGAGGCATCCGTCAACCCCTCCCCCCTCCCTTCCCTGCACGCCGTCGACCCACTGCATCGTTGTGCATCACCATGCGCATCTCTGCCTTGTCAGCTGCAAATCATTCCCCGGCCCTTTCCATTGTCTGCCTTCCGTGGTCCCTAAGGACTGCCACGGCTCACCATGCCGAATCCCTGCCACCGTCCACGCCTGCCCATTTCCATTGCCTACACGCTGGGAGAGCTCAAGACTTCCATGCCTGACCAAGCCACATCCCTGCTGCATTACTGCCCTGTCGGCCACCATCCCCTCCTCAGCCCTTTTTTTTGCCTGCCCGCCGTGCTCCTTCAAGACTGCCATGCCTAACCAAGCCGCATCCCTGCCACCATCAAGTCCTGCCCTCTCCCTTCTCTGCACGCCATCGTCCCACTGCATCGTCATGTCTCACCATACCGCATACATGCTGTGTCAGCCGCCATGCCCTCCCCTGCCATCTCCCTTACCCGCACGCCTTGGTCCTTCACGAGTGCCATGGCTCACCATGCGGAATCCCTGCAACCGTCCACCCCTGCCTTCTTCCTTGCCTGCTGGCCGTCGTCCCACTGCATCGTCATGCCTCAGGATGCCGCATCCATGCACTGTCAGCCACCATCCCCTCCTCGGTCCTTTCTTTTGCCTGACCGCCGTGCTCCTTCAAGACTCCCATGGCTATCTATGCTGCATCAATTCCTTGCCACCCACTTAAACGTCATCAGCATGGCTTATTGTTGCCCCATTTGATGACCGATTTTTGCAGGCTAAACACAATACCAACGTGCACGATAGTCCATCGTAAATCTTTTTAATTACATGTTCATCAAAGGATGAATAGCAACTCTTTCATTTCTCCTGACATGCCTTTCTGTCAATTGTGGCCTAGAAGCATCCTGTGTAGCATCGCGTCTTCTCAAGCTATCAGCATGCCTTCCACTGTCCTCACAATTGACTCACAACACCGCATCTATTGCCTGCGACGCCCCTAAACATCATCAGCATGGCTTATTTTCCTGCCGCGTTTAACCGGCCCTCATTCTAGGCCATAAACAACAAAACCGCACGATGATGCTGCATAAGTCTATTTAAATTAATGGTCAACATGTTCAGCAAAACAATTGTACCAAATTCTACCTCTTCACATCCAAGGCCTATCCATTACATCTTAGAGGTCAGGATTCGCAATTTCTACGATTTCAATATTGACACAACAGTCCGTCGGGTTTTTCGGCACATGTTGCTCCGATAGGAATATCAACGTGATTTTCACTTAATTCGTAAGTGTTCAGTCTTCCGTATGCTTTTATTTTTTATTGATACAACACCGACTACAATCATCTAACTTCACTTCGTAGGCTAGACGCGAATTACAAGGAAAACAATCCTCTGATATACAACCCCACCAAATTCTTTTGGTCTACCTAGATTTCAATGGCTATATCCTTTGCTTTTGTACGGTTGTACATTTGACAATGTCGCAAAACATTATTCCACTTGATTCTTACCTTTCAGCTATGAATTGGGCAGTGCCTTAAAATCCCGGTTTATTTGCGTGCAATCTTTTGGTATCTTATGAATGGAGAACCAAAAACCCTTTTTCTCATAACCTGATACATGCGTTACACATGCTCCATGGATGTTTGTGGACTATTTTTTCAAAATACCAATATCACAGATTGGAGCACAAAAAGAAACGTTTGTTCTTCATTTATTTCGGGTGAAGCATCCTACTGGAATTTAGCGCAGACCCGTTTAAATCCAGTGCCTTATAACCCCGAGTGTAACCGGGTACACCAGCTAGAAAGACAAATGGAAACATTGTTTCCTTTGTCCGATTTGACGAAAGTCGATTTAGTTCCACAACAAATTAACAAACCATACTTGAAGACACATTGAGGCTGTTGCAAAGGGCAATAACCCTAGACACAATTTTGATCAACATTTGTTCACCTATAGCAAATTTAACTGGACAGGTTTTTAGCTACTCAAATCTACTTCAGATGTCACGTATTCGTGTAAAAAATCAATGAAACTGAAGCGGGGGTTAGACTTTGCGCAAAAAACAAGGCAAAGTTGCACATGGGAAAACTTTTTACAGCAACGTCCGATTTTCTTGAAAACTGTCGCAAAACACTCGCCATTATGCCGTGGTTCAGATAAAGTCCCTTGTATTTCTTCTCCTACATATGTGAGCGCGAAAATTGTAAAAAAAAAGGAAAAACTGTGAAAAAATCGACTTTTTCACCCTGCTTTAAAAATCAACTGAAAATTCAATTTCAAGTGAATTTGACTTCCGTCAGTCGTGCAAAGAACAATTTCAACGGTACACTGTGAACCTGCAATTGATCCATTATTTATTCTCAATTACACACCTGCGTCTACTAACCTCTGTTTTTTTCCATGAGGTTCGAAGGTTTTTGCACCTGTGATGCGCGGGAAGTAACTTTCACACATTTTAACAAAAGAGCAAATGTCGACTTACACCCGGGCAACGCCGGGTACTTCTGATAGTGTATATATATATATATATATATATATATATATATATATATATATATAGAGAGAGAGAGAGAGAGAGAGAGAGAGAGAGAGAGAGATAATATATATAATAAATTATAAAATTATCGAAGATCGCTGGTATTAAGTCAGCGATTTCCAGCCAACGTCAAGCTCATTCAATGAATCTTCCGAATTTCAGTAGTGCAGTTGCAATCAGCTGTTCAGAGTGCACACATTTAGTTAATAGCAGATATGGTGGCCGTGTTTGTGTAGAGAGAAAGGTAACCATGACTCACCAATGTGTAAAAATTATACACATTTATAATATGTAGGCAGGTAAACAAGCCAGGAAATATGAATTTCCTTCTAATTGAAGAACCTTTTCAAGAATTGAAAAATTATTCCCATTTCCAGGGAAATTTATATATTTTGGTATGTTTACTTGCCTACGTATTAAACATGTATATATACAAATACACGTTAGTGAAGTCTCCGTTATATCTAAGTATGATATATAGATATAACTTTGCCGAACATTTCGGCGCGCACGTTTTAATATATATATATATATTATTCAAAATATTAATAAATGAAAAATATTCTCATAATCAAAATATATATTTTATTATACATATGTCAAAGGTACAATGGTGTTTTCATCAGATAAAATATAAGATTTGATATGCGACATACCGCTACGGTTTTGATTATTCAATTCCAATAGTGCAGTGATTTATTTCACCAACCCTCAACGTTTTTATATTAATCTTTCGTTTTATATATATATATATATATGTATAAATATAAATAATTAAATATATATATATATACATATATATATATATATATATAAAATTTTCGCTCTACATGGCTGAATACAATAAATAAAATCTAAGTTTTTCGAATATTAATAATTGTTTCTACTTTTGGCACAAGGCCAGCAATTATCCCAGTACATTACTGGTACTTTATTTTATCGACCCCGTAAGGACGAAAGGCAAAGTTAACCTCGGCGGAATTTGAACTCGGAATAGCAAGGGCCGTAACTCTATGCGTCAAAGCATAGCGTCCGACTCTCTACCGTTACTGCCAATCCACCACCTTTTTCGAATATTAATAATAACATTCGATTCGTTTGCAATTATGCAAACAAGCAAAACTCAGATTACATATATATATATATATATATATATATATATATATATATATATATATATATATATATATATATATATATATATATATATATATATATATATATATATATATATATATATATATATATATATATATATATATATATATATATATGCTCTCTACTATACATAGAGCATCTATTTTCCTTTTCCTTTTTTATGGAAATACATAAATCACAACATCGCCCGTCTCCTCAATCTATTTTATTTCTCATTCTTTCTTCTGATGAAGGACTAGCGTCCGAAACGTTAAGACCATCTTGCTGCTATATCAATATATATATATTACTAAAATAAATAAAGATGTGTTTGAGAAAATTATAAACACGCACCATATCGCCTGTAAAGGAACCTTAAAGAAAAATTCAAATTTTGATTCCTTATTAATGTTCATGTTTGATATCTTTTTAGATATATGTAATTTTGTTTTTGAATTTATATAAATATATAAAGCAAATGGGAATATATGTATGTATTTGATTTAGCTTGGTTGAAGTCTATCTCTTCGGAGTGTAGCCTTATACTTTAATTGACATGTAAGGGAACCTATATTTAAGGGAACAGGGATGGGACCATGAAAAAATCAGGCAGGGTTTGAAGAATAGTGTGCAGGGGATAATTTCAATATACAATATATCCGGAAAAATATAATATGCAAGATTTCCGGAAAAATGTTGGCATAAATACACGCATATCCCAGAATTGCTCTCTCTCCCTCTCTCTTTATCTCTCTCACTCTCTCTCTCTATCTCTCCATCCCCCTCTCTCTCTCTCCACCCCCTCCCTCTCTCTCACTCACACGCAAGCGGCTGAAATGGGGTTACTCCGAAGGGTCTTTCGAGTAACGTTACTCAATAGAGTGCGTAGTTCGAAGATCAGAATGTCACTCTATGTAAAGCTGCTACTTCGAATTGAGAGATCACAGCTCCGATATTATGTGCATGCGGTTAGAATATCCCAGGAAGAATCGCTGGATAGCTTTTACAGGCAAAACCAACCACCAGGAGACCCAGGGTTAGACCCTGAGCAAGGTGGTTGGATAATATCAGGCACTCGGCTGATCACGTTGTGTGTTCCACCCGGATCAGGTGGTTAAAGTTGTTATTGACAATACCAGTTTGAAGGCGAGTTGGAGGACTCTGCCCCTATGACCATCTTAGAAATATGTGGGGGACGAAGAAGTTATATATATATATATATATATATATATATATATATATATGATATTTAATATAGAAATAGCTTCTACAGGACTAGAACTGTTTCATTCGATAGAAATCATCAGGAAAAAGGCTTTTCCGGATGATTTTCTCCCAGTGAAACCGTTTTAGTCCTATAGAAGCCATTTCCATATTAAATATTGTTTATACTCTACTATGTATTGAGTACCTCACTTACTGTGGTTACCCCTGTCTGAACCAGGGATACACACACACACACACACACACACACACACACACACACACATATATATATATATATATATATATATATATATATATATATATATATATATATATATATATATATATGTGTGTGTGTGTGTGTGTTTGTGTGTGTTTATATATATATATATAAGCAAACTTACTAGTAGCTGTGAAGTGTTAAAAATGCAACATATCAAGTGATCAAGAGACGGTATAAATAAACAAATTCAATGGAATATACATATAACATTGGTCTTTAGTCACCCGTTCTGGGTTGAGTTCTAGCCGAGACTAGTGATTGCTGGAAAAATAAGAGAAAGACGAGAAGACAGTAACCAGGCAAAATATGCTGGGGCCTGCTTAGAAACCAAGAAACAATGCAGGCGACAAGACGACAAAAACTACGAGAAGGAATATAAATAAAAACACATACCTTGGGACTGAAACATAAAATAAAATTATAGCTGCCTGATTGATAAATCGAAGTAGACGTGGTCAATAAAACTGTCAGCACAAAAACAGGGAAAACGCTGTAGGTAGGAAACTGGCCTTTATGGCCGACAAGAAGTATGTGTTACCATTAGGGCAGACACGCCTGAAAAACTGGACGAAGAGAAATAGGAGAAAAAAATGGGAGAGAATAAGTTAAAGTGAAAGTGTAGTGTATAGACAGTATAAAAGGCGAGATACTGAACATTCGTATGATAATTGCTTTTCCATTTGAATTAAACTTATTGAATTCATCCTTGTATTAGATTTCGTGACTGTCTTTATTGTTATTATTGTTTTGTTAATTTATTTATTATTATTTTGTTTCTCACAATGTTATTGTTGATCTTGTAAATGTCCGCATTTTCTATATTGTAGTAATTTATTTTCTTATTTCTGACGATCGTAATATTATACGCGGCTGTTGCTGCTGTGCCTTTCCATTGTTGTTTTTAATCATGGTGTCTTTCCTTTTATTTATGTTGTTCTAGTTGTTTTTATTGATCTAGTATTTTGCTTTTTGTCTTTTTGTCATAGTGTTTTGGTGGTTGACGCTAATTCTGTTCTACTTCTTTTTTTTTTGTTGTTGTTGTTGTTGATGCCGTTGATGTAGTAGCAATAGTAGTTGATGTTGTTGGCTTTAGTCTTTCATAATTTAAAGTGTATAAAAATAAACTAGCCGAATCACTTCATGAAGTCACCATGCATGTAGAAGGTGTTCAATAATATATGATTCCAAAAGACTTGCAAGCAGTCCACTAAATGTCCAGTCAATGAATAGTTAATGCTTCTTCACATAAAACTCTGATTTAACTGAATTGATGAGACGCTCTATTTTAACAATTCTATTTTAAAAAATGTAATGTTTTATTCAAAGCTTTGACGTTTCTCTTTTTTCAGACCTCTTCTTTCACACCCTTTTCTCACACGTTGTATCATACTCATGCCTTCACCATTAGAGTTAACGGTAGACTCATAATTATTAAATTATATAAAGTCATTCAATAAGAGATAAATCTCCTGACTAGCCGATACAGTGGCGTAATTTCAATTTCTGGTTCTAGCCAATTTATATGGTTGCAATAAAAATGACCATGGAAGCTGCAGGGGAAGAAATCCTGGGCTACAGGAAGTCCCTCAGAGACGCTTGGGTCAGCGACAACACCTGGCAGCTGATTAATGAAAGTAAAGCCCTACACCAGCAGAGGCATGCTACTACCCCAGAGGCCATCAACGTATATCAGCAGTATGTTGAGAAGGACAAAAGGACAAACGAATATATCTTGAGAGTAAGGCAGAGGAGGCAGAAGCAGCTGCGGCACGCAATGACATGCGCTCTGTGCACCAAATTGCCAAGAAAATCACCGGCAGCTCTAGAGCTAACCCAGGCCCGGTGAAAGCGAAAGATGGTACGCTGCTTTCAAAGGGTGAAGAAAAGTTAGTCAGATGGACTGAACATTTCAAGGAAGTCCTCAACCGACCGGAGCCACGTATGCCAGCAGACACTAGGGAACGTATTAGTTTGTTACCTATCAATACTGATGACTTCACTGAGAAGGAAGTCCGCATGGCCATCAAAACCCTTAAGATAACAAGTCACCAGGTATGGATGGCATTTCTGCTGAAATGCTGAATTCAGGAGGCGAAAGCATGGTCAAGTGGATGGGCCACTTATGTAATCTTGTGTGGAACACGGGTGAAGTGCCAGAAGAATGGAGAAACGGAGCGGTTGTCTGTATCCCCAAGAAGGGCAACCTTGCCGATTGTGAAAACTGGAGGGGAGTGACACTTCTCTCCATACCAGGGAAGGTCTATTGTCTAGTGATCCTGAACAGCATGCATGGCATGGTACACCGGGAGCTGCGAGAACAACAGGCAGGGTTCCGACCAAAACGTTCCTGTGCAGAGCAGATCTTTACGCTACGCCGCATCATTAAGAGGTACAACGAATTCCAGAGGCCCCTCGCCATCAGCTTCATCGATTTCTCCAAAGCATTCGATAGCATTCATCGACCCTCGCTCTGGAGCATCATGCATGAGTATTTTCTGCACCCAGAAAGTCATTTCGGCAATCAAACAGATTTACGCAAACTCCAAGTGCTGCATACGGACAGAGGATGGTTACAGTGACTGGTTTGAGGTGGTTACTGGCGTGCGTCAAGGTTGCTCGCTATCTCCAATTCTCTTTGCCATAGCCATTGACTGGGTACTAAGAAGAGCGTCTAAAGACCAGGGTATATTTTGGGTGGGAGAGCAAAATTTGTCTGACCTGGACTTTGCGGACGATATTGCTGCACTTGCAGAGAGAACAGCTGACCTGTAAATCATTGTGAACAATATCAATGTCGAAGCAGGAAGCTTAGGTCTCAATATCAGTGCCAAGAAGACCAAAAGCATGTTATCTGGGACACATCCACCACCAACCAGTGTCTTCATTGAAGAGGGGGAGGTGGAGATAGTGGACAACTTCACCTACCTAGGAAGCTCCATTAACAATGAGGGCACCATGGACAGTGAACTGCAATGTAGAATGGGAAAGGCTTCAGCAGCATTTAACCAGTTTGACAAGATCTGGAAGAGCAGGAAGTTCACCCTCAAAACAAAGATGAGATTCTACAACAGCAACGTGCGGTCCACACTCTTATACGGAAGTGAAATATGGCACCTTAAGACCAACCAAGAGAAGAAGTTGGACGCATTCGATTCCAGATGTCTGCGAAAGATCCTGGGGATTAAATGGACTGACCATGTAACAAACCAGGAAATCAGGAACCACACCGACCAGCAGCTAGTCTCTTCTACCATCTGGACGCCACGCTTGGGCTGGTTTGGACACGCTTTGAGACTTCCCCCGGAAAGACTGGCGAACCAAGTACTTAAATGGAGCCCGCAGGGAAGCAGACGGAGAGGGCGACCCAAAATGAACTGGCGCCAGACAGTTGAGAGGGACCTCCGAGCGACAAACAGACAAAGGCGGGACGCTGTGCAACTGGCTGCTGACCGAACGCGATGGAACACTATGATTGCCTCATGCGTCGCAAGACGCGGGAGCTTCTGAGTTTGAGTCTGAATAAAAATGCATTTCAGAAAGGCATGGGCATCACATGCTCATATTACTTACATTAGAGTGTAAGACATGGGCAAAAGTGAAACAGATGAATGAACCTCTGTCGGCTTCAACAAGATATATTCCACTTGTTTGTTCAACGGAACGCCCCAGTTAAATTAGCATATTTGTTACTGAGTATGAAAAAGACAGTTTGTGACAAGATTGACTCTTTGAATAAAAAATACAGTTCATCTGACAGGCTTCCAAACAGTTTCCGCCTATTTAATTTCACTCACAATGTTTGTGTCGAACTGAAGCCATGCTAAAAGCAGTAATATATCAAAATAAATTCATACTTTTTTCATATTTTCTTCTTTCATAGCTGAAATTCTGAATGGCTAACCGATTCTTCTTTGGATTTGAACAACACAAGATAAAAAATATTTAAGAAGCTGTTATTGCCAGTTACTGGGACTAAAGAACAACCATAACAACAACCTCGGGTCGTAAATATTATGTGTCACTTGGCTCATGTGTGCCTTTAGCAGATTCCACTTTGTTGCAAGCATCAAGGTTATGCCTCCGGTACAAAGATACGTGTCTCCCTCTTCACACTTGTCTCCGCGTCAATGAAAATAGTCATGGACTCTACCCTTCTCTCTCTGATTAATCAGAAAGAATAGAACGACTTACAACAGTAATTAGTTACGTCAATTTATGTTTTAAGTTCCCATCTTGGTTAGTTCTGCCTGCCATATTTCCTGGATCGATAAATATGTTTCTACTATTGAGATAAATTTAATTGGCTGTTGCCTTTCCAGAAAAGTGTGGCCTTTTGTCTATAAGAGCAATCTTTTTCTATAATTTTACAACTATACCAAGAATTGTCCTTTATTATATGGTATTGCTCTCTCAATGACGTTCTCACAATTCTTTTAATCCAACACCTGAACTGGTACCTTATTTGTCGGTGCAGGACGGTGGGAAAAGCAATGTTTAACTCGGCCTGTGAGCACAATAGGTCGACGAATAACACATGGCACATAAACCGATGAGCTAATTATACAATTCCTCTCCTTTGATTCAATTCGTATGCCTCTCTATTGAATGCACACAGATCTAAAAAACCAAGGACAGTCTAGCTGAAATAATTACTTTATTCTTCTACAATTTAAAACTGAAAGATCAGGTGAACTAACAGGTCTGAAACCAAACATCGAGATGCTTCTAGCCAATCGGGCATTCAACATTATCGATCCATTGATACGATAGATTCCACACATACTACTACTGCTGCTATTTTGAAAAGCACATGTATTGGATCTGTGGTTAAAACTTTTTCCGCAGACATGGTTGACTTATTACACAGCATATGAAATTAATCATAACTACAGCCCCACAACTGTTTAGAAATTTTAGATCAAGCGCCCTTGATTTCATACCACTCCAATAATGCTTTCCAACCAATACTAAGCTCTGATCAATACGCCACTAACTTGACCATACTCATATTGAAGCATATAAAACTAATAACTGTTTCTACTTTAGGCACAAGGCCAACAATTACCTAGTGCATTACTGGTACTTTATTTTATCGACCCCGTAAGGATGAAAGGCAAAGTCAACCTCGGCGGGATTTGAACTCAGATCGTAAAGGGACGTAACTATGCTGGAAAGCATGGCGTCCGACCCCCTACTGATAGTGCCAATCCACCCATCTAAAACTAATAACGAATTGATTTCTTCTCTGATTCCACAATGCCGAGGTAACCTTGTGGTTTCCGGCCGTCAACAGGACGTGCGTGTAGAACACCTACCCATCCGATTATACGTTGACGCCGGCCTCTTCATTCAGGCCAGTTACACATACGGGACTGCAAATGTAATGATAAGTCAACGTACAACACCATTACCAATACCTTTATCCGTAACTACTCTTTTATTCCTTCTTTCCATGAACTGCGGGCAGTTGTGGATAGCATCAGATCTACTGATCACTATGCCTCCTATGTGAACTTAAATATAAGAAACACGCTCCCATATGCCCTTCCTCTAATAGTGGATCATACAGCCTATTACTCCTCGACCAAGTACTCCGCAAATTCCAATTTTCCAATTCCTACTTGCTTATTTTCATGAGATAAATGATTATTTCGGGGTTACTCCAGTTAATGGTGGTAGCGTTTAAATAGTTCGTGATTCTTTGTTGCTTTGAAAAATAAAATAATAAATATTTTCCTCTTGTTAACATGGTAAAATACATTTGTTACAAAGGTCTCTATGGTTTTAACTCTGAATGTCACAAATCGAATCTAAATGCCCTAAGGCATTTTACTCCACATATAAGAGGGGATTTTAACGCTCATGTTGCTTGAACTAGCTATGATAGAGATATATATAATTAATTAATTATGAATTGGTTGCAGCGGACAGCTGCTTATTTGTCTAATAGTACATCAATCACTACAATCTGTTCACCTTTAAAGAATGAGAAATGGCGTGTACTTGGTAAACATATATTTTCAGTAATTAGTGACCGTCATTAATCCAGCGAAAACGATCCTTTATCTGTGATATATTTTCTGACAACAATGTATTTTTATGCTTTTCAGCTGGCTTACGCTGATATTCTTTTCTATTGGATTTATTCATGTCTATTGAATTCATTGAATTTTTTTTTTTCATTTCGCAGTAATGGCTGACACCTGCTTAGGATTAGCTGAACTGCTATATACATGGAAGTTTTATTATTTGTTTTAATGTTGAAGGCTTTGTGGTATCATGTTACCATTTATACATAGATAGAAGACTGGATTTGAACCTGAACGCATACAACAGGAACAGAAATCGCAAGGTTTCTCATACGACGCTCATACAATTCCATCAATACATTGCATTGGCTTGGTATGATCTGGACTGGAATGTTATTTATCGACCAGAAAGGATGAAGGTCATATGTCACCAGATCTATTAGATTCAGTTGAATCAACTATTTGTTTTAAGCGTTTATCTAAAATACACCAAGTCTTTTCCCATATCTGACTGGAAGGCAGAGGCAAATAGTTGATTTGAATGTGATGGTGTATTGAAGGAAGGCAGGGAATGAGATGGAGAGATGTGGTTGATAAGTGTATGCCTCATGGAGCGGCACAAGGTAGGAGAAATGAGTGGCCGTTTCATTAAGCTTCCGCCTTTCAGTTGGGAGATATTGGTTGATAATTATGACCAAGACGACGACGATGACACCCATTACAATGTCGACAATGATGACGTTGTTAATATTCCGTATGGAAAGTTATATTGTTGTTTAGTTCAAGGTCAGCTGTGATTGAACATATCTTTAGCATCCCAATTTGCTCAGAGACAATGTGTTTGGGTTTAACTTATGCGTGACGTCTTTAATTTATTAAACAATTAGGACACGACTTGAGGGGAAATTATCTGCTATTTCTAACTGGGAGATATTTGAATGCTACTTTATGAAAAACTGGAGAAAAACGTGTAAAGTAACGATTCTAAATGAAATCGATTTCTAGGAAAGTGTCTATGGCCAAAAAGCTTTTAGTGAGTGATCGCTATGATACCAAATTTCATTAATGTGAGGCGTGTGGAAAACGTTGACTAGACAAATTTGAAGAAGTAAATGTAGTAGTAGTAGTAGTAGTAGTAGTAGTAGTAGTAGTAGTAGTAGTAGTAGTAGTAGTAGTAGTAGTAGTAGTAGTAGTAGTAGTAGACATAAAGATGTTACAATTAGTATAAAACTTTACATTATTCGACCAGAGTTATTATTGTTGTTGATGTGTGGGACTATTTCAATGCTGATTGAGCTGACCTTTTGAAAATGTCATTCTATTAGTGACCAATCCGTTTTTCCTTTCCAATTCTGATTTTGTGTATTAGAGACTACAGTATCTAATGTAAAAGAAAGCAGGATTTGATTTGAGGTTTATTTGGTTGTTATTTCTAGCAAGTTAAATGTCTAAAGTTCTTTCTGGCTGGCTTGTATATAGCCTGCATATTTTTATATGGTTAACATCTAATGACAAACAAATGACTACTTGTTGATGAGAGATTAATCCTTCTCAATGTCCCTAGATTCTGTTTTTTATGACCAAATCAGTTCTGATCTTGTGAATCTATGACCAAAGGTGTTCCAGCTGTGGCTATACCATGTTTGTTATGCAACTAAGACAAATATATCTGAGATAGTAGATTGAAAGAGACTGATATTTCTACAAGATTGAACGGCCATGTAGATGTAGATGTTTCCTCGTTGTGATTAAAGAAGTATACAAAACCATATGTTTGTGTTCAATTCTATATGTGTTTTAACAGGAATAAGAGACTCGGCGTGTTAAATGCATTTACTGAGTGTAAAACAAGTATAGTTTGTCTTATATTTTATTATAGATTGTAAAGAGTTCTCCGGGAAGTTTCATAGTTTTACCTCTGATATATATGTTGTACAATATTTTCTGTTACAGCTCAAGACGTTACATTATCACTGTGATAGAAGTTGTTGGTAATCCCAGGTAATCTCTTATTCAGCAGCGCCCCTGTCGTCATTACTTGCTGTCTTTAGCTTCACGTATTGTGTATATAATTCAACATTGCCTATTAGATGCCACTAATTTTATGAGGGCATGATAAAAATTAAGGAAATTTGTTTTCTAATTCTAGCTTGACAAATAATCACCTATATGCTCCTGTCATCGTCCAAGTATCATATAGGATAAAAGGTTCTCAAAGGGGGGTTATGCCCCCCCCCCCGGGGGCGTTTCGTAGCTCCATGGGGGGGGGGCGTTATGCAGTAAGAGGGCGTTAGGGGGGCGTTTGAAATTTTGAGGGCGCTAGAAGCCCCTTTAGTTTGGTAAGTTTTATAAGTCATATTTGACAGTGATTTGAATGAAGAAAACAAAGAAAATTAACTAAAGAAGCTTGTCAACGAATTCCCTAGGGAGATAAAGAAAATCAAAAGAAATCAAAGAGAATAAAAGTAAGGCCTACTTCAACAGAATTGACAAAAGAAGCAATGGTGGTGAACATGCACACACATACATACACACACACATATATACACATACATACACACACACATATATATACACACACAGGCCGGCGTTAGTGTTTGGTGAAGTTGAAAACCTGGTCAGTTTTCAGCCAGAAGTGTGGTATTTAATCTCCCTAAGTAATAAAATCTGGCGACAAAAATGTTCTCCTTACCAAAAGAAGAAGACATACATCATATCAACATCCTTATACACTTAAATATAAATGCATATATATATACAAATGTATAAATGCATAGCTATATACATACGTAAATGTATGTATATAGGTATGTATGTATATAGATTTATATATATATATATATATATATATATATATATATATATATATATATATATATATATATATATATTTATATAGATTTTGAGTTTATGTTGGTTGTATACCAACACCTCAGTATGCAGGCTGGAGCACTCGACGAAGTGCGCAGGTTGGTTTGGTTACTCCGGAGTAGTGTAAAATAAAGTTAAATAAAAGTCAAATGATTAAAATTTAGCTTCGTTTATTACTGCTATATATATTTCAGTGACAGCCATCTTTGGCTGTGACCTCTTCAGGCAGTTTGAATTAGTATGGTATAGACAAGTACATATGTATAGACAAGTACATATGTTTGAATTAGTATGGTATAGACAAGTGCATTTATATTTATATATATATATATATATATAATACATGCATTTATAATACATATATATATACATGCATTTATATTTATATATATATATATATATATAATCTACATACATATATATATATATATATATATATATATGTGTATATATATATATATATAAATATGGTGGCTGCCAACTCGTTTTCGATTACGGCCACTACTTTATATCCATGTAGGAGAACCCCTACCGATGCGCTGATCGAGGTGACTTTTTAGTCCAGCCAGCGACTTGAAAACTCTGGTACAAACACTACACTTGTGACAATTATTGACATATAGTTCTGGGCCTATGGTACCATGTGACGACAAGTGCAGAGAGATCTCCAGATATAAAGCAATGCCTGTGCCGTGAAGCTTTTATAGTGAGCAAAGGCACTGCACAAAGCCGCCAGTCCCACTCTCTTAACCAAGATGATATTTACCAATATTTACCAAGATGATATATAAATATACATACATACATACATACATACATACATACATACATGGTGGCTGCCAACTCGTTTTCGAGTACGGTCACTACTTTATATCCATGTAGGAGAACCCCTACCGATGCGCTGAACAAGTGTGACTTATTAGTCCAGCCAGCGACTTGAAAACTCTGGTACAAACACTACACTTGTGACAATTATTGATACATAGTGCTGGGCCCATGGTACCATGTGACGACAAGTGCAGAGAGATCTCCAGATATAAAGCAATGCCTGTGCCGTGAAGCTTTTATAGTGAGCAAAGGCACTGCACAAAGCCAGTCCCACGCTCTTAACCAAGATGATATTTACCAAAAAGAAGAACAAGTCAACATCATTGGATACCATCAGGGTTGCAGGTGTTATATCAGAGTTATCCTTCTCCTAGAATTCTGCCTTGACAAAGGCTAAGGGGTCATCTCTCCCGGTGATTTTGGATGGGCATTGACTCTTAAGAGCTCCTTTGCCCTTTGACATACATACATACATACATACATACATACATACATACATACATACATACATAAATCTACATACATACATATAGTTATATATATATATGTATATGTATATATATATATATATATATATATATATATATATATATATATATATATATATATATATATATATATATATATATATATATATACAAATAAATCTACATACATACATACATATATATATATATATAAATCTGCATACATACATATATACATACATACATTTACGTATGTATATAGCTATGCATTTATACATTTGTATATATATACATGCATTTATATTTAAGTGTGTAAGGTTATATATATATATATATATGTGTGTGTGAGTGTGTGTGTGTGTGTGTGTGTGTGTGTGTGTGTGTGTGTGTGTGTGTGTGTGTGTGTGTGTGTGTGTGTGTGTGTGTGTGTGTGTGTGAATAATATATATATTATACACACACACATTATACACACACACACATATATATATATATATATATATCCAGTGTGGCAAGAATCTTGTTTCCCAACCACATATTTCCGGGTTCAGTCCCACTGCCCGGGCCGACCAAAGCCCTGTGAGTGGATTTGATAGATCGAAACTAAAAGAAGCCCGTCGTATATATGTATATATGTCTGTGTGTGTCTTTGCGTTTGTGTTTGCCCTCCCACCAATGCTTGTTGGTTTCTTGACATCCCCATAACTTACCAAGGGAGGCTCCAGCGTGGGCGTAGTCCAGAGACAGAAAAAAAGTAAAATATATATGTGTGTGTGTAGAAGAGGGGTCTGAAACTCAAGGACACAAAAGGACTATTACGTCCTGGAGGAGAGGCACAGTGGGCCAAACGTGGTGGTGGGTGAACATTTTCACCAGTTATAATCATTTCTACTATAGGAACAAGGTATGAAATTTGGGGTTTAGGGTTCAGTCGATTGCATCGATCTTAGTACACAACTGGTACTTAATTCATCGACCCCAAAAGGATGTAAGGCAAAGTTGAGATCGGCGGAATTTGAACTCAGAACGTAAAAACGGAAGAAGTACCGTTAAGCATTTCGCCAGATGTGCTAACGGCTCCACTAGCTCGCCGCCTTATTTTCACCAGTTATAATGCGATATGAAATATTGGTTCTACCACGGGCCACAGATAAGTAGTTCGCGGGCCGCATGTGTGAGCGCCCTGTTGGAGATAAATAGATAGATAGATAGATAGATAGATAGATAGATAGATAGATAGATAGATAGATAGATAGATAGATAGAGGTGTACCAAACACACACACATTTCTTACTCTCTCTTTCTCTCTTCATTTATATATATATATATATGTATATGTGTGTGTGTGTGTGTGTGTGTGTGTGTGTGTGTGTGTGTGTGTGTGTGTGTGTGGAGCGTTGTTATTTGGCGTTGTTGAAAAGAGCAGTGGCCTTTGACCTGGCAATAAAGAACTGTAGACAAAATTCTTTCTGTACCCAAACCAAGGCACACAGACACACAAACAAGTTTGTGTGTGTGTATGTATATGTGTGTGTGTGTGTATGTGTGTATGTGTGTGCGTGCGCGTCTATGTGTGTTTGTGTGTGTCTGTGTATCTATCTATGTATATACATATAAGGGATACAAATATTACTTTCTCACTGTCTCCAAGCTTCTCAATTCATTCGTTGCTAAGTATTTTATTTTGCTTCGAGGTATTTTATTTTGCAAGGTACTATTTTTCCCCTGAGTTTGTGATTTCAGAGAAAGGTAAGAAATTCTTCATATTTTGCATCTTTTGTATTTTGACTTTACAGTTTGAATTGTAGAATTGTTTATCCAATCAAAATATTACAACAGCTAACAGTGAAATATAGAATTTAAAAAAAGCTTTTTCGACTGAAATCAAGTCTTTGAGAACATTCACGTCTATTTTTCAAAAATATATAATTTGAATTAGTTTACTTTTGTTTTGGACTGAAACTTGTTTTGTATTTAATTCATACGGGTATTTTTTAAAGATCTTTTTAAAGATTATAACATAACTTGATTTGGCCATTTACGTGCACTGCGGCATTCATATTTCTCAAATTATTATAACTAAGTCCGTACAACAAGCTTCACTTATCAAAACTGTTCTAGATTACGTGAATGAATTGCGGAAACTATATAGTACATCAGGGAAATTTAAGCAAGCGTATTTATCACAACATGATGAAGAACATGAAGTATCGTCACCACGCTCCTTAACACCTGTGTGCCCTACACGATGGCTAACACGTCTTTCTGAAGTCAAAGCCCTTCTTGACAATTATTCAGATGTCCCTATTTCTTTACAAGAGGCAACAAATGAGTTTGGCACCAACATTGCATCCAGAGCTAATGTTATTCTTACGTGTCACTCTCCGGGCCAATGTGTTCTTGGATTGCACGTTGTAGTTCCATTACTTCAATTCCTTGAAGGATTGAAGAAATCTTTTCAAAGAACCACCTTCAATCTAGGTAGCATGTTGCTTCTTTGAACTGTTCGACTCTATCATTGAGTTTCTTCGAGGACGCAACACAGAACTGTATAAAAAGAAACCCTCGATGTGAGGCAAGACTGCGCCTACCTCACCGACATCTTCGACAAATGCAATAGCCTCATTATGGCTTTGCAGGAGGAGAAGATCACCTTGTTTAAAGCAAGGAATGCTGTGAAAATATTCCTGGCCAAATTGAAATTCATCGAAAGGAATTCTATAATTTTCCTAGTGTCGCCAATGTTCAAAACATTGTGAGCGATCACCAACTCCAAATTTATACCGCGCACCTCCGTGCACTACAGGACAACATGAGAGAACGGTTTGTCGACCTTTTGCAGATGGACATCCCAATGTGGATAGCAGATCCCTTCATAGCTAACATCGACAAATTCGACGTTCAATTTCAGGAAGAATTAATTGAACTTCAGACAGATGACATTATCAAAATTAAATTTTCCAAAATAGGTGAACCCCTTTTTTGGATGCAAGAGGAAATTCAGCGTCGATTTTCACTCCTACATGCAGAGGCTAAGAGATTTGCTTTGCCTTTTCCTAGCTCATACTTAGTCGAGAGGGGGTTTGGCGTTGTTTCCAGACTGCATAGTAAGGCTCGCAACCGCTACAATGTGATTGCACGTGGAGATCTCCGGCTACAGCTCACGAAATTCCAGCCTGACGTCAAAGAGTTAGCTAAATTCCTTGAAGCTCAAGGGTCCCATTGATACGAGGTCAAAGTAAGTCGATTTTTATTTGTAGTTGCAGTCTGAATGGACTGGAAACCATCTACCACAATTCACTTACTCATTTGTTGTATATATTTTACCGTTTACTAATGAATATACCCTCTTACGTGGTCATGAAAACCCTCTTGCGTGGTCTCTAAGCTCACAAAGCGGAGGGGACATCAAGTTAGATATCAACATTTATTCTGTCCGTTTCATTAAAGGGAAAATTGGAAAGCTTTGAAATAATACAATTGCCACTTTCTTCCAGATAAGAGCACTCTTTGGATAGACAGAGTTGCTCTTGTATAAATGTTCAATCTAGCTGGTATCGTCTGGTGGGAATATAACAAATTCAACTGGTGCTTATTCATACAAAAGAACATATATGTTCCTTTTTTTGAAATTTATATACTTCCTTTCAAGGAATGTATTTATACTTTCAACTGCCTGCAATGGTATCTTGGGAATATCGTTAATCAATTCTTTAGTAATCTACTGATATCAAAATCAGTAGTATATTGAATCGTTTGGCCGAAATGGGTTGAGAACCTTTGATATTCGGAAGAAGGAATACAGTATTGATTGTCGGTCAAAGAGAGAATCGCTGGAATTATCGTTGTTTAACCCTTAAATCAACATTCATAGAGTAGACATATCAAAAGGCAACCAAGTCGTTTTGTATAGCATGGCTTCATTGATCAAAGAGTGTGATTTAAACAAGTCTTGACTTGTGATTCGAGAATGTCCAGCGACTGAATAGAGGGTTTCTCATTTACTCAGAATATATGTGGAGTGTACATGGTTGTTGTTAATGGATAGATTCTTGCCTTAAGGAGAAACGTATTGAAGACGACTGAGATCTAATATTTCAGACTAGTACTTACACTGATTGAATTTATTAGGAAGTATATATGTCATTGCATGGTGGGATAATGGGTATTATGATATATTCCAACTTGTTTGTCGTTTTGTATGGTATTTGGCCAGATGTGCTGAAAGGCTTTCATATATAGACTGGAGAGAATTTCATACACCAAAAACCCTTGGAGACATGTCCTCAACAGTAAGATATCGTAGGTAAAGACGTTAGCAGAAGACTCTCCATACTTGCTCCTTTGGTTTTGAATGTGGGGAGAGATATAATATTACCACTGAAGACAGGGTCTTTGAATTCATTTAGCGTTCGTCATAATCATAGAAATAGCGTCAGTTATTTTCCCTCCAAAGATTCCTTTATATGCAATTGTCTTGATAGACGAAAACAGTTCCAGTTCTATAGAAATCATAGTTACCAAACAGTTCATCTTATTAGACAAGAAAAATGTAGTGATTTCACATGAGATATGATTGCTTAAGACTGATTCGGTTACTTATTCTACAAATACATACAGCTTACATCAAATTTCTATTCGAACTAATAATAAGTAAATGTCCATAATTAGAAATGCTTTATGGGAACCAAGTGTAAATACTTCGCGAATATTATGGGTTACGCTCCCGAACAGTATAGAATAAAACTGTAAAGTCGTTAGTCTAACGCATTTAAGCCGTATCATGAAGGGAGGAGATATACAAAGAAAAAAAATCATTAAATATATCAGCTGAAAAAGGTATATATATATATATATATATATATATGTGTGTGTGGGGGGGGGGGGTTGCTAACCCGAGGGGTGACAGTGGGGATGAGTTCTCACTGCTTAAAAAATGCTCCTCGTGGCATGTGCTTCAAATAGCCTCTGGAAACCAAATCCAACTCCTGGCCTTCTCGTGTGGCCTAAGATGTTAGCCCAGCATAATTGCCACTACTGAGTGGAGAACGAGCGTAGGCGGGTTATGGTGCCTACGAACCAGTTCTCTGGGTATATGGAACTTGTGAACCTTGGAGGGCAGTCCATCTAAGAAAAGGCAAACTCTGAACTGAAATGTCTGCTGACCTGCGCTATACCCACTTATGGGAATAGCTTCGGAATTAAACCCCGAGGATAAATCCGGATCCCAAGGCCCTCAGACAGCTCGATGATATATCCCAGCTCGTTCTGGCAACTTCTGCAGCACCGCCGGTGCTAAGTTGTATTGGTCTCTGTCCTTCCCATGCACAACACCGATGACGAGGATAGGGGAGACGTGCTGCATGGGTAATTCCGATCCCTCATAAAACCCTGGCCAGGCCTGCGCCATGGAGAGGTCACTCCATTGTCGCCTCGCAGTGGCCGCATAACACGGAAGGATGCAGTTTACCGGTTATAAGACTGCAAATAATTGGCGTATGCGCAAGGCGCCAAGGGCTGCTTTCGACGGAGGGAGAGGTCATTGTGCCTCCCCGTACAGCTACATCCCGCATCAAGCTGGGCAGCCCCCAGCCAGTTACGCTGCTGTCCCTTACAGCACACCTGCTTCGCGGGGTGTGTGGGTCTTAGGGATACTAATATACTGAATCGTAGGCTGTAAACACTGCACCAAAAAAAAAACAATGAACAAACAAACAATGTAAGAAACCGACACTCAGACATACGGACCATGTCCACTGGTCTGTCAGTTGATCTTCTAAATATTAGCGACACACGCAAAACAGCAGTTATCAACAACGAACTGCTACGATTTCGAGTGCATATTGCAGCGCTCCATGGTACGCAGCCCCCAGATTCGGGACCCGTCGTGAGAAAGAATATATAATTTTTTCTGGTAGGGGAAAGGCATAATGAAGTCAGAGCGAATGGTCTGAGCTTTGCCATGCGGAACCCAATGTTGATGATGGCGAAACTCGGCAGCGGTTGTTCGGAGCGGATGTCTCACTAAGATTGCTCTTTTCAGATGGGTATGGGAATCTTGTCAATGTTAATGACCGAACCCTCTATTCCACATAAGAGGACAAAGATAAGTTTTACGATCAGCTCTCAAGAAAAATACAGGCACTCCCAAATGGAGTAGAACTGGTGCTACTTGGCGACTTCAACGCCAGAGTGGGAACCGACCACGATTCCTGGACAGTGTATCTGGGGCGGTACAGGGTCAGTAATATCACAATGGACAACGACTGCTTGAGCTCTATATGCTCCATCTACTATGTGTCAACCACACCTACATCCAGACTTAAGTTCAGCACGAAGATATTTGGCCTCCAAATTGCTCATGGTACTGGCGCCAGCTAGATATGATCCTCACAAGACGGAACTAATTGAGAAATGTGCTCGTGGCTCGGTTATATAGATTGCTGACTGTGACACAGGTCACTCCCTGATTTGCTGCAATCTCAAACTCCAACCAAATAATGATGCACTACGCCAAGCCTCCGAGCGAACAACGTCATTAAAAGTAGTTGCATTCCTCAAGTCGCTGGAAGACGCCCTCCTTACAGACCCACCGGAGGGTGATGTTCAGCAGAAATGGGACTCTCTCAGGTACACCATCCATGGAACGCAATGAAAACCTTCAGGAAGAAGCGAATAATTACTCCGAACTAGTTTGAAACGAGTGCGAATGAATTTAGTACGACCATGGAGAACTGCACTGCCCTGCTGAAGTACAAACATCCACTCACCAGAGCAAGACTGTACGCATTCAGATCAGCTAGGAACAACACACAAAAAGATTGCGACACGCTGTGAAATGATTACTGGAGGAGGAAATGCAGCACTTCAGGGCCTGGCAGGAATTCAGCCTGAACTTTAGTCTGAAGCAAACCAACGTACTGAACCAATGTGTTCAATCATCCTCCTACCATCACCACCAACAACTACGAGCTGGCGGTAGTCCACGACTTCATCTACTTCGGCTCTACCATCAGTGACAACTTCACCATGGACCATGAGATCAGCAGAAAAGCTGGCCGAGCAACTTCCACATTTGTCAGGCTGGCGAAAAGTGTATGGTAGAACAGAAAACTAACTACAAACACCAGGATTGCTGTCTAGAAAACGTGCGTTCTCATCACTGATTTACGGCAGTGAGACATAGAGTCTCTACTCTAGACAAGAGTGTTCTCACTATGATCTTCACCTTCGTAGTCTGCGTGGCATTTTGGATATCAAGTGGACTGACCGGGTCACCAACACTGAAGTCCTCAACCATGCTGACATGATACCCAGCATATACACCTTGCTCCAAAAGCACCGTCTGTGTTGGCTCGGTCACGTACAGTGTATGTCGAACGGTAGGATCCAAACACGCACAAACACACATACACTCACACACATTTGTGAATGTGCATATATTTGTAAGCCCGTGTATGTGTATGTATGTGTGAGAACGTGTACAATCGTGTGTATCAATATGTATTTCTATGTTTGCAAACAGGATAACATATTTATTTAATTCTTTCATTGAATAAAAGATATAAATAAATATATTGTTTTTGCAGTGGACACAATCGCGTCTGTTATTGTAATCATATTTTTATCTAACAAAATGATTTCAAATACCAATTCCCGTTCTATTTCCAATGAAACAATACCAACTCAATGACTGATAGTTATTCAACACAGACTTTGTGAATATTTCTGATGGCGCATGTTGACGTCATTTCATTGTTCACACGGTCTCAAGATTATCAGTAAATATCTTCTTATAGCTATTGTTTGATTAGTGATCATGCACATTTCAATAAAACATGTTATAAGTGCTTATTTGCATTTAAATAAATATTTTACAAACACACACGCGCGCGTGCACGCGCACATGCACACTCACCCATACACACACACACACACACACACACACACACACACACACACACACACACACACACACACACATTATATTTATATATATATATATATATATATATAACAGTTATTCTTAAATCCTGAATAGAAAATATAGGTAGCACCAGACCCGTACATACTCAGTCAACACAAACTCACATACACTCGCGCGCACACACACGCACACACACACACACACACAGTCACAATAGATATATATATATATATATATATATATATATATATATATATATATATATATATATATATATATATACATATATATATACATATATATATATATATATATATATATATATATATATATATATATACATATATATATATATATATATATATATATATATATATATATATATATATATATATATATATATATATACATATATATATATATATATATATATATATATATATATATATATATACATATATATATATATACATATATATATATATATATATATATATATATATATATATATATATATAGTTTTGCGAGGTTTTTTATATGAATTCGTGTGTCGAAACAAATATTGTTATACTTGGGGAGGGTCATATTTGTGTAATATTGCCAGAATTAATAACAGAACACACTCACTGTTTGGTTGGTTTTCGCTTTTCGCTTCTGTGTCTTTTATATCGGTAATCTAATATACTCGGTCCTCAATGTTGCCATTGACTGACCGACGGTCAAAAATAATATAGATACACTATAGACACAAACACATATATATAGTTTATCATTGAGGACCGAGTATATTAGATTACCGATATAAAAGACACAGAAGCGAAAACCAACCAAACAGTGAGTGTGTTCTGTTATTAATTCTGGCAATATTACACAAATATGACCCTCCCCAAGTATAACAATATATATATATATATATATATAGGAAAAGAGTCAGGACCCCGACGGCTGAGCTCCGGCCGTTTCGACAGCTAGATTCTACTACCCTAAGTATCGAATACTCTGATGCGTTATGGTCCAGCTTGTTCCTTACCACACTTTTTATTTTGTTATATATATATATATATAAATACATATATTTAATCAAGGCTAAATTATGAGTCGTGTTACTCTGGCGTTCCGCCTGTCTATGACATGCTCATTAGATATTGTCTGATCACTCTCTCTCTCTCTCTCTCTCTCTCTCTCTCTTTATATATATATGTGTGTGTGTGCGCGCGTGCGCGAGTATGTGTAAAAGGTTAACTGAAATAACAACACAAATGGGACTGAAGATTGTGTAGACGGCAGCGCAAAATCGGAAAAAAAACTTAGAGAAAAATAACAAGTGGATATGTAGAAAAAGGGTTATCATTACTAAAGGATAGGAAGTTAAACGGTACAATCGACTTCACTTTGGAGTATGCAACTATTATTTTCAAGGCAGCAAATTCAATTTCAAAGAAGCTCCCGTCTTTAAAATAAAAATGACTTCTTTCGCAATTCGGAAAATCTAATATACAATATAACGTGGAAAGGCCTGCTCGACATTATGTTACACGGGCTCTTCACTCCGAAAACGAATGACAGTTTATCGTCTACAAACCAGGGACCAATGAACCAGAAAGATCCCTCTCAGTCAACACGTAGAGTAACGTGCAGGGCGAATCGACCCAAATTTCGAGGTCTTCCCTTCCTATTAGCGTAGTGAAAATTTC
>OZ024743.1:349899199-349901699 GCA_964016885.1 Eledone cirrhosa
AAATATAAGTATGTATATGTACATATATATATGTATACAGACGTACAGTAGTATGTATATATATATATATATATATATATAAATATATATATATATATACATATATATATATATATATATATATATATATATATATATATATATATATATATATATATATATATATACATATATATATATACATATATATATATATATATATATATAAATATATATATATATATATATATAGTTTTGCGAGGTTTTTTATATGAATTCGTGTGTCGAAACAAATATTGTTATACTTGGGGAGGGTCATATTTGTGTAATATTGCCAGAATTAATAACAGAACACACTCACTGTTTGGTTGGTTTTCGCTTTTCGCTTCTGTGTCTTTTATATCGGTAATCTAATATACTCGGTCCTCAATGTTGCCATTGACTGACCGACGGTCAAAAATAATATAGATACACTATAGACACAAACACATATATATAGTTTATCATTGAGGACCGAGTATATTAGATTACCGATATGAAAGACACAGAAGCGAAAAGCGAAAACCAACCAAACAGTGAGTGTGTTCTGTTATTAATTCTGGCAATATTACACAAATATGACCTTCCCCAAGTATAACAATATATATATATATATATATATATATATATATATATATATATAGGAAAAGTGTCAGGACCCCGACGGCTGAGCTCCGGCCGTTTCGACAGCTAGATTCTACTACCCTAAGTATCGAATACTCTGATGCGTTATGGTCCAGCTTGTTCCTTACCACACTTTTTATTTTGTTATATATATATATATAAATACATATATTTAATCAAGGCTAAATTATGAGTCGTGTTACTCTGGCGTTCCGCCTGTCTATGACATGCTCATTAGATATTGTCTGATCACTCTCTCTCTCTCTCTCTCTCTCTCTCTCTCTCTCTCTCTCTCTCTCTCTCTCTCTCTCTTTATATATATATGTGTGTGTGTGCGCGCGTGCGCGAGTATGTGTAAAAGGTTAACTGAAATAACAACACAAATGGGACAGTGTATGGAAGGAATATATTAGTTTAGCGCTTGAAATAGCAGGAAGAGGGTCTTAACGTTTCGAACGCTAATCGTTCATCAGAAGAACGAACGAGAAATTTGAAAGACTGAAGATTGTGAAGACGGCAGCGCAAAATCGGAAAAAAAACTTAGAGAAAAATAACAAGTGGATATGTAGAAAAAGGGTTATCATTACTAAAGGATAGGAAGTTAAACGGTACAATCGACTTCACTTTGGAGTATGCAACTATTATTTTCAAGGCAGCAAATTCAATTTCAAAGAAGCTCCCGTCTTTAAAATAAAAATGACTTCTTTCGCAATTCGGAAAATCTAATATACAATATAACGTGGAAAGGCCTGCTCGACATTATGTTACACGGGCTCTTCACTCCGAAAACGAATGACAGTTTATCGTCTACAAACCAGGGACCAATGAACCAGAAAGATCCCTCTCAGTCAACACGTAGAGTAACGTGCAGGGCGAATCGACCCAAATTTCGAGGTCTTCCCTTCCTATTAGCGTAGTGAAAATTTCACTTCGTAAAAACAGAGTAGTAAGGATAGATTTTTCATTAATCAATTCAAACCAAAACAATGTTTTACGCACAAAAAAATGTATATACAAAAATAAATATATATATATATATAAATATATATATATATATATATATATATATATATATATATATATATATATATATTTATATATATATATAAACGGAAAAAATGAAACGAAATTTCATTTCCCACTCTTAGTACGGCTGTTACTTAAATATAAGTATGTTTACGTACATACATATATGTATACAGACGTACAGTAGTATATATATATATATATACATACATCTCCACATATATATACGTACGTATGGATGCACCGAACATTTATTATAATGCTCGGTGTGTTTGTAAACAAACATCCCGAATTAAGCCATACAGTGTCTAGCAACCATCGTTGCTCATTTGTTCAACACTGACAAAGGAACGCTGTACTAGTTTCAAGCTTATTAGCTATCGTCAGCAACATATACCTTCCTGCCAGATGGTTGAACGTCTGAAAGTATATACTTTTCTTATGCATATTAACGGCTGAGCAGCCTAATTTGCATATCGTGTGAGTTAATCGGCCGGGGTACCGAAAACGATAAACGGAAAAAATGAAACGAAATTTCATTTCTCACTCTTAGTACGCCTGTTACTTAAATATAAGTATGTATATGTACATATATATATGTATACAGACGTACAGTAGTATGTATATATATATATATATATATATATATATATATATATATATATATATACATATATATATATATATATATATATATATATATATATATATATATATATATATATATATACATATATATATATATATATATATATATATATATATATATATATATATATATATATATATATATATATATATATATATAGTTTTGCGAGGTTTTTTATATGAA
>OZ024743.1:349906699-349909199 GCA_964016885.1 Eledone cirrhosa
TGTTATATATATATATATAAATACATATATTTAATCAAGGCTAAATTATGAGTCGTGTTACTCTGGCGTTCCGCCTGTCTATGACATGCTCGTTAGATATTGTCTGATCACTCTCTCTCTCTCTCTCTCTCTCTCTCTCTCTCTCTCTCTCTCTCTCTCTCTCTCTCTTTATATATATATGTGTGTGTGTGCGCGCGTGTGCGAGTATGTGTAAAAGGTTAACTGAAATAACAACACAAATGGGACAGTGTATGGAAGGAATATATTAGTTTAGCGCTTGAAATAGCAGGAAGAGGGTCTTAACGTTTCGAACGCTAATCGTTCATCAGAAGAACGAACGAGAAATTTGAAAGACTGAAGATTGTGAAGACGGCAGCGCAAAATCGGAAAAAAAACTTAGAGAAAAATAACAAGTGGATATGTAGAAAAAGGGTTATCATTACTAAAGGATAGGAAGTTAAACGGTACAATCGACTTCACTTTGGAGTATGCAACTATTATTTTCAAGGCAGCAAATTCAATTTCAAAGAAGCTCCCGTCTTTAAAATAAAAATGACTTCTTTCGCAATTCGGAAAATCTAATATACAATATAACGTGGAAAGGCCTGCTCGACATTATGTTACACGGGCTCTTCACTCCGAAAACGAATGACAGTTTATCGTCTACAAACCAGGGACCAATGAACCAGAAAGATCCCTCTCAGTCAACACGTAGAGTAACGTGCAGGGCGAATCGACCCAAATTTCGAGGTCTTCCCTTCCTATTAGCGTAGTGAAAATTTCACTTCGTAAAAACAGAGTAGTAAGGATAGATTTTTCATTAATCAATTCAAACCAAAACAATGTTTTACGCACAAAAAAATGTATATACAAAAATAAATATATATATATATATAAATATATATATATATATATATATATATATATATATATATATATATTTATATATATATATAAACGGAAAAAATGAAACGAAATTTCATTTCCCACTCTTAGTACGGCTGTTACTTAAATATAAGTATGTTTACGTACATACATATATGTATACAGACGTACAGTAGTATATATATATATATATACATACATCTCCACATATATATATGTACGTATGGATGCACCGAACATTTATTATAATGCTCGGTGTGTTTGTAAACAAACATCCCGAATTAAGCCATACAGTGTCTAGCAACCATCGTTGCTCATTTGTTCAACACTGACAAAGGAACGCTGTACTAGTTTCAAGCTTATTAGCTATCGTCAGCAACATATACCTTCCTGCCAGATGGTTGAACGTCTGAAAGTATATACTTTTCTTATGCATATTAACGGCTGAGCAGCCTAATTTGCATATCGTGTGAGTTAATCGGCCGGGGTACCGAAAACGATAAACGGAAAAAATGAAACGAAATTTCATTTCTCACTCTTAGTACGCCTGTTACTTAAATATAAGTATGTATATGTACATATATATATGTATACAGACGTACAGTAGTATGTATATATATATATATATATATATATATATATATATATATATATATATATATATACATATATATATATATATATATATATATATATATATATATATATATATATATATATATATATACATATATATATATACATATATATATATATATATATATATATATATATATATATATATATATATATATATATATATATAGTTTTGCGAGGTTTTTTATATGAATTCGTGTGTCGAAACAAATATTGTTATACTTGGGGAGGGTCATATTTGTGTAATATTGCCAGAATTAATAACAGAACACACTCACTGTTTGGTTGGTTTTCGCTTTTCGCTTCTGTGTCTTTTATATCGGTAATCTAATATACTCGGTCCTCAATGTTGCCATTGACTGACCGACGGTCAAAAATAATATAGATACACTATAGACACAAACACATATATATAGTTTATCATTGAGGACCGAGTATATTAGATTACCGATATAAAAGACACAGAAGCGAAAAGCGAAAACCAACCAAACAGTGAGTGTGTTCTGTTATTAATTCTGGCAATATTACACAAATATGACCCTCCCCAAGTATAACAATATATATATATATATATATATATATATATATATATATATATATATAGGAAAAGAGTCAGGACCCCGACGGCTGAGCTCCGGCCGTTTCGACAGCTAGATTCTACTACCCTAAGTATCGAATACTCTGATGCGTTATGGTCCAGCTTGTTCCTTACCACACTTTTTATTTTGTTATATATATATATATATAAATACATATATTTAATCAAGGCTAAATTATGAGTCGTGTTACTCTGGCGTTCCGCCTGTCTATGACATGCTCATTAGATATTGTCTGATCACTCTCTCTCTCTCTCTCTCTCTCTCTCTCTCTCTCTCTCTCTCTCTCTCTCTTTATATATATATGTGTGTGTGTGCGCGCGTGCGCGAGTATGTGTAAAAGGTTAACTGAAATAACAACACAAATGGGACAGTGTATGGAA
>OZ024743.1:349916699-349921699 GCA_964016885.1 Eledone cirrhosa
GAAGTTAAACGGTACAATCGACTTCACTTTGGAGTATGCAACTATTATTTTCAAGGCAGCAAATTCAATTTCAAAGAAGCTCCCGTCTTTAAAATAAAAATGACTTCTTTCGCAATTCGGAAAATCTAATATACAATATAACGTGGAAAGGCCTGCTCGACATTATGTTACACGGGCTCTTCACTCCGAAAACGAATGACAGTTTATCGTCTACAAACCAGGGACCAATGAACCAGAAAGATCCCTCTCAGTCAACACGTAGAGTAACGTGCAGGGCGAATCGACCCAAATTTCGAGGTCTTCCCTTCCTATTAGCGTAGTGAAAATTTCACTTCGTAAAAACAGAGTAGTAAGGATAGATTTTTCATTAATCAATTCAAACCAAAACAATGTTTTACGCACAAAAAAATGTATATACAAAAATAAATATATATATAAATATAAATATATATATATATATATATATATATATATATATATATATATATATATATATATATATATATATATATATATATATATATATATATTTATATATATATATAAACGGAAAAAATGAAACGAAATTTCATTTCCCACTCTTAGTACGGCTGTTACTTAAATATAAGTATGTTTACGTACATACATATATGTATACAGACGTACAGTAGTATATATATATATATATACATACATCTCCACATATATATATATGTACGTATGGATGCACCGAACATTTATTATAATGCTCGGTGTGTTTGTAAACAAACATCCCGAATTAAGCCATACAGTGTCTAGCAACCATCGTTGCTCATTTGTTCAACACTGACAAAGGAACGCTGTACTAGTTTCAAGCTTATTAGCTATCGTCAGCAACATATACCTTCCTGCCAGATGGTTGAACGTCTGAAAGTATAT
The DNA here is from genome assembly GCA_964016885.1 of Eledone cirrhosa. Taxonomy (NCBI): domain Eukaryota; kingdom Metazoa; phylum Mollusca; class Cephalopoda; order Octopoda; family Eledonidae; genus Eledone; species Eledone cirrhosa. The sequence continues at coordinate 349,917,597 of OZ024743.1, forward strand.
ACTTTTCTTATGCATATTAACGGCTGAGCAGCCTAATTTGCATATCGTGTGAGTTAATCGGCCGGGGTACCGAAAACGATAAACGGAAAAAATGAAACGAAATTTCATTTCTCACTCTTAGTACGCCTGTTACTTAAATATAAGTATGTATATGTACATATATATATGTATACAGACGTACAGTAGTATGTATATATATATATATATATATATATATATATATATATATATATATATATATATATATATATATATATATATATACATGCCCACATATATATATGTACGTATAGATTCACCGAACATTTATTTTAATGCTCGGTGTGTTTGTAAACAAACATCCCGAATTAAGCCGTTCAGTGTCTAGCAACCATCGTTGCTCATTTCTTCAACACTGATAAAGGAACGCTGTACTAGTTTCAAGCTTATTAGCTATCGTCAGCAACGTATACCTTCCTGCCAGATGGGTGAACGTCTGAAAGTATATACTTTCCTTATGCATATTAACGGCTGAGCAGTCTAATTTGCATATCGAGTGAGTTAATCGGCCGGGGTACCGAAAACGATAAACGGAAAAAATGAAACGAAATATATGTATGTACGTATACATACTTATATTTAAGTAACAGCCGTACTAAGAGTGAGAAATGAAATTTCGTCTCATTTTTCCGTTTATATATATATATGTATATATATATATATACACAAATATTAAAACAGTGAAATTAAACAAAATTTGTTTAATTTCATTGTTTTAATATTTGTATTTTTGACTCTGTATCCAATGAATTATATCGTTGAACATTTTGTATTTTAAACTTTGCATCACGACATCTTCTACATACGGATTACATTGAGTTCTTCATACGGTTTAGACCCTACCATTAATTGGTGGATTTATCTGTATATATATATATATATATATATATATATATATATATATATATATATATATATATATATATATATGTATGTGTATATATGTATATGTGTATGTATTTTTTCTCGCGAGTCAGTTCTTTCGTTGCTACAGAACACGCGGCTGAATTGCCGGTCGCTATCTTCCATTTGCAAAGCCCTTTAAACTGTATGTCATTACTATGAGGTCTATACCTTGTTGAGCGCTTGGCTGCACTGCTGAAGGCATTCGTCGGCTTAGCTGCGGCTCGAGCTTCGAATATGCTGTACTTTCATTTGTATTACTATCTCCTAGACCTAATGATTTATTGATTAATTTAATTTTACAATTCCATTGATTGGTTAATTATATTTAATAACGGTCAGGTTGAGTGCTTAATTCAGTTTGTGTATGAAATTTGTTTCCATTGCTCATAATTTGAATTTAACCGCCATAAACCGGGGTTACCTCCCTTTGGAGTAACATGTGTCATCACATCCGGGTTTGTGTCAGAACGAAAACTTGTTGAGAAACTAAGTCCACTGTTCGATCTTCCAGAAACTGAACTTGTATACACTTCAAGCGGATTTTGTTGATTTCGGATTTACAGAAACCTCACTGAGATATTGAATAATTTCGATGTGATGGTCGAGGTTTGTTATATATATATATATATATATATATATATATATATATATACAAAATTTAGTACAGCATCAACGAAGCCGTGGTTGCAGCCAAGCTAACTAATGCAGTCTCGGTGTGCAGCTAAGCACTCAATAGAGTTATAACATCACGTTTATACAGCTTTGCAAATTGAAGACAGTGACCATAGCGACGAAAAAGACTGAAATCAGTAAACATGTTTTGACTAACCTGAACCATCACGTCGACATCATACACAATACATAATATATACCATATAATATGCATCACATATAATCCATAATATCTCCGCTAGGTTTCTGTAAAATCCGAAATCGACAAAATCCACTTGCAGGGGTCTGCAAGTTAATGGTTTTTGAAGATAGAACAATGGAGTTTACTTCGTCAACAAGTTTTTCGTTCTCGTCCGCTCGGGTGTGGATGCTAGAGTAAGTGCTGCTAGCAAGCACATGGTTTTCCCAAAGGGTATATATATATATATATGTATATGTGTATGTATTTTTTCTCGTGAGTCAGTTCTTTCGTTGCTACAGAACACGCGGCTGAATTGCCGGTCGCTATCTTCCATTTGCAAAGCCCTTTAAACTGTATGTCATTACTATGAGGTCTATACCTTGTTGAGCGCTTGGCTGCACTGCTGAAGGCATTCGTCGGCTTAGCTGCGGCTCGAGCTTCGAATATGCTGTACTTTCATTTGTGTATATATATAAATGTAAAAAACAAAAAAAACAATAACAAAGAGTGCAGTACGAACAGTGTTGGTATTAGGTTCATGCTTGAGAGTGGGGGTGGAGGACGACGTGTCGGGCATAAGCCCTTCATCCGGAGAAAGGTGGTAAGGAAAAAAGTTCCGTGGTGGAAAGACATTAAAAAGGGTGCAAGATAAAAAGGAAGGAAAAAAAATTAAAATGAAAACAAGTGGTGAAAGGGTGTGAGGCGTGTAGAGGTGGTGGTGGGTGGTCGGAGGGGGAGAGGGGAGAAAGAAACAGAAGATCCGAGTGGGGAGGGCAGACGATGGTGTGTGTGAGAGTGTATATGTGTGTGTGCGGAGGGGCGGTGGACAGGAGAGGGGGTGGGTCAGTGTCAAAAGTTGAGGGACAAGGCGGCGATGTGTGTATGTGGGGGGGGGGGGGGTATATTAGTGGAGGTGTTAGTAGAATATATGTGGGGGTAGTACGGGAGGAGCGTGAGAAGGTGATGGGTACTATATAAGTGAGTGCAATATACCGGTGTGTGTGTGTGCGTGTTTGGTTGTGAGTGCGTGTGAGTGTGGTAGGGCGGGTGTCAGTATTATTAGTGGTATATATATATATATATATATATATATATATAAAAAAGTGAAGGCGTAGGTGAAGGCGCATGGCTTAGTGGTTAAAGCATTGGGCTTGCAATCGAAAGGTTGTGAGTTCAATTCTCGGACCGGGTGATGTGATGTTTCCTTGAGCAAGACACTTTATTTTACGTTGCTCCAGTTTACTCAGCTGTAGAAATGAGTTACGGCCTGCCCGCCCAACCAGTGGGATGGCGCTATCTTATGGCTAAAACAACACGACGTGCTGTGACCAGCGGCGCCATTTGGCCCCCGTCAGACTGGTCGGTCAAGGTGATCAAGGTGATATATATATATATATATATTCATTAGTTAAGCAAAACAAGACCACAAATTTCACAAGGAAGACATTATTAAAAGATTACCCATTATTAAAATGTTACCCATAGACATATCTCACACAATGCAGCCTCGACAGATGAATACTGCTTGATTATGGCTGACAACTGATGCAACCAAGACACCATAGTGAAAAACCAATATATGGAACATTATATTACGTAACATTCTCTCATTATTTTAATTTATATTCCTTTGAAGTTACGATGAGCCGCTCTGTCTTTTAAATATGTTAATTATTTTCAACTGAACCAGATCAATTATGATATATAGTCATCTGATCCAGAAATATCATATGGAGTAGCGAAACAATTGTAAATTTACATTATTATTATTAATATTATTATTATTATTATTCTCTACATTCCTTACATCAAACTAAAATATGTTGACAATCTTTTAATAATGTCTTCCTTGTGAAATTTGTGGTCTTGTTTTGCTTAACTAATGAATATTTCCAGCTCTGCGCACCTAACTTCTGCATGAACCCAGCCACCTAGCTGCTTTCTATTGCATATTGCACATTGAGCACATGCCTTTACGCTTTGGCTTCTAACTAATTCACCAATCTCTCCTCTCATATCTCCTCTCCTATCTCCATCTCTCTCTTTAAGATTGGTTACTCTTGAACTGTATATATATATATATATATATATATATATATATAATGCCTGAATTACGACCCTTTAATAATCTATACTCTCCTCGATATAAGCGACAAAGATGAAACCAGTTTTGCACTTTATATTCAGCAAGAACATAAGTGATCAACCAGGTGAAATAAACATAAACGAAAAATATTTTTCGAAAGACAATCACGAAAATCCTTTTGAAAAGACTGTAAACACATCTGAAACCAATTAAAGTAAA
>OZ024743.1:349924199-349989199 GCA_964016885.1 Eledone cirrhosa
AACGCACCAGTGTACTCGATAGTAGTAGAGTGGGTAATCGACAGTTCGGATCTAGCTCTCGAAACAGCCGGAGCTCAGCCGTCATGGTCCTGACTGTTTTCCATATATATTTATATACTGTACACACACACACACACACACACACACACACACACACACACATATATATATATATATATGATTAGGAGGGTCATTCTACCAGATGAGTTTCATTTCGGTGTTATTATTATTAGTAAGATAATTGATCCATTCCTCGGTTAGTTTAATTTAATTCTCATATTTAGTTGTCAAAGTCTGTCAATGAATATATTGCTTTTCCGTGTCTCTTCGTTTTAATTTAATTTTATTTAATCCATGCTCAGTGAAATGCAGTTTTTCATCTTTCTATAAAATAGGATTACATTCTTAACCTCTCAGTCAAAGTTCTTGATATATTTCGGATCACATGTCTTTGATAAATTTATACAACTAAAATCTCTTCAAATTTAGCGTATGGTATTGAAATTGGATGGATATGTTAAATAAAGGAGTTTCATATATAATATGACATGAAATGGTTGTGGGTGTAACGCTGTTGGAATGATAAATATATTCAGTAATTTTAATCCAGTAGATATCTTTTGACCATCCTTTTATTCTTTTTTTCCTATTTTTTTTTGCTGTTTAGTCAGAGATGGAAGGACACATTTTAGCATCAGACTTGACTCTGTTTAACATCGGGTAGTCATGTCGAAACAAATACCGCAAGGCAATTTCTACTATGCTCTAATGACTATTCATGACTATAATGATTCAACAGCTAACTATTCTTTAAATAAAAATATAAATTCCATATGAGGAAATAAATGTAATTATTATAAAAAAGAAAATTTTCGCTCTACATTTTCGAATATAAATAATAATATTCGATTCGTTTGCAATTATGCAAACAAGCCTCAATTTTATAGCCATGTCAGTAGAATGAACCCTTCGTTCTTGCTCTTGTGTTGGCATGTGAACAGAACTGCAGACACTAATGTTTCTGGGTATCACCCTTCATCAGTACAGCTCACTGTTCACCTGCCAAACTGTCAGAGCTAGTGAACATATATGCTATTTTCAAAAATACATTGACTTTCCAGTCTGCTAATATGCAAATCGGGCTGATCAGTGGATCTGCTAATATGCAGATCTGACTGATCGGCCAATCTACTAATATGCAAATCAGGCCGATCAGTCACTGTGTATTTTTGAAAATAGTATATATTTTCACTAGCTCTGACTGTTTGGCAGGTGAACAGTGAGCTGCACTGATGAAGGGTGATACCCAGAAACATTAGTGTCTGCAGTTCTGTTTACATGCCAACACAAGAGCAAGAATGAAGGGTTCATTCTACTAACATGGCTATAAAATTGAGGCTTGTTTGCATAATTGAAAACGAATCGAATGTTATTATTAATATTCGAAAAACGCAGATAACATTTAATGTAATTATTGCTATCAAGCTCAGTTAATCCCTGTCAGAGTTCATTCCTATGATCAATGATATTACTGCATTTACATTGTTGATCATTTTTGGAGAACAGTATATATGTGAAGGCATATGGTGTTGTTACTAGGATATTAAAATCATTGGATGTAAAATCACAGTACTAAAATCAAGGTACTGACAGGTTATGAGTAGCGTGTTATGCCCTTAAGCAAGATTGATGTTCAACTGTAAAGAATAAGGTGAACACTGGTAGCAGCTGAAAGATATCTCGGAGACGGACTGGCCTGGAAGAGTATTATAATCTAAAACAAATAAAACCTGGACAAAACCATTGGCTTTGGACAGACTTTAACATTATTTTTTATATATCTAACACTACATTGTCTAATATTTCCCTTTTTTAAAAACGAGCGGTCATGTGGATGATCCCTAACTATGATTAAATCGTATATGTTTCGCCTTATGGTGTATATGCTCTATGTATAAGAGAACCATCTGGATTTTTACGTTAATTATAGGCTATTGTTAACAACAAACGGTTTCAGGTTTTGTAGAGCCCCACACTCCCTTAACATACTAGTACAATACTAAACCGTTTGGAAATGAGTTTAGAAATTCATTTTGTGTGTGTCATTTAATTCAGTTAGATAAACTAGGATTAAAGTTTATTTTTAATACCACATTCACACAAACACACACGGAATAGTATTTATGGATATTTTACGTTTCTAATTTGTCGTGTCCAATGCTAGATGCTGATGCTATACACATATATATGTGCTATATCATGTTTATATGTATGTATGTTTGTATGTATGTATGTATGTATGTATGTATGTATGTATGTATGTATGTATGTATGTATGTATGTATGTATGTATGTATGTAGGTATGTATATATGTGTGTGTTTGCATGCATGTTTCTATGTATGTATGCATGTATAAAGGGGAATGACCCCTTTCGCTCACAAATGACCATGGAATTTGCACTTAGAAGTTTCCCTCCGAGGCACAAGTCCAAGCAAGGTTGTTTCCCATGCATACTGGCCTACCCACTCCATGCCACCGATGTTGTCCAAGGTAAAGGCAATGACGATTACAGCTTGGCACCAGTGACGTAGCAACTCATTTCTTAAATTGAGTAAACTGGAGCAATGCGAAATATAGTATCTTGCTCAAGGACACAACGCATCACCCTGTCCGAGAATCAAACTCACACTAAGTCCAATGCTCTAACCACGAAGCCATGCATACAAATTTGTGTATGTGTATATGTGTGTTCGATAGAAAGCGTGTGCTCATGACAATTTATGGTATCTTTTTATTTTTATTTTTTTCACATTCTGTATTGTATATGTTGAAGTACATTTGTATATCCGATATATATATATATATATATATATATATATGGGGGGAGGGAGTGTGTGTGTCTGTGTCTGTATGTGTTCATGTGTATGTATGTGTATGTGTGTATGTGTATGTATGTGCTTACGTATGTAGGATATTCTTTATATTTGCAATGTATTTGACAGCATTATATGGAATATACGTATGTCTTAGTAATCATAGCATAAAGTCACCTCTCACAAACAAGACTGACTACCAAATACTTTCATTTGTTCTCCATAATCTCCGTAGAGCCACATAACTCTAACTCTCGTTCCTATTTCTTCTCCTCTTCTCATCTACTATTATCCTTGTCACCTTATATCTATGCTTTCCCAACTTCTTTCTTCTTTCAACATATTTTCTTTACAAAGTAATCATCTACATGTTGTAATAAACCGTCGTGATAATTGCGCCTCGAATTTATCCTTTTAATCTTACTGACGCGGTTCGGAGATTATCATGAGCACGTGACAGGATTTAACAGATTCTATTGGCTTCTCATCTGAAATGGTTGCAGTCAGTTTTCGTTTTTCAATTATTTTTCGCTAGCTTCATTAATGACTGGGGCAAAATCATTACGAATGGATGTCCCGTATAAACAGAGTTTTTATTTAATACAGATCATATATATCATATTCACTGCTGTAGAAGTCTTGCTGAACTTTTCGGAATCATACGCAAGCTGTTCAGAGAATACTATATGACGAATGACAGATTGAAGAAGGAGAAGGAGAAAGAGAAGAGAAGGGGGGAGAGAACGAGATGGGGAGTGACGAGCAGTCTCTCGTAGATAAAACAATTATTTGACTACAAACAATTATTCAGAATAAAACAACACATCGCACATACTCACCAGCAGATATACGTTCACATACACTTAATGTACATTATGCGCCTATACAAACTCACACAGAGATATACCCCTATATATATATATATATGTGTGTGTGTGTGTGTGTGTGTGTGTGTGTGTGTGTGTGTGTGTGCGTATGTGCGTGTGTACGTAAAAATATATACGTATATGCATACATGCATATATATATATATGTATGTATATATATATATATATATATATATATATATGTGTGTGGTGTGTACATAAATATATATCTGTATGTGTATATATGCATATGTATGTATATATATTTATATATGCATGTACACATACACACGCATACATATATAAATGTTTGTGCGTGTATGTGAGTGTGTACGTGTGCTCGTGTGTATTCGTGTATGACTGAGAGAGAACGCATGTATGTGTTTGTGTAGGTGAATACGTGTGTGTATGTATGTATGCTAGAAAAAGTATGATCGATGGTGATATAGAGGTAGAGAGAAAAAAGACAGAGAGCGTGGTGGAGGAGATGCAAAACGTGAGTGAAATTCATTGTAAATGTGTAAGTATGCTATTGCTTCATATGTTAGTAATAACATGTTAGTAGAATGTGTGTGAAGAAATATCTCAGGGAAAATATGTGGAGTGGAAAATAGCATTTGTTCAGCAATAATATAAAATTCCAATAAATAACATTTTTGCATATTCTTGTGTGTGGGGGGGGGTGCGTGCGTGTGTGTGTGTGTTTTGCTGTTGTTGTTGTTGTTGTTGTGTTTTTTTTTTTTGGGGGGGGGGGTTATTGGCATGTCGATTATCGCAGTAGATTAGGTTTATAACTAATTGTATGACTATACAATCCTGATATCATTAACACAGAATACAATGACTATGACGAGCATTTAAACATCTGGCATAATGCTGGAATTAACATTATGATGTTTCGTTATATCGTATTGATAGATAACGTTCGACACGGCGTGAAGAGGGGGACTGTGGCAAATCCTAGAAAACCTGGGCTTCCAACAAAGTTCCCCACCATGATCACACAGCTCCATGGTGGGCAGCGTGGTCAAGTCACATTGGCAAATGACCTGGCCCAGCCCTTTTAATCACCAACCGTGTGAAGCAATGTTGCCTTCTTGCTCTCACTCGGTTCATTATATCATTCAGCATGATACTGAAACGAGCCACTAAAGACCTGCGAGAGGACGAGGAATGCCGATAGAAGCCTCTTCAAACTACGGTGGCTGAAGGAAAACACCAAAATACAGAAAAACTGATCCGGCAGTTTGATGACGATGCCACACTTGTTGTGCACACTGGAAGAGATATGCAGCGCTTTACTTTATGGTTCTTAAATGCTTCAGACCTATTTGGGCTAGGCGTCTGCTTGAAGAATACAAGTCCTCACCCAGCCTGATACCCATGATGCATACCATCCACCAAATATTTCCTTCAAGCAGGCCAAGATAAATGTGGTACAGCAGTTCTGTTACCTAGAGAGTATCAATTCCACCGATACTAGAATCGACAAGGAATTGGGCAACAGACTAACCAAAACCAGCAGTGACTTTGGGATACAAGAGAGTATGGAAAAATAACAACCTCAAAGCAGAGATAAAGCTCAGCGTCTATAGGGCCACTCTACTAAAAACTTAGCTGCGCTGGGCAGAGCATGTTTGCAGAATGGAATACCATCGATTGCCAAAAATCGTACATTTTTGGGATATCAAAACGGTGATGCACCCAAGAAGCGGTACACATCCATGCTAAAAAATGACCCTTACCAGTGGAATACAAAGACGACTGACCGCAATGCTTAGCGCTGCACCACCTCACAGGCTACCTACGCATTTAAGGAAAATTGTCATATCAGTTTTGAGGAGAGGAGAGCCCGGCAGAAGTTGTGTCAGGATTGAGCCAACACAAACATTTTCGTGCGCAGCTGTGGGCAGATCTACTGATCTCAGATCGGTCATATCAATTGCCAGCATCCATGCACGTAGGGGAACAGAGGGAACGCAACCTTTAGGTATCTTCGTATCGAAGTCATCGCCATCATTTATAGAGATAACAATGTTATAAGAAAATCTCCATCATGTTGTTGGCATATTTATACACTAACTTAGCAACATAATATTGTGTTAAATTTATAAGTAAATATCTCGAAATAATCCAGTGATATTTATGTGATTATAACAGAAAATTTATGAGAAATTTATTGTAGATATACTCTACAGTTTATAAACCATGCTGTGAAAATGTAAACAAATGTGATTAATATTCTGATTTGCTCGTATACAAAAATACAGAAGAAATTATCTCTACATGTTTTATAGCAAATTGGTTGTTTCTCAATAGACAAGTACCATTATCTTTCACTACATTAAGGGAGATATAGTTAAACGATGTTCATATCGAACACGATCTAGGAATTAACTGAGATGCTCTTGACAGTCAGGCGTATAACCTGATTTTTTTTTTATAAGACCAGCGCAAAGAGGAGTGGGGATCCACTCGGCCTGCTTTCCTTTGCGTATCGGTTATTGCTCCAATTGTCAGAGGATCTGTAAAGGAAATTAATGAAGCCTTTTCCTCCTGAGACGTGTATTTAATTAAACATGAATTTTAATTAAATAATATCAATGCCTCCTCCCTAACAAAAACACAAAACCGATAAACCTGTAAATTAGCTATATCACTAAAACAGTCTAATTCAGAATAAAGCATATATGAACATTTATGTATTATGTTTATATATAATAATGATATTATATTTTCTGCATATATTTTAATCTAACATCTACCTCAGCACCCATGTACGTGTGTTGTATTTCAGGACGTTTAAGCCACGAACAACAGACGCTCAGTTTCAACACTTCAACTGCTTTGGACATAAGTGGATATATATATGTTGAAATATGTTATGTTTATAATCAATATGTTATATTTCTACTAACTACCCTGCAGTGATGTAGTGAACACTGTTAAGTGTTAAACTGTGTTGTGTAAAGATACACACACAAGTACACCAAGTCCGAAAATAGAAGATACGAACTCCCACTGTCTTCACCTCCGTCTCTCACTATTAGGAGCAAACGGGGTTCCACGCCTTGGCCACCCTACGACTCCGGCGGACATAATAGAGACGGCGTTTCCAGGAGGATGGTAAGGGAGACACACAGGAAGATCCATTCCAGCTCGTGAGGCTCACACTTGCGGCTCGCCAGCTCAGCGGGTGGTGAGTAGGGAGGTGGCCCTAGGGCCAACAACACCAGAAGTCTCCAATGCTAAGGGCTCGACTGCAAACATGCCAGAGAGCGACCAATATTTTGAGATTTTACCCCACTCAGCCCGAAGTGCAGCTGAGCCTGAGTTGGTCGCAGAATACACCAAGTTGCCGCTGGAGATGGGTCGCTGCATATGGCATCCCAGACGAGGGGTTTACAACTGCGGAACGGGAAAAGGGTCATGCCGTCTGGCTTTTTGCCGTCTCCTCGGTCCAGTGCCACTGGCTCGAGCTGGGAAGGAATCCTGAAGCATCCAAGCCATGCTCTATGAGGTCGTTGCGAGCAGCCTTACGTGGAATGCGACCCGCACTCTAACGACAGGACAGCAGATAGAGGTCGAAAGGATCTACGGTGGATCCGCAAAGACATGTGTGTGGCTCGCAGATCCAGAGGCCGAGGCTCAGGGAAATTCCCGATTCGCAGGCTATCATCCAGTATGGTCGTGGGGTGTGGAGTGGGGTGGCTTTGACTTCAACAGCGGGAAAAGGAGAACGGACGTCTACTGGCCTGAGTCCGAGCCGATTCCAAATCTCGCAGGCGGTCTCACGTTCCTCGATCACAGTGGGTTCTATTGTTTTGGAGAAACTTGTTGATGTGGACGTAGCAATGGGTTACCGACGAAAGAATCGCCGGCAAAGCCAGCTAAACTGGGTGGCGGAGTCCAAAGACCACATTCCTAATAGGTAAGGTAGCCATCCAAGTTTGTCAAACTTGACGTTACATATCTCCTCGGCTGCCGCTCGGATACAAGTGTCGAGGTCATCAAGAAGAGATGCGTGGCTGTAGCAAGGAGTTCTACGAAGTGTGTAGAGGAGATGCGTTACTTACTATATGGTACTAAGGTAGAAGACAATATCTACTTATAGATTTTGTAAACAAACTAATTTTATAGTTTATTTACATATAGGATAAGCTTGAATGGCTAGCATTAAGTATTGATAATACTAACGCATTCTGCTTGAGAATAAATGTGTGTATGGGCCTATTTACAATATATTTACGTTTTAAATAGCAGAAATACCACCTTCCGGGTCCTTTCCTGCACGTATGTATGTTTGGTAATGTATCTCAATAAAGACAAACTTATAGAAAGGGAAACATACTTTTGTCGTGCAAATGATACGAGCCCTTACTGACGCATTACATTCTGCGATTTATTGATTTCTAATTTTAACGCATGTCCATGAAAATTGAGGTAAGGTAAAAGTTTATTAAATCAATATCGGTAGTTTCCTGATACTTTTATTTTATTGACTCCGGAAGAATTAATACAAAGTTGACCTCAGCATAATTTGAACAATTGTTTAATTTATTACATTGACATTTAATTTCTAAAACATGGAGACTCCCGTAACTTAAGTAACCTAAAATGGCATACGAACAAGTAATCATCATCATCATTCGTCGACTACTGTCGAGATGATGGATCTCACTCTCATGCCCCAGAATTCCCTGTCCCTCATCGCTGCCCCTAGGTCCTGTCTACTGATTCCCGTATCCCTAGAGATAACGTCAGGGAATGACAGCTTCCTACTACTAGTCAGGCTGGAGTCAGGGTTCCAGAGCAAGAGAGCGGATATGATTTCATTGCCGGAACGCTGACAGTGGCCAGCAAATTGAACTCTCCGGGATTTTAGAAGGGTAGAGGCTCGAGGGAGTTTGCCATAGATTTTAGACAAGGTGGGATGTCGTTTCCAGGATAGGTTTTGCACTCTCATTAAGAGGCGGGTATGTGTGCCATCCAATCTCCTCTCAAGTTGTGATGTTAGTGTCCAAGTTTCGGATCCATAAATTAATATGGGCTTAATGGTTGCTTGGAATATTTCCAGTTTTAGCTTGTTGGTAAGTTGAGATGTCCATATGGCGTGCATGTCATTGCACGCTGACCATGCCATACCCTTCCTGGTTAGAAAATCTTTTTTGGAGGAGGAGATATATGAGCCAAGATACTTGTAATCTTCCACCTGCATAAGGGTGGTACCATTAAGGGTTCTGATGGGATAGTTTGGGCTGTTTGTGCATCTGTTCACATACTCAGTCTTGGATTCGTTGAGGTACAGTCCAACACAGTTGGACGCTTGCTCTAATGACTTCAAAAGACTCGCAGCATTTTCCAGTGACCGACTGATCAATGCGATGTCGTCAGCAAAGTCGGTGTCGGTTAAGTAATTTTCTGGGTAGCGTGAGCTTCTCCTAGGCTGTAGTTGGTATCCCCTATCCTGAATCCTATCCACAGACATGCGCAAAACATAATCCACAACAATGATAAATAGATACGGAGCAAGGGTATCGCCCTGTAAAATTCCAGCGAGGATTGAGAAAGGTGGTGTTTCCCCATCTGGGGTCAGGACAGTTGATTTGGTATCTGTATACATTACACATATGGCCGCGATGATTTTATCAGGAATCCCATAGAGTTGTATAATTTCAAACATCCCCGACCTGTCAACTGAGTCGAAGGCTTTTGAAAAATCAACAAAGATGAGTGCAAGGTCTAGATTGCGGTTTTGGGACTCCTCTATAAGTCGGCGAAGGCAGAGAATCTGATCTACCTCTCCTAAATCCATTCTGGTTGTTACGAAGGATTGGCTCAAGAAATGGGATTAAGCGGTTAAGAAGAAGCTTGTTGTATATTTTTGCAGCAATTGCCATGAGAGAAATTCCTCTATAGTTGGTGGCTAAAGAAAGATCTCCTATTTTGGGCATGGGGATAATTTGAGCTGCATGCCAGGCGCTAGGTGGTTTATTGGTCTCGAAAGTATGGTTACATAAGTTGAGCAAAAGGATGTGGAAATGCTCATCCTTCCAAATCATGGTAGGTATATTATCCGGCCCAAAGGCTTTTGAGGCTTTGAGCTGTTTGATGGCTTCTTTGAGCTCAGGCATTGTGAAAGGAGAGGTGTTGATTCCTAAAGGCTCTGAAACCTGAACGGATGGCAGTTGATAGTTATCAGGGAGTCTGGCCTTTTTGCCTAGAAGGTTTTTAAAATGAGCAGACCAATTTTCAAGACGTTTTTTGGCAGAGCCTCCTTTGATTCTAACTGCAGAGTTTGAGTTTTTGCCTGAAAGATCTTTGACAACCTTCCAAGCAAGATGATGGTGTTTGCTGATGTGATGTTGCAATAGCTGATCAATCCTACCTGAGATATAGTCGGCTTCAGCATTAAGATAAGCGTCGTCTAGTGATTTTTTGGCCAAGATAAGCTGTATCTTTTTCCCTTGAGATGGTGATTGATGGTGAGATTGGGATATTGACCTAAGATGTGCCCTTGCCTCAACTACCTTCTCTGAGGCACTAGCTTTCATTTGGCTTCGGCTTTTCTTTTTAGGTAGGGTGGCAAGTGCAACTTCCTCTGTCGATTGCTTAAGACAGTCATACACATCCTCAATATTATCGTCATTGATGTCAGAAGTTGAGAGAGATTGAAATCTGTTATAGACTTGAAGCGTGAAGCTATTGGATAGTTGTTTGTTGGAAGAAACGGCTTTCCAGTCTATTCTTTTCATGGGATGAACAAATAATAAGTCCATCACATCTTTGATAAATTCGAATATGTACCAAATTTCGAATAAATGTTTTTATTGATTCTCGGATATTCCATAGCTTCTATCATAGGAGGACGATGTGTATTGAATCTTTTGTAATAAAAGGTAAAACTAGTTTTCATTGACTGGAGAGCAACACTTGCACGACATATTTAGTTTTGCGGTTTATATACTTTAATACTTCACAACGATAATTATAGTTGCTGTCATTGTTTTATGTGTGGATACACTATGCATATGTGAGTGCATATATGTGCTTGTCTGACTGTCTGGGTCAGCATATCTGTTTGTTTGATAATTTCAGTAGGTACGCTATATGTTTTGTTATTGTATTGTCCCACTCAGTCCTAAAGATACTCGTATAATGTAAATTCATTTCATTTATTGTTTATTCACTAGTAGCTAAAGCTTTATAAACTACCGATACAACTGTATCGCATTATGCACGGAAATGGTGTTATTGTATAACCTGTAGTAGGCGGCCGAAGGAGGAACGTTGTCCGTGTCTCCATTCGTTTCTGTGTTTTATACATGTTTATCTTCAATGTGCTAAATAATTTAGCAATATCTCCACTGCTGCCTTAAACCCTTCCTCGCCAACGTTCTTCCCCCTGCTACCCCCAACCCGTACTTAAATATCCTTTTCGCTGAAACCTGGCATTTCAGCCATGCCAAATTCCTTAGCCGTTGCCTTCATGTCCATCTCATTTCCCAGGGATTTCGCCTCCACTTCCACGCCACCCACTCTTCCCCCTCACTGAACACATCCTCACCCATTCCCCCGTCTTCTCAAACGCGCCACACTCCGCAACCTCCATCGCGGCCTCCTTTAAACTTTTCTTATTCGCTGTTCCACCTGTCACCACATCCTCACCCATTCTGTCATTCTCTTTATCCAAAATCTCTACCACGAACCTTTCTCTTTCCACGCCGCCACCAAACTTCACAAACTAGATTGCCTCCTTACCCTTCCTCAACACATGGCCTTGCCATCTCATTCCAATTCTCTTCATAACACCCACCATTGGCTCTATTCCTATTCCTCTCACCAAGTCACTTTCATCCTTCCTCAACACATGACCCAGCCATCTCATTCCATTTCTCTTATTCTCACCCCACAACCCCACCACGAACCATCCACCCAGCTCACTACCAACACACCCTCCTCTCATCACTCTCACGTCGCCCAACTTCTCCAACTCCCAGCGAACATATTTGGAAGAAAAAACATGACATAGAGTGCTTGAATCGAATTGCATCCACAAACCCGATAACTCGCCGCACTCCGGGATTACGAAACTGTTGTAGAGCTTCCATCATCAGATCTCATTATGTAATTGGCAGTATCAGTAGAGAGTCGGGCGCCATGCTTTCCAGCATAGTTACGTCCCTTTACGGTCTGAGTTCAAATCCCGCCGAGGTTCACTTTGCCTTTCATCCTTACGGGGTCGATAAAATAAAGTACCAGTAATGTACTGATAATTGCTGGCCTTGTGCCAAAAGTAGAAACAATTATGTAATAAGTTTACATTTCCGAGGCAACCCAATCTAAAGACAAAGGGCTCATTAACATCTACAACGAACTTCGCATTTTCCTTACTCTCTCTCTATATATATATGTGTGTGTGTATGTATGTATATATATAAACACACACACAACACACACACACACACACACACACACACACATATATATATATATATATATATATATATATATATATATATATATATATATGTATGTATATATATATAAACGGAAAAAAATGAAACGAAATTTCATTTCCCACTCTTAGTACGGCTGTTACTTAAATATAAGTATGTACACGTACATACATATATGTATACAGAGGTACAGTAGTATGTATATATATATACATACATGCACACATATATATGTACGTATGGATTCACCGAACATTTATTATAATGCTCGGTGTGTTTGTAAACAAACATCCCTTATTAAGCCGTAGTGTCTAGCAACCACTGTTGCTCGTTTGTTCAACACTGACAAAGGAACGCTGTACTAGTTTCAAGCTTATTAGCTATCGTCAGCAACGTATACCTTCCTGCCAGATGGGTGAACGTATATACATACCTTATGCATATTGACGGTTGAGTAGCCCAATTTGCATATCGAGTGGGTTAATCAGCCGGGTGCACCGAAAACGATAAACGGAAAAAATGAAACGAAATTTCATTTCCCACTCTTAGTACGGCTGTTACTTAAATATAAGTATGTACACGTACATACATATATGTATACAGACGTACAGTAGTATGTATATATATATACATACATGCACACATATATATATGTACGTATGGATTCACCGAACATTTATTTTAATGCTCGGTGTGTTTGTAAACAAACATCCCGTATTAAGCCGTAGTGTCTAGCAACCATCGTTGCTCGTTTGTTCAACACTGACAAAGGAACGCTGTACTAGTTTCAAGCTTATTAGCTATACATATATATATACATATAGACATATATATATGTATATATATATATACATATACATATGTATATATATATACAATATATTAACAAATGGAAACTATATTTATAAAACCATATTTATTTCATTATATATATTTCAAGGGCCACCAAGGAAAACTATGGTGCACTTTCATCAGATAAAATATAATATAGGTTAGTTTTATAAATATTGACATACCCTGAAAAAATGCAACCATTCTAGTTGGAAACTCCTTTATAGTGGAGTTATTAGATTTATTGTTGGTGTATTATGCAGTCATCTGATTCCACCCAAATAACTGATCTTTTATTAATAATACTCTACATAGGAAAATACCGGAGATGACCGGAGGTTTATATCGCGACGATATGCTATTACTTATAGAAAATAATAATAACTGTGAATTAAATAGGAAAAGTAAAGAAATTATACAATTTTTTAATTACCTTAATCTTAAAGTAGAAATAGAGAATAATTATAAAATAGTTAACTTTTTAGATGTAACTTTAAACCTTAACAAAGGTCTTTATTATCCATTTCACAAAATAAACGAGAACTTAAACTACGTTAATTTTAATTCCAATCACCCCAGATCCGTTAAAAACACTATAGTAAACTCTGTGCAGCAACGTATTTCTAGAATTTCAGCTAATAAGAATATTTTTGAAGATAAAGCGCAATATTATAACGAAGCGTTAGGTAGAGCTGGATATAGTAATAAAATTAAATACATTGATAGTAATGATAAGATAAATAACCATAATTTTAACAACTATAATAGAAAACCTTACAATAATTCGAGAAACAAAAAAAAGAAATAGAACTAGGAATATATTATGGTTCGCTCCTCCTTTCTCATTAACTATTGCTAAATTATTTTTTAAAGCTCTAGATAAATGCTTCCCTAGTATTACTCAATATTTAATAGACATACTATAAAATTAATGTATTCAACCACCAGTAATTTAGCGCAGAATATTAATAGAATTAATAATAGAAACTTAAAACCTCAGCAATATCCAACTCAAATTTTAATAAATGTAACTGTAGAAATAAATCTAACTGTCCATTAAATAACAATTGTTTAGTTAAAAATATAGTATATAATTGTAATGTAAAAACTAATTTAAATTCATTTAATTACGTAGGCTCCACCTCCTCAGATTTTAAGTCCTGTTTTAATAACCATAAATGCTCTTTTACGAATATAAATAAAAATTCTTCAACATCTCTATCTAATTTACTATGGGACCTAAAATCAAAGAACACTAACTATTCTTTACTTTGGAATATTATCTCCAAAGCTCCTCCATTCAATGCTTCTTCTGAAAATTGTGCTCTTTGTATAGAGGAAATATTCTTTATATTAAAAAGTAAGAATTCTGTTATTTAAGAAATAATCTTTTCAGTTATTGTAAACATAGATTGAACTCAACGTTTAAATATATATATAAAATGTAATACATAACTCATCTTTATTAAACCTAAAGATAATTCATTAGATTCCTTCATATGACTGCTTATATCTCTCTTAAAAAGATTTTTTCTTGAAAAACTTTTCTTGATAAACGTACCGAAAGATTTGAAGAAGGAGTTTTTTTCTGAAAATTCATATGATGGGTACAAAGAAATTATAATTCATAATTCATATTTTATACTGTGTATTTTATTTTCTATATTCTTATATTTTTTAAAAATTATAATTCATTTTTTAAATTATAATTCATATTTTATATTGTATATTTTGTATTTATGTATTTTTCAAATGCTTAATATATATATATATATATATATATATATATATATATATATATATTCTATATCTCTTATGAAAGAGTTTTTTTATGGTTTATGCTTTGGATATATTCATATGAAAGAATGTTTAAATGTTAATACGTTATAGCAAACAAATTTATGTTTTTAACAGTCATAAATGTATAACAGGTAGAGTTATAAAATTATAACTTGCTATAAAATAACATAAGATTCATACTCTAATTACATTATTAAGATGGAAAATTTAATTTTTTAACATCTTAACTTTATAGCATTTAATCCTTAGAGCTATCTAAATTATTAATAAATCGCTAGCAATTTCCTTTACGCTCTACTGCTATTACAAATAAGGGATTATTCTTCTGTAAACTCTCGGAATTTCCATGAGCTTAGAAATATTCGGATATTTTAAACTTACAAATTTTTTTAATATTTAACTAATAATTAATAAAATTATATTTGGTTTTGTAATAATAAAATATTTTCTAATAATATATATTTTAATAATATATATTCTTTAATAATATATAGGTCTCAACTTTAATAATCTAACATACACATTTAAACATTTAAACTACGGATTGAATTGATAAATTATTAATTAAGCATTTAATCAAATGTATTAATTAAACATTAGATAAAATTCTTCAACTTATCTTTATTATTGTTTATCCAGGTTACGGTATTCATCCACGCTATATTTATTTCTTCGCCTCTTCTCTCAAAATTACGCTATTAAATATACTCAGGTTTTTTTCTCTTTCTTTCTATCGTTTTTTTCTTTCTTTCTTTTTTTCCATATTCCAACGGCTTAATTTAAATATACTGTTATTTAAACCTTTCCGACACTAATTTGCATAATAAACCAACAATAAATCTAATAACTCCACTATCCAGGAGATTCCAACCAGAATGGTTGCATTTTTTCAGGGTGTGTCAATATTTATTTATAAAACTAACCTATATTATATTTTATCTGATGAAAGCGCACCATAGTTTGCCTTGGTGGCCCTTGAAATATGTATAATGAAATAAATATGGTTTTATAAATATAGTTTCCATTTGTTAATATATTGTATATTTACTCCAATAATTTGTTATAAAAATATTTTGCTTATTGTATCCCAACAAATTAAATATAACCTCTACATATATATATATATATATATATATATATATATACATAATACATGTATATATATATGTGTGTGAGTGCGAGTTTATTCGTGTGTGTGTGCCTCTCTCTCTCTCTCTCTCTCTCTCTCTCTCTCTCTCTCTCTCTCTCTCTCTCTCTCTCTCTCTCACTCTCACTCTCTCTCACTCACTCTCTCTATTATATTATATTATTTATGTACTTTCACGAACGAAAGAGCGCTACCTAAGTGTTCAAAATCTCAATATTGACCCTATCTGCAGATTGCAAGAGCGATCAAATTTCTTTCATAAACATATAGATACATATATATACATGTACATATATATATATAAATATATATATATATATATATATATTATATATATACATATATATACATATATATATATATATATATGTTTGTGTGTGTAGCGTATATATATATATATATATACACTAAACAAACACATATATATATATATATTGTGTCACTGCTTTTTGCATACCCTATGATACTCACAAATAATATATGAGAAAATGTAATAAATATAATAGATTTATGATAGACATTATTTTCTCCTTTTATAACAAACATAACTTGGTATGTTTACTGGTTCTTCAGCTTTTTTACTTCTACTTCGACAAGAAATATGTCACCGCTATCTTTAAAATAATCATAACTCACATTTAACATCAAACCACCACCATCCTATTCATTAACCTCACAACCTAGCGTTTCATATATGATCCTTTATATATGTATGTGTATGTTCGTCTGTATATATACGTATATGTATATATACACACACACACACACGCGCACACACACATACACACACACACACACACACACATACACACATACACACATACGCACGCACACACAGATATATATATATATACATCTCATTGTAGTCATTCTCCTCGCTGTAAAGCTTTACAAATCTGTGTCTCTGTTACCTCACGGGAAATTTTTCAGAAAGTTTGCTTATTGTCGACAAACGCCATCTAATATAATTTGTGTGGCTCCTGTCAAGGGTTTTGGAGTACTTTATTAGGAGGAAAGTTATCAATGTTTCACTACCACTCTATTCCTTTGGGGTATAAGCTGTCAGCTTTACATTGCATGGCTGATCTTTTACTAATGGCAGCCAATCTTGTTGTATACTTGACGATGCGGTTTGAAATATTCCCTCGGGAAAAGTTGTGAGATCGTCATTCTGTACAACCATTATCGGAAATCGAATTTGGAAGCTATGGAGTTCAATAAACGAATATTGCCTTATATTAAAAATTGAATAACAAAAATTCCGTCATGCGCAGTGAGTTACAAAAGGACTACCAGTGTGACATATGACATTGCACTTTGTCGTTCTTTTCCAAAATCATCTAAATAATAGAAAGCCGTTTTATAAATATTTTGTAACTCAACCCAAGCATTACAGGAAGTGATTTTCAGACGTTGTGTGAACAGTATTCCACCAGGAATAATGAAGGTCAGTTTTAAGCATTTTTATACACGTACATGTATATATATATATATGTGTGTTTGTGTGTGTGTGTGTGTGTGTGTGTGTGTGTGCTTGTCTTTGAGTTTGTGTGTATGTAGATGTAATACATATATATATGTATATACATACACACACATATATATATATATACATATATATGTGTGTGTGTATGTATATACATATATATATATGTATTACATCTACATACACACAAACTCAAAGACAAGCACACACACACACGCGGTTCTTATATATTTTATATATATTTATCCTTATCGAGCCCTCTTTGGATTTTAGTCTTCAAATTTATTATTATTACTATATACAGGGCGGTGGATTGGCAGTATTGGTAGAGGGTCGGACGCCATGCTTTGACGTATAGAGTTACGGCCATTGCCATTCTGAGTTCAAATCCCGCCGAGGTTAATTTTGCCTTTCATCCTTACGGGGTCGATAAAATAAAGTACCAGTAATGCACTGGTGAATTGCTGGCCTTGTGCCTAACGTAGAAACAATTAATATATATATATACTATATGTATATACTCCTTTCGCTCTGCGTGTAAATCCAGCCGATATCAACCTTTCCTTTTATTCTACTGTATTTGATAAAATAGAGTACCAGGTAATTATTGGGCTTGAGCTAATGAACTTTCCTTTCCGCTTAAATTGTTGATATTGTCCCTAAACTTATACAATATCTACATATATATATATATATATACATGTATATATATTTAGAGAGAGAGATATATAGATATATAGATATATAGATATAGATAGAGACACAATCTTCCAATTTTGTTTACTTTGTTTTATACTCTCACGTTGTTTGTCTGCTCCCACGTTCTAATTGTACCGTATACATGGAAGTAAACATACGTGCATACATATATTACATACACACACACACATACATACAGACACACACAGACACACACAAACACACACACACACAAACACACACACACACACATATATATATATATATATATATCCACCCTTACACGCCTCACATCTTTTTACAACTTGTATTTTAACTTTTATTTTCCACTTCATGTTTTATCTTTTTCTCCTTTTTTCCACTAACTCCCCTCTCACTCCTTCTCGCAGTTCCTCCCGCCACTCTCCTGAATAAGGGCTTATGCCCGAAACGTCGCACCCACACGCCCCACTCTCACTAAGCGCGAATCTAATGCCATTTGTAACTTATACTCCTGCGTTGTTGTTTCTTATATTCCTATATATGTACATATATATAATATTTATATATATATATATATATATATATATATATATATATATATATATATATCTGTTTCTACTTTAGGCACAAGGCCAGCAATTACCCAGTTCATTACTGGTACTTTATTTTATCGACCCCGTAAGGATGAAAGGCAAAGTCAACCTCGGCGGGATTTGAACATATATATATATTGCATTGACTTAAGCTCATTCTTATCATTCACACTTCGTAGTTTGCAGACGGATAATATATCGATCGGATAATATATCAATCGTATTGGTTTCATTATAAACATGTAATAATTGTTTTCACATATGGTTTAAATTTCTAACTGCTGACTAAACGATTTATAACATTTACAATAGTTATAATATACTGTCTGATGCATACAGGAATATGTATGGCTTCGATATAAATTCTAAGCAGAAAAATATTTATGCGGTTTAGGAGTTTGATCCACAATGACATGGGCTCTGTCCCTCTGTTTGCCACTTGGTCTAATTCCTTCTACTATAGTTTCGAGTTGAGTAATATGTCTTCTGAATGGAAGTCCTCAAATGTAGGTATGTTTGTATGAATGTATGCAGACACACACACATACATATATATATAAATTGAATATATATATGTATATATATATATATATATGTATATATTAAAATACAAATATTAATAAAATAGATGTTCTTTTGATCAGTTAAATTTTATTATACATATTTCGGAGGTACAACCGAAATATGTATAATAAAATATAATTGATCAAAAGAACATCTATTTTATTAATATTTGTATTTTAATATTAATAACTCTGGAAAATTATTTACAGTAGAGTGCTTCCAATCTACTGTAAAACTCATTCTTTGATATACTCATTGAATCTTGTTTAACTCTTTAATATATATATATATATATATATTGAAATAAGATTGGTTACTCCTTCATTACGTTTATTGGTTGGTGACGTGCGTTTCGCCACTGCTCAGCTCAAGGTTCGATCTGTATCGATCTGACCCAACTCTGTAATCCGCGGCTCGTCAGAACTCTTATAATGTTAATTTTGCATTAACAGCGGCGAAACGCCCGTCACCAACCAATAAACGTAACGAAGGAGTAACCAATCGTCCTTGTTATCTTATTTCACTATTATACACTCCGTCTGACTCTACACCTCGACACTGAAGTGAACCTAAACATCGTGTGATCACCCGAGTGAACTTACAGTAACTCCAATTTACACTCCCTGGATATATATATATATATATATATATATATATATATATATATATATATATATATATTGAATATATTATATATATATTGAATAAAAAAAAAATATATATATATATATATATATATATATATGAATAAATTTAGTCCTTCATCAGTGATCTGCCAACCTTCATTGGCATTTCATCGCTTTAAAGACCATATACCTCCGGTTGGTGCGAGCAACGGCTAAAGAAAGTCCTTGGGACGCGTAAATAAGGGGAACGAGCGAGACTGTAAACAATCAAAGATGGTAATGCAAGGAAAAGTGAGGAAGAAGGAGTCAAGTGCCTGAAATCGATGAACATAAGTTCTGTGAAATCATGGACGAGAGAGAATAAAGACCATCAAACCTGGTCGAAATGTGAGCAAGGAAAGAATTTCGCACAGGTCAAACGGGAGGAAGTAGGAGAGGGAGTAGCAGAGAATGAGTGAGTGAAATATATATATATATATATATATATATATATATATATATATATATATATATATATATATATATATTTCACATATATATGGTGTTTTCAGAAATGTATGTATATATATATATATATATACATACATTTCAGAAATGTATGTATATATATATATATATATACATACATTTCTGAAGACTCCATATATATGTGAAGGTATGTATATTTCCTCTGATAGTTTGTAAAATCTTTACATAGATCTATATGATATATATACCAACTCATATATATATATATATCCTGGAAACGATCGTAAAATGATGAATTTTTTAATATAAGGAACTTGTTCTTTGTTTTTATTCATTGTTTTTATTAATTTAATATATATATATATATATATATATATATATATATATATATATATATATATATATATATATATATACACACACATAAGTATAGACATATATATGAGGGAGTCCGACAAATACCAATTTGCCTCGATGATGGGATTAATAAAAATCAATTATTCAGAGCATAATACAAATTAATTTGGGAAACGTTTCCCAAATTAATTTGTATATTGTTTATGTCCCACAACCTAGCACTTCTACAGAAAGACATCATTAAAATAAGTACCACACTTGATTTTAAAATGTACAAGGATCGATATGATTGAATAAATAAAGGTAGTTCCACTATAGCTACCACGCTAGCTATTAACAGAATAAACGAAAGAGCAAGTTCATAACGGAGATTGTGTGAAAAATATCATACGTTTGTTTTAGATTGGAAGTTAGACATTACAAAATGTATATCACATTCATAAAAAATAGGATGCTTTGCAATTTCTAACACAAAAGAATATACTTCTGAATGACACATGAAATCTCTCATATGATGCATTACTTTGTAATAATATATGTAAATATTTAATCACACACACACACATATATATATATATGTATGTGTGTGTGTGGTGTGTGTGTGTGTGTATATATATGTGTGTGTGTGTTTCTGTGTGTGTGTGTGTGTGTATGTGTGTTTGTGTGTGTGTTGATACATTTACATATATTATTGTAGAGTAATACATCATTTAAGGGATTTCATGTGTCATATTGGGGAAACAGAAAATAAAGTGTCTTGATCAAGGAATAGAACACCCTACCTCACAAGTGTGTACCCATGCGCCTTCACATGTATACATGCATATATGGCATATATATATATATATATATATATATATATATATATATATATATATATATATATATATATATATATATATATATATATATATATATATAAATATTAAAATACAAATATTAATAAAATAGATGTTCTTTTGATCAATTACATTTTATTACACATATTTTGGATGTACAACAGTACGTCCTCATCAGACAAAATATAATGGTACATGACATACCCTGATAATTTGCCCCTGCGCTTCGTTAATTGACATTGCGAAGCATGGCCTGACCGGGAACTGGGACTTCCGAAATGTGAAAGGTAGGTCTGCTCCTGATGGGAAAAGATGCATCCTCGGTATGAGCACAACCTTGCCCCGACCGCACCCTGTGATTATCGTGGCCTCAATCAGATTGGGAGCTAAGGACTTAACGACCAGACGTGTGCCATTGCATTGTTTCGGCGGAACCAAATTTCGAATGAGCATTAGAGAGGCACCAACTTTTAGTTTCAAAATGTGTGGGGGTACCTCTATTGGATAGTTGATGACGTCCTCGGGGTCAGGAGTTCTATCGATATACTTATATACGTAGCCATCCCCAGGAATGAGTTTTAGAATTTGATCATTAATATGGTTAGCAGTTTTATTCCTCGGGGCCAGAATAGCCCTTTGGGCAAGCCAATCCATATTCTGATAATTTGCTTGGAGATCTGGTAACACTGCATCCCTGAGATCAGAAGGCGTACTAACAACGGTACAAAGTGAGTCGATGGCAATATTACCCTTTTCATCCCCGGACATTTTGCCTTAGCCAAGTGCAAGGAGGGTGTGATAAAATGCTGCTAATGCGATATCACCTCGCATATGAGAACGCATGTTAGTGTGAAGTTTCAGAGTCTTCACCAGGGGCCACAATGCGGATGACTTAAGACACGCACGTACTGCATCAGCTCTAGTCCCCTTGGGAATAACGGGAAGAGTTTGTCTGAAGTCCCCTGAAAGAAGAAGTGTTATGCCTCCCATGGGAGCCGTAGAGTCTTTGATGTCTCTCAGAGTTCTATCTAGCACCTCAAGGGCACCTCTGTGGGCCATCGTGCATTCGTCCCAAACGATAAGCTTGCATCGTCTGAACACTTCTGCCTGATCGGAGCTCTTACTGATGTTGCAAGTGGGTGTCTCAGTCTTCGCTAAGACAAACGGGAGCTTGAAATAGGAGTGAGCTGTCCTGCCGCCCGGCAACAAAGTAGCCGCAATTCTAGATGATGCCACAGCTAAGGCATTGCCTTCTGTACGCCTAATCTCAGCTAATATTAATTTGGTGACAAAGGTTTTCCCAGTCCCCCCAGGAGCGTCCAGGAAAAAAATCCCCCCAGCTTTGCCCCGGACAGAATTAACAACGGAGCTGTAAGCGAATTTCTGTTCTGGAAGGAGCTTGGCTCATTCTCCGCTATGTACTGGGCAAGCTCGTCAATATTATAAGATGTCTCACGCAGCAAATCTGAAGACAGAGTGTTTGCGCCTTCCCGATTTGTTGAAGGTAGGCCATACACCGCCAACGCACTACCGCCCATATCGAGAACAGTATCTTCGATTTCAAGCAGCGCCCTGTTGTAAATGAGGTCACTGTACCCGACCTCCATCGATGGGTTTAGCAACTGAGCGTGACGCAGGAAATCTTCAGACATGTAATCTTTGTAGCTAAGCCATAAAGAAGCCGGATCACCCAAGTCGCACCATAGGAGTAGAATAGCGAAAAGCGATCTTAGTCTTTTAGGAGATTTCAACAAAACGCCCTCTGCCATAGTGGCGCCCCATTGTGAATCATCCTCCACAAGGCCACGCCTAAAGCAGGCTTCCCGGAAAGTATCACATAATTCAACGTCAACAGTTCTTATGTCTCGAAAGCTTTGTGGGCCAAAAACCTCATGGAGGAGAAGGCGCAGGTGAAAACACTCATGTTGGTTGGGAGGTACAGTGTACACTCTTCCTAGACAACTGTCAAACTTGACACCAGGATGTCCTTCAACATCCTGACCTGACTTCCTACGCACCCAAGCGTTGTTTGACCACACGTAGTAGGACGGAACCTGAGGATATGAAAGTGTTTTTGCAAATGTCTCAAGTTGGCAAAGCGTAAAAAAAACAGTCAAAGTTGTTTCTTTTGGATTGGCCGCCAAATGAGCAGCAGTCTGTTCAGTAAAGTAAGCCTGCTGGCCGTTTCACAAATGAACCGCTAGTTGTATGATGGCGGGGTGCCTTTGGTGAAGTGGAAACCCGAATATCCGCCAAAAAGCTTCACCACTGCTGATATATCGACCTGCCAAGTACTCCGAGACCTCGTCCCTGCTATTGTCGTTTTGAAGGCCGAACAAGGCAGCGTCGGAACCCTTGTTAACATATTTACATATGTACTTTATCGACTTCACTGAATGACAGAACTCCACATTTATATGAGCGTTGAACGTTTTCATCACAAATGGACAGTACGGGACCACCCACCTATTATCAACTTGATGACCCCGTAACGTCATAGTGAACCCATCATTCTCAAGCCGCCTTCGTCTGTACAGTGGGTCTCCGTCGCCGCCGGTTTGGGTCTCCTCAACAAACCTCTTTGGGTATCGTTTAGTGCACACATGGTCCTTGTGGCATGAAGAGAACTCTTGAAAACCGGGACCGCACGGACCGTGCACCATGTGTGCCTTCACAATGTCGTACAGCTGCCGGTCAACAATGGGGTCCGGTATTTCCGTTGCGATGACGTCATCTATAACTGTAGGGTCTATTTTGGATACCAACCAAACCAAAATGTGCACGTGTGGCATCCCTCTCTTCTGCCACTCAACAGTATACATGTGGCACCTAACAGGCCCGAAAACCTTCCCTTTTTTATTAGATCAATTAGCTTAGCCAGATTCTGCCTGAAAACCCTGGCAATAATATCATGCTGATGGCAGTACTGCTGCCCTGGGATAAGGTCCCCCGTAACCTAAACCCACTTGGGGTTACACGTAAACGTGATGAATAAATCAGGGCGCTCATAATGCCGAACGAACGTCATAGCGTCCTGTGTTCGCTCGTGCATGTACCGCGGCCCGCCCGTATAGGTTGAGGGGAGAATGCACATTTTGCCGATGTTCCGGGGGTCAGTGTCATTCCTGATTCCGTCACGCGAATGGATATAGGAGTCTGAGCGCAGCTGCTTCTGATTCAATTTTATGAAGCACAGTCTCTCCGACTCCATATTTGCAGCCATGTCAACTGCAAACTGGTGAAACAGTTCCCGTGGCCTGTGCAGGGTGCTGAAATCGTTAGGCCTCGTCATGGAGCGGTATGAGTATAAAGCCATACATGAAACAGTTTTAGATGTTGCAGCAGTGGGCTCGTTTGGTTTGCGCTGAGGAATGCCGAAATGGTACCCATCTTCTCCTATGCAGAAAGAAGGGGATACTGCAGGGCGTCGTTGGAACGATGCAACTCATTAATACGTCGAAGACCACTGTCACGACTTTGAAGAACTATGTCTCGCTTATTGTGCTGTTCACCATGGATAACTACGGCCACTTCATTGCACAAAGGAGCTTATAACGGTGTGCGTGCTCCCCAGAAGGTCTTTTGTCAGCATCGATGTCAATGGTGAAGTTTGGTGAAGGATTTGTTTCCAATGCGTATTTGAAACTGCGAATATAACTGTTGTGCTCATGAAGCATGTTTTGAAGACCGAGCAGTACGTCCCTTTCAAAAGTGTCAGCGTCAGTGTTTGCAGGTGTTGGAATAACGCCGAACCGCGCATCAACTTGCCTACTGTAGTTAGAAATGAAGTAAATTTGAAGGAACGAAGGCTTGCAATTTTGTAGTGGCTGGAGGGATCCAATAAGATGGTACACCTGCCCCTGGACCTTGAAAGTAGGCATCCAACCACTTTCTCTGACAACGTTAGCCCCGAAAGAAGTCATTTGAAACGCACAATTGTACTTCCTGATGAGTTGAAGGAATTTGGATGACCTTGAGGTAGAACCAGTAAGTAGTTCCTTCAAAGGCTCTGGTGGTTCCCCAAGAGGGGGAAAGCTTACCTTACCATTTAAGCAGCACATTGCAGGTGGCTCCCCAGCCCACTTTTTAGCATTGCAGAATTTGCAATTGAAAGGCATTTCCCCTATATTTATGTCGGCGCCCATCGAGTAGTTAACGTTGGGCTCATACTTGAAAGCCCGTAGGTGCCAGTATGGGCTGTTGGGGCTCGTCACACCGTCACACCGCGGGCAGCTTCTTGTCGTCGACTGTTCCGCGCCAACGTAGAATCTTGCTCCTGTGGGTCGTGGGAAGCTCTCGCAGCAGTAGCAGAAGCCACCCTTGCAATCCTAATGGAGCACTCGTCTGCATCTTCAGAAGCCATGGAAGCAGTCATAGCCGCAGCGTTCCTAGCAAGGCGATTCGTCCGCCGTTCCAAACCTTCCAAAGCCCTGGAAGCAGCAGTAGCCGCAGCGTTTCTAGTCAGTCGAGCAGCCCTTTGTTCCGGGCCCTCTGAAGCCCTGGAAGCAGCTGTAGCAACAGCGTTTCTATTCAGTCGAGTCGACCTTTGTTCCGGGCCCTCTGAAGCCCTGGAAGTAGCAGTAGAAGCTTTTTTTTTTTAATGACGTATCACCCGCTCTGAATCGCACATCGCAGCACGTCTCGAGGCGTCGTATGAAGCCATCTTGGCTAGGCGTGCGGTGCGTTGTTGAAAACTTTCAGCAGCTCTGCATTCTGCTGAACGTTACGGCGCTCTGTGAAAGTCTTAAAGCAGTCTCCTCGGAGGACTCGTTTGGTGTAATCGCCCTCTGCGCCGCCGCTGACGTGGTATGGCGACCGAGGCGACTTCTTTTTTTAGGTGAAATTGTATGTGAAAAAGAAAGGGTGAAAGTTACTTCTACAGCAAAATTGCCTTTGAAAGTATAAGGGTGAAACTGTCTGCGTTCCGCAGGGCAAAAAATGGGAGAACGAACGGCAAATAAATAACTCACAGTTTGTTGAAAGCGCGCTTCTGTCAGCAATTTGAAGTTGTTTGGCCAAAAATCCCTATGTGGTTTTTTTTTTCACTCAATAAACGTGTAAATATGTTATACACAAAATTGTATTGTGTGTGAGTTTGATTATAGATGTTTTAAAAAAAGAGTTTAAGCGTATATAAGAGAAGGTTGCAGCATGTATTTTTTTTTTCGATTTTTAAGTGGAGTAGAGAGAGGAAATTATTTCCGTAATTGTGGGTGATTTTTAAATAAATAAATAGTTGTTGACCTAAGTTAGACCATTTACAACATTCTAACAGAGGCAAATAAATAACTCACAGTTTGTTTAAAGCGCGCTTCTGTCGGCAATGTGAAGTTGTTTGGCCAAAAATCCCTATGTGGTTTTTTTTCACTCAATAAACGTGTAAATATGTTATACACAAAATGTAATTGTGTGTGAGTTTGATTATAGATGTTTTAAAAAAGATTTGTTTTTTCTCTCTCTCTAAAGGAAATTATTAAGTAGTGGGTTTATAAACGTATATAAGAGATGTAAGCGTCATGTATTTAACGTTTGTCTCTGTCTCTCACTCTCTGGCTACCTCCTTTATTTTTTTCTCTCTCTCTAAAGGAAATTATTAAGGAGTGGGTTTAAAGCGTATATAAGAGAAGGTTGCAGCATGTATGGTATTAGGAAGAGTAAATCAGATTGTATTAGAGGGGTAAAGCGTCATGTATTTAGTCTTATCGATTATTTCCGTAATTGTGGGTGAGTTTGAAGAGAATAAATAGTCGTTGACCTAAGTTAGACCATTTACAACATTTTTACAGACATTTGAGTCGAATCGGTTTGAAATTGTAGTAAATGTATAAACATGGAACATGTACACACACACAACAACAACAATCTGCCTTTTATAATGATATATATGTGTGTGTGTGTATATATATATATATATATGTGTGTGTGTGTGTGTGCGTTTGTGTGTAACAATTATCAACGTCGTAACTGTACAATTTTGCCTACTGGTATGCTGCCAGAATACAAGTAAACTAGTTGCACTAGGGCTGTGAGGCTGACGGCCTTTCAAGAGACCCACTCAATGAAAGGACAAATTCTTGAACTGACCGCTACATATATTACAAATAAAGAATCACCGATGTTTATCAATTAATACATTATTAATTTGATTTACATAGGGTTTATTCTATTACATATATTTAGCAAACATGTCCATACGTCTCCATCACGCCACGTGGTGAAGATGTATGAATATATTTGGCAAATATATGCATTTTCTATATTATATATAATTGATTCTGATGATTTCTCTACAGATGGATTGAGTGATATATCTTTTTCAGTAAAATGAAACATATTTATATCAAATAATGTATTATTTGTTATATATGCTCTGTGATTTGCAAATCAAAGATGACCGGAAATATGTTAATTGGATTTATATCTTAACTATCTTTCACCAAACTAGATTTTGACAAAATTACATTAGAGCTTTAAAATATCTGAATGCCTTATGCCGTTGTATCATCAACTTATATATATATATATATGAGTGTGTGTGTGTGCGTGTGTGTGTGTGTATGTATGTGTGTGTATGTGTGTCTGAGTGTGTGTGTGTGTGTGTGTGTGTGTATTATAAAAAGACAGGAGGCTGGACTGGTGTAATTCCATAAAGATTTATTATAATATGAACATTTCAATAACCGGGTTCAGTAGGAACCCGGTGACATCATCAGGTATTCCTAAACTTATCCAACAAAGGAATATAATAATAGACACAATTCAAGGGGCTGAAAAGCAGAGAGAAATGCCCAAAGAAAGTGTGGTAAGAAACCATGTGCACCATAACGCACCAGAGTACTCGAATCTTAGGGTAGTAGAGTGGGTAATATGAAAAGAGTCAGGAACCCGACGGCTGAGCTCCGGCCGATTCGACAGTTAGAACCGAACTAACCCAGACAGCTGGGTTAGTTCGGATCTAGCTGTCGAAATGGCCGGAGCTCAGCCGTCGTGGTCCCTACTCTTTTCCTATTATAAATATATATATATATATATATATATATATATGTATATATATATATATATATACATATATATATATAATGTAATCTGAGTTTTTCGAATATTAATAATAATATTCGATTCGTTTGCAATTATGCAAACAAGCCTCATTTTTAAAGCCATGTCAGTAGAATGAGCCCCTCAATCTTGCTCTTGTGTTGGCATGTAAACAGAACTGCAGGCACTAATGTTTCTGGGTATCACCCTTCATCAGTACAGTTCACTTTACAAACATATATGGACACACACACACACACACACACACACATATATATATATATATATATATATATATATATATATATATATATATATATATATATATATATATATATATATATATATATATATATATATACATATATATATATGTATATATTTATATATATTTATGTGTGGGGGGGGGGCGAGAGAGAGAATGAGAGACTATAGTAATAATCGGTTCCCGTTAGTTAAATTAATGAATTTGTGTAACATGAAATCGAAGAGTGTCAACATACTGCTTGGAATACTCGATAACAAATTAACCAAAGGTCATCTACCTACCTGTATTCAACAAAGTGCCACCCCAGTTGAATTAAAGTACCCTCGCCCCACAGAAAATAATAATAATAATAATAATAATAATAATTGTTTCTACTTTTGGCACAAGGCCAGCAAATACCCAATGCATTACTGGTACTTTATTTGATTGACCCCGTAAAATAAAGTACCAGTAATGCACTGGTTATTTGCTGGCCTTGTGCCAAAAGTAGAAACAATTATTATTATTATTATTATTATTTTCTGTGGAGCGAGCTGCTTCAATAATAATAATAATAATATTATGGTTATCAATGGTTAATATGATTGTTGTTATTTGATTACGAACTCATTTATAAATTTGCATATTAATTTTTATGTTTCAATATAATCTATATATATAAAGCTGTGGTTGTCTGTCTGTCTATCGAATTTTGGCACACATCTCTTAGAATCTCTGACGGAATTGCACCGAAATTGCTATACTTGTACATTGAGCCCTAGCGAAGACATCGGAAAAAAAATATTTCAAATTGACCCACCCTATGTGACGAAATCGAATCTAATGTATCGATTTTTGAGTGTAAGTGACGAGTTATTTCCCTTTGTTCTGTTTACATTGAGCGTCTTACGTTGTTTTTCTCTGCGTTGCAGTGTTTACATTTTCGATCTTTGTTAATAAATAACCAGTGCAGTTTTTATCCCCAGCATCCTCTTTTGTTATAACATTCGGGTTATCGTTATGTTTTCTTAACTTCATAAGGCATATTGTTGGTTGAGGGAATATTAATCAAAAACACCACATGCAAGTCTGCACAGTAGACACTACAGTTTTTAAGCCAAAAAAGAAACTTAACATTGTAACTTTAACACAGCTACTGAGCGACCCCGAGCAACGCCGGGCTTTACTGCTAGTTCTTTATATTTCTATACATTTTATGACTTTATACAAACTTGACGGCACGCCATCTATCTATCTATCTCTCAGTCTCTCTCGCTCTCTCTCTCTCTCTCTCTATATATATATATATATATATATATATATATATATATATAGAGAGAGAGAGAGAGAGAGAGAGAGAGAGAGAGAGAGAGAGAGAGAGAGAGAGAGAGAGAGAGAGAGAGAATGGAAAACGAAAAATCAGTGATGCATCGGAACTCAATTTATTGAATATTACAATTCTTTCACCGGCGAACAGCAGATCTGCTCAGAAATCAATAGACGCGACTGAGGAACCTGCGAATCCAGAATCAGGTCGATCCACACACAGATCGCACCTCGAGCTGTTCGCGGTGAAACAATTATAATACGTAATAAATTGAGTTCCGATGCATCACTGATTTATCGTTTTCCATTCTATGATACTCTGCTCCGTAGGAACATAGAGTGCCCAACCGGCATACCGCCAATGGACGCATCTTAGCTACCAGAAGACTTATATATATATATATATATATATATATTAGAAAGTGAGGTTTTTTTTACAAAATCAAAAATAACCGAGGTGTCCAACATGAGTGAAAGTATAAAGAAAAAAAGATGAAATCGAAAATGCAAATGGAGTCTTATTTTAAAATATATATATATATTTATTTGGTTCCTTTTCCGGTTTCGCAGTTCTTCTGCTTTTCAAAAGTAGAATTGAGATGGAGGGTCTGTAGTTTTTCTCACATCAGATGATTATTATTTTTGAAAAGCATTAGAAATGCGCAACCGGTCAAAACTTAAAACTAAAACTGAATACTAACCAATACTTATTACTAATTTTTACTTATTCCTAATTAAACTATTTTTCACTGGGAATAATTTGTCAGCATTTTCTTTTCCTTTTACTAATATATATATATATATATATATATATATATATATATATATATATATATATATATATATATATACATAAATTAATAAAAACAATGAATAAAAACAGAGAAACAGTTCCTTATATTAAAAAATTCATCATTTTACGAACGTTTCTAGGATATATATGTGTGTGTTGGTATGTATATCATATAGATTTATGTAAAAATTTTACAAACTATCAGAGGGAATATACATACCTACACATATATATATATGCTGTCTTCAGAAACGATCGTAAAATGATAAACTTTTTAATATAAGGAACTGTTTCTTTGTTTTTATTCATTGTTTTTATTAATTTATCTTGACTCTGTTTTCCTGTGATTTTCATCGAAAAAATGTTTGAATACATCTTCTCTTTTCATGATATTTGGATTACATTGAATTCTTCATACGGATTGGACACTACCGTGTATTTTTGGTGGATTTATCTACATATATATATACATATATATTTCCTTTGAAGGATAAAGACAGTATTCTGCTTTGATATGTTAATAATTTGATAAGTTGATATTTGTGGTTGATTTATCCTAATATCTACATCGGAGACCACCAATTCTGGAAGTAAACGTTTACGCATTCATTAAACACGTGTAAATTATGTAATAAATATTGGTCCTTCAATTAAGGAATTGTGTGTATTCATTATTGCTTTCTCCCTCTCTCATCCCCTCTCTCTCTCTTTCTCTTTATATATATATATATATATATATATATATATATATAAATAGGTTAGAGTTTAGACTCAGAGAGGTCAGTTACAATCATTTCAGCTCTAGGAATTGCTTCTGAGCAGTATAAATTAATATTTGATGAACATTTACATGTTATAGTTGCAATTGACTAATAAGATCGCTAGAGTGAAAAATCTTAATTCAACAACATAAGGTCTGCCTGTACGATCTAGAAAAGATCGTACAGGCAGACCTTATGTTGTTGAATTAAGATTTTTCACTCTAGCGATCTTATTAGTCAATTGCAACTATAACATGTAAATGTTCATCAAATATTAATTTATATATATATATATATATTATATATATATATATATATATATATATATATATATATATATATATATATATATATATATATATATATATATATATATCCTGAGCGTGAATCTAATAAACATTTGTCGTACTGCCTCTCTGTTCTGTCCCTGTTCAATTTTTTATTATATATATATATATATATATAAAGAGAAAGAGAGAGAGAGGGGGGGATGAGAGAGGGAGAAAGCAATAATGAATACACACAATTCCTTAATTGAAGGACCAATATTTATTACATAATTTACACGTGTTTAATGAATGCGTAAACGTTTACTTCCAGAATTGGTGGTCCGATGTAGATATTAGGATAAATCAACCACAAATATCAACTTATCAAAGAGATATTTAATTTGTTGGTAATTCAACAAATTTATTTATAGCAGATTCGAAGCACTCAGCAAGTTTCCTGGAGTATAATATCAATGATATTAATAAATGGAAAACTATATTTATAAAACCATATTTATTTTATTATATATATTTCAAGGGTACCAAAAACTTTGGTACGCCCTCATCAGAGCTTATCGGTTCAGGTTCCGAACGGAACCTCCTGAACCGATAAGGTCTGGTTTCTGGGGTATGTCATTATTTATAAAACAAATTTAGTATTTTATCTGATGAGAGCGTACCAAAGCTTTTGGTACTCTTGAAATATATATAATAAAATAAATATTGTTTTATAAATATAGTTTTCCAATTATATATGCATATATATATATATATACATATATATATATACACACATATATATATATATATATATATATATATATATATATATATATATATATAGTGGTGGAACACTGGAAGGTAATATCCGTAGTGGTAGAGCACTCAGTCCAAGGGACGAGTTAGATAGAAGTGGTTACACAACAGTTAGTTCACCATACCGAGAACAATTGTTTCACATTCGCGGATATTCAGCTCGGGATGTGTATGGTTATAGGAACAGGAAGGACAACCGTACGAACGAGCATGCGCAGAAACACGGTCACTTCACACAGGCAATACTAGACCGCGCGGGAGAGGTGTAAGGGAGATAACTATGAAAGTCCGGAACATTTTTAGGTTGAAAATAAAATAAAAAGAATTAAAAATAAAATTACAAAGAATTAGTCCGGAGCCTTGTAGTAATGCAATAGATGTTTGGTGACGTATGGACAACGTGTGAAAAATTCACTCCTCGTGTTTAGGCAATCACTATTGTGTAATCTCTTTAGGATAGTTATTCGTTCGTCAATACATAAACCACACGTCGGATTTCCCCTTGCGTATGGCTTGGACTTAGTGATGACTTTCCATTGAATGGAGTAGCCTATACTTGAATCCTTGAGAGACCATACGTGGCTCGCCAGTTTCGTGGATGAACGTCTGTCCGGGTATCTGAAGGTAGACTGGTGGTTCAGGAAACGCTCCTTGAATCGGCCCTCCGCCATGCCCACATAGGATTTGACCTCCTGTGGTTCGTTTGGTCGGTTGGAAGTGACCACAGCTTCATAGATTACAGCTGGACTTCGCTACCACTTATACCACCGTCGATGGTTTAGACAGGGAAATCATCGCTCACTGCCGGAAAACCCTCCTCTTCAACGACGGAGTAGCCTGGGCAAAGAAGTCTACATCTTCAGACCTGTTCGACGTCTCCATGGGATCGTTTGACAGTGCTGACGTATGTGACTTGGTTGGCCTTTTTATCTTAGACATATTACGTGTTAGATTCCTGGACTTCCACACGGGAATATACCGCGACGATGGACTGACTTTATCGAGCCATAAAAGTGGTCACGACCTCGACGGGTTTAAAAAGGACTTAGCTTCTACCTTCAATGAGTTAGGCCTTAGGATAACAGTAGCCACCAACCTTTCTAGCGTAGATTTCTTAGACATTAATTTAGACCTTCGCACACTCACCCACAGACCCTTCCATAAGCTAAACGAGAAACTTAATTACATTCACAAGGACTCATGCCACCCTCCCACTGTTTTTAGAAACTTCGTGAAGAATATCAGTACTAGAATCTCAAACTTCTCCTCTAATAAGGTTATCTTTGACAGGGCGGCACCCTACTATAACACGGCGTTGGCTAACAGCGGCTTCTCACAGCCTATCACCTACTCTCCCACTAGCAACAACACCATTAAGAAAAGTAAACTCATCAATAGACAAATTATCTGGTTCTCTCCTCCCTTCTCACTCAACGTTAAAACCAATGTAGGAAAACTATTTCTAGCCCTCTTAGATAGACACTTCCCCATAGGTCATAAATACCGCTCCATCTTTAACCGACACAAAGTAAAACTAGGATACTCCTGCGCTAAGAACATGAAGCCCCACATCACCAGCATCTCTAGGAGCAACACCCCACCAGGGTGCTCTTGCTGTAAGCCTGAAGCTTGTCTCCTTCAACAGCAATACAACACACGAACTGTAATCTATGAAGCTGTGGTTACTTCCAACCGACCAAACGAATCACAGGAGGTCAAATCCTATGTGGGCATGGTGGAGGGCCGATTCAAGGAGCGTTTCTTGAACCACCAGTCTACCTTCAGATACCCGGACAGACGTTCATCCACGAAACTCGCGAGCCACGTATGGTCCCTCAAGGACTCAAGTATAGACTACTCCATTCAATGGAAAGCCATCACTAAGTCCAAGCCATACGCAAGGGGAAATCCGACGTGTGGCTTATATATTGACGAATGAATAACTATCCTAAAGAGATTACGCAATAGTCATTGCCTAAACACGAGGAGTGAATTTTTCACACGTTGTCCACACGTCACCAAACATCTATTGAATAACTACAAGGCTCCGGACTGATTCTTTGTAATTTTATTTTTAATTCTTTTTATTTTATTTTCAACCTAAAAACTTTCCGGACTTACGCAGTTGTCTCCCTTACACCTCCGGCACGCGGTCTAGTATTGCCTGTGTGAAGTGACCGAGTTTCTGCGCATGCGCGTTCGTACGGTTGTCCTTCCTGTTCCTATAACCATACACATCCCGAGCTGAATATCCGCGAACGAAGGTGAAACAATTGTTCTCGGTATGGTGAACTAACTGTTGTGTAATCACTTCTATATATATATATATATATGTGTGTGTGTGTGTGTGTGTGTGTGTGTGTGTGTGTGTGTGTGTGTGTGTGTGTGTGTGTGTGTGTGTGTGTACAAAGATCGGAATTAAAGTATTCCGCAGTTCACAGTAATAATAATAATACTAGCTCTATCCATTAGGCTAGATGTGTGGTAAACAGTACCCGTACTTGCTGACTGAAGATCATATGGGCTGTTATACCGCACATTTCTGTGATGAAACGGACTAAATTCGTATCAGCAAGCTTATAGTTATAAGGTTAGTAATGTAAAACTCTACGTCAGATGGTAATGTCATCTTGGATGCACTTCAGTGCAGCCTCAACTTCAGCTCAAAGGATCACCTACGCTTTGCAGCTCTGCATCGAAATGCATCTGTATATAATTGTTCTGCGCTCCGCCGTCACCATTGCTTCAGGCAAGACGTTTAGTTTGGCCCATGTTCTTCTACATTTGTTTCTCCTCCATACCTGGGCCAAGCATTGTTCTTTATCAGTTAGGTCCATGTGAAACATGGCCTTTTCTTAGCTGCAGTGGCAGCAAATGTGTTGTTGCTGTTGTTGCTGGTCGTGTCATTGTTTATTTTGCTGTTATTGTCGTTCACGTTATTGTTCTTGACGTTGATGTTGTTGCTACTGTTACCGATGCTGGCTGAGTTATTGTTCGCAGAAAATCTCAGAAAAATCTCAGGTGGTGGTGGTGGTGTTTGCAATATATTTGTTGTTTCTTTGTTTTGAATAGTGAAGGTAATAAAGAAGAACAATTTTTAACGTAGTTTTTATTTTCACTTTCCTTTGAAAGGCTGTTACTGTTGGTGTTTTTTTTTTGTCGGTGACGATGTCTTTGGTAACACCGTTTATGTCTATGGTGGTAGTTGGGGTGGTTTCACCATGAGGCTGTAATGTATATATATATGAAACTACCCCAACTACCACCATAGGGTAGAATGCTTCGAATCTGTTATAAATAAATTTGTTGAATAACCAACAAATTAAATAAGTCTTTGCTTATATATATATATATATATATATATATATATATATATATATATATATATATATATATCCAACAACGCTAAATGAAACAGTCTACTTCATATTTTCAGATTATACAATTATACTCTATAGTGGTTTTGCGGATGGCTGCCAGCATATTTACGAGTCATGCGAATTCTTTCACAGAAAAGACGATTCACGAAGAATTTTTGGAAAACTTTAACATTTTTGCAATAGGTAATAAATTAACATATAATACTATTTTATCATTATTCAGTCGATTTTCTTTAGTGTTGTTATTGCTTAACCTCAGAACGACTCTGATCAGCAGCCCTAAAAATAAAATACCTTCCTTGTGTAATGATATTACTTTAAATTTTACGTATATATCCAACAATGGGTGTGTGATTAATAGACTCAGTTCTGACGATGCAGTAACCTGGACCAATCCCATTGCATAGCACCTTGGGAAAATTTAGTCAAATGAATGAAATTTGGCACATGAAATCTGCGCGGAGTCCCATCATATATACACACACATATACGGGTGCGTAGCAGGTCGATACACAATAAAAACCCAAATACATATAAACGAAATTTCATAGTATTTCTTTATATATATATCTATATCTATATCTATATCTATATATATATATATATATATATATATACATATATATATTTATATATAAAGAAATACTATGAAATTTCGTTTATGTGTGTGTGTGTATATATATATATATATATATATATATATATATATATATATACATATATATATACATATATATATACATATATATATACATATATATATATATATATATGAAAAAGTAAGTCCTTCATCAGTGACCCTCCAACCGTCCCAGGCATTTCATCGCTTTACGGGCCATATGCCTCAGGTTGGTGCGAACAACGGCTAAAAAAAGTCGTTGGGACACGTAAATAAAGGGGACGTTAGGGTAACAAACAAAAAGGTTTAAGCAACGGAAAGTGAGAAGAAATAGACAAGTCCCGGATCTCTATGAATATAAACTCGGTATATATATATATATTTGAAAAAAGGAAAAGAATGACTTCACTTGGAGTTCTAAACAATTTGATTTAATTTTATAATGTTATAACATTATGAGTTGGTAGATCTAGTAGTATTTGGTTCCAAATATTTTTCATTTGGTTTTGAAAGGTTCTTTTTCCAGATTCAGTTCATTCCATTCTTTAGAACGATGGAATTCTTCTGGTCGTGTGTAACTATTTCCGAGAGTGAGATTTGTTCTTGTTTCTGGCGGTCTGCAATTAGGGAATCGAGCTTCTCCCTATAGCTGTGTGTTTGTTGTTCCCTTTCACGGCATTATTACAGGAAATCTCAGAAAAACTCTCCATAATAATAAGTAAGTACGACTCTCATACTAATGCCATACATGAAATGGAACAACAAACACGCAGCTATAGGGAGAAGCTCGATTCCCTAATTGCAGACCGCCAGAAACAAAATCAAATCTCACTCTCGGAAATAGTTACACACGACCAGAATTCCATCGTTCTAAATGCGTTTAAAGAATGGAATAAACTGAAACTGGAAAAAGAAGCTTTCAAAAATAGGAACCAAATGAAAAATATTTGGAAACAAATACTACTAGATCTACCTACTGATAATGTTATCTCTATATAAAAACCGGTTTTTTTTTCAAACTTTGCGTATGGCCCTGTGAGAGTTTTGAGCAAAAAAACTTTTCAAATTATTTAGTCCTAGGGATCGAATTAGTGAAGTGGACAATGTCTGTACATAATGAGGGAGTGAGAGGGGAGAAAAAGAAACGGAGAGGCGAAGTGACGAAGTGGCTCTCTACTCCTCCTCCTCCATCTCCCCATTCGTCACAGCGGTTTTCGATAGCAGGAAGAAATGTGAGTGAGTTATAAAGAGAAAGTGTGAGAGTGAAAGAAACAGACAGACTAAAAGAGGGGGATAGCGGGAGAGAGAGCGGGAGTGACAGACGCTGTGTTTGATACATGACAGTGGAGAAGGGGAAGGAAAGCTATAACTAATTAACATGTGTGCGTGTGTGTGTCCATGTGCGTGTGTGTGTCCGTGCGCGTGTGTGTGTGTGTGTT
Source organism: Eledone cirrhosa (assembly GCA_964016885.1). NCBI lineage: Eukaryota > Metazoa > Mollusca > Cephalopoda > Octopoda > Eledonidae > Eledone > Eledone cirrhosa. Next base: position 349,962,477 of record OZ024743.1, read on the forward strand.
TGTGCAGCGTTCCACCAAGAGTTAAATCTATTAACATGTGTGTGTACGTGCACACGTGCATGTGTGAGTTTGCGTGCGTTTGTGCGTTTGCGTGCGTAAGTGTGTGTGTATACGTGCGTGTGGCGTTTCACTTACGCCATTTTTTTCAGTGCCAATATATTCACTAACTTACACTCATTCCAACCGCTGCTCTTACTGTTACCTCGCTCCCTATCCACACCCCGGTTAAGTCGGCACTCATGGCTTAGCAATTACATAGTCAACCGTTCGGAAATCACATGCATAGGTTTTTAATTCACTGACGAGTTTACTCCTTACTCTACCAGTGAGTTTCAGTGTACTTCGTCCTGCTTTTAGGTCATGCCTCGAAGGGAGAGATAGTCCATTGGCAGAAAATCTGCGAAAACAGCAACAACAAGAACAGGGCGGGCAAACAAATCGTCAATGGAATCTGCTATTCGACGGTCGCAAGATGCTAAACGTGCTGTCACCAGAAGAGCACTTAAAACAGACAACCAACGAACCATTCGCCGAACTGCTAATGTCGCATCAACTTTTGTTGCACGAGCAGTGTAAAAGACGTCGGAATACGGATGCTGCGAATACTGCTGCTGCGCAAGCTACACAGACCTCGCAAGAACGAGACATTCGACTATAATGTAATGCTCAAGGAAGGGCCTTTGGTCAGGGTATTTCAAGGCCGTGTTGCTCACGGTGGTCCTTAAAAGCATTCGAGTATAACCCTGACTTTGATTACAATGGCCATCCAGACATGCGAATTGGAAGTATGTCAAAGATGTGCTCTTTCTGCAATGCAAAAAAGTGGCCCGGAGAAACACCTGGCTTGTGTTGCGCAAATGGAAAAGTAAAATTACGTCCCCTGGAGGACCCATCACAACCGCTGAAGCTCCAATATTCAAGCAGTACTGCGGAGTCACTGCATTTCCTGACTTACATCCGGAAGTATAACTGTGCTTTCCAAATGACATCTTTCGGACCGAACATTGTCAAAGAAGGCGGGTTTATGCCCACATTTAAGGTGCAAGGTCAGGTGGACCATAGAATCGGATCCCTCCAATCTGCCGCCAATCAAGAAACTCAATTTCTTCAGCTGTACATTGTTGGAAATGTCAACGAGCAGGCAGCCACGAGGAACTCCATTTCACCTAGTACCAACGTCAAGCTTATAAGAAAACTGCAAGACATTCTGCAAACAACAAATAGCTATGTCATTAGCTTCAAGTATGCCTTGGAAGCAGATACCACAGCCAATTTTAATATGGTAATTGATGCCTCGAAAATGCCATCCGGGTCGGTATAATTATCCTGCATGCAATGAAATCGCTGTACTTATGCATGTGGGTCAGCATAATCCACAAGACATTGTCCTCAAGCGTCGAGATAGCACTCTTCAGCGAATCGGCGAAACACATAGGTCTTACGATGCGCTCCAGTATCCACTTCTCTTTGTAAATGGTGAGGACGGCTATCAGTACGGAATTCATCAGCATAATTCAGTAAACCCTCAACACTCCGTCAAAAAAACAGTTTCATGCATGGATTTCTACTCCTACCGCTTCATGGTTCGCCACGATTCCTTCAATCACCTGCACAGTCAAGAGACCTACTTCAACAATTCACCGTTGATATGTGCGCAAAAATGGAATCGGAGAGATTGTGTTTCATACGGTCACACCAAAGGCAAATGTGGTCCGAGATGTCATCAACAATGACGCAGCTCCCAGCAGCGTAGGGAAAGTCTGCATTCTCCCCTCCACCTTCACAGGAAGTCCGCGCTACATGCACGAGAGAACGCAGGATGCTATGACCTACGTACAGTATTACGGCAGGCCCGATCTGTTCATCACATTCACTTGCAATCCAAAGTGGAAGGAGATCGGGGCAGAACTGTTCCAAGGGCAACAGGCCAAAGACAGGCATGACCTCCTGGCCCGAATCTTTCGGCTGAAGCTTATCAATCTTATGGAGCTCATCAAGAGAGGGCAAGTCTTTGGCCCATTAAAGTGCGACATGTACACCATAGAGTGGCAGAAGAGGGGCCTACCGCACGCCACATCCTCATTTGGCTGTCAACAAAAATATCTTCAAATGACATTGACAGCATCATCTCCGCGGAGTTTCCCGATCCGTCTATAGACAAAGACCTCTATGACATAGTAAAGACAAAAATGGTCCAAGGTCCATGTGGGCGGGGTTTCAATTTAACCTCACCCTGCTTGAACGACAATGTTTGCAGCAAAAGATTTCCCCGAAAGTTCCTCCAAGAAACCCAGACTGGCGTTGACGGATACCCACTGTACAGGCGACGCCAGCCCGGAGACGGTGGTTTTACAGCAACAGTTAGACAGCACGAGATCGACAACACATGAATAGTGCCATACTGCCTATTTCTTTCCAAGACCTTCGGTGCTCACATCAATGTCGAGTTCTGTAATTCCGTCAAGTCAATCAAGTACATATGTAAATAAGGGTTCAGACGCTGCTGTGTTCGGTCTTCAACGGGACAACAGCCGTGATGAGGTCGCGCAATACCAAGTTGGCCGTTACATCAGCAGCAACGAGGCTTTCTGGCGCATTTTCGGCTTCCCTATACACCAAAAGCACCTGCAATTGAACAACTCGCAGTCCACCTGGAGAAGGTCAAAGGGTGTACTTCACTGACGTTAATGCTGCTCAAATGGTGGAGGAACCACGGGAAACCACCCTCACTGCATTCTTCAAACTTTGTCAGGCCGATTCATTTGCTCAAACCCTGCTGTATCCTCAGTTGTCGTCCAATTACACATGGAATAAACAACAATGGGTTCGCAGAAAGGCAGGTCAGCCTGTTGATGGAAATCCTGGCATAAAGTTTGACAGTTGCCCCTGGGAGAGTTTACACAGTGCACCCGAACCAGCATGAGTGCTTCTACCTCCGTCTTCTGCTACATGAGGTAAGAGGACTCCAGTCCTTTCATGACCTTAGAACTGCCGACGGTTCCATGTGCAGCACTTACAGGGAAGCTTGCTTCAAGCGCGGCCTGCTAGAAGACGGTGCGCAGTGGGATGCCACTTTATTCGAAGCTGTTGCATCTCAATAGCTTATGCGCCTACGAGCTCTATTTGCAGTACTGCTGTAAACTTGCGAACTGAGTAATCCTATCTCTTTGTGGCTCAAGTATAAAGATGACTTATCCGAGGACTACAAACGTCAGGCGCAAGTGCAATACTCTGAGATGCAACGTACCAACGACGAGGTCTTCAATCTAGCGCTGATTGATATAGAGGATAGAGTTGCATCACTCGGCGGAAATGATTTGCCCTCATATTATCTGCTCCAAACACTCCGTACAGGGTCAAACGTACTTCCTACAGCTCTTCTCCGAGAAACGCGCTACGATGTCGATGCTCTTACCAAGTACGTCCTTGAAACTTAACGGCAACTTCTTCCGCACCAACGTCGTGCTTACACCATTGTTGCCGACCATGTGCGCCACAGAAAAGGAGGTATGTTCTTTCTGGATGCTCCTGCAGGGACGGGCAAAACATTTTTAACGAGAATCCTCCTTGCAAAAGCCAGGATGCACAAGGACATTGCGGTTGTTGTTGCCTCTTCTGGAATTGCTGCCACTTTGTTGCCCGATGGCAGCACCGCACACTCCAGTTTTAAATTGCCTCTCAATTTAACAACGTCAGAAACGCCTACTTGCAGCATCAGCAAGACCTCCGACCAGGGCCAAGTCCTAAAACGATGTCAGCTCATTGTGTGGGATGAGGGCACCATGGCACATAAGGGAGCTGTGGACGCATTAAACAGAGCTCTGAAGGACATCAGAGGCAGCCAGGCTCCCATGGGAGGTGTTACGCTTCTACTTTCGGGTGACTTCAGGCAGACTCTTCCCGTCATTCCCAAAGGCACAAGAGCAGATGAGGTCCAAGCATACCTAAAGTCCTCTCCTCTGTGGCGCCATGTCAGGACACTGATTCTTACAACCAGCACGAGAACTCAATTACACGGCGATCAAACGTCCGCGGAATTTGCACAGGACATTTTGAAACTTGGCGACGGCAAAATACCTCTGGACGCTGCAGGAGAGCTGGAAGTGTGGCCATTTTCGACATCAGTTAATTCTGCGGGGGAACTGAAAGACATAGTTTTTCCAGATTTGAGAGACAATTATCAGAACCACGCATGGTTGTGCGAAAGAGCAGTGCTAGCTCCAATAAACGTCGCTGTTAACAAAACCAACGACCAACTACTGCACTCCCTTCTTAGTGTTCTTCACACTTACAAATCTGTTGACACGATGCCAGATCCCAATGAAGAGGTGAACTTTCCGCCGGAGTTCCTTAATTCTTTGGAGACCCCAAGACTACCGCTTCACATGCTTCTCCTTAAAGTTGGCACCCCTGTAATGCTGCTGCAGAATTTGGAACCACCAATATTGTGCAACGGGATACGGCTCGCTGTAAAAAAATTGATGGCACATGTAATCGAGGATGATAAAAGGTGATGATGTCTTCATTTCGAGAATTCCTCTCATTCCTTCGAGAGCAGAAATTCTGTTCACCTTCCGAAGACTCCAACTTCCGCTTTGGGTCAGTTTTGCTATGTCCATCAACAAGTCCCAGGGCCAGATTCTTTCTGTGGCCGGACTTCTTCTAGAAGAACCGTGTTCCTCCCACGGATAATTGTACGTTGGGTGCTCTAGAGTGGGCAGCAGGGAAAGTCTTTTAGCATTTGCACGCCGAGGAAAAAGAAGAAACATCGTTTACAATGAGGTGTTGTAAATGCAACAGCGAGGAGATAGGTCCGTAATCATCATTTCTTTAGCCAGCCTGATGAGTTTCTTAACTAAAGCGTATGTTTCCCTCGGTTTAAGGTGATCGCTTTCAGAGAGGAACCCAGCTTGACAATCGGCGCGGCAATTTAAGGCGGCTGAACAAATCGTGAACGCATACAAAGTCATTCTAATGGCTGCCAATGAACGCAACTGAAGTCCTTTTTGCGGCCGTTGGAGAATGCAGTCAAAGTCCTCTCCAGGGCTGCAAGTGAACGATCAAACGGCCCTTTTTAGAGCCGAAATTGTTGATGGTGACCCCTCATTTTTATGGCTGTCAGTGAACGCACACAGAACCCTATTTAAGAGGCCCTACTTGAAATTGTTTGACAGCTACCTCAATGGTAAATTCAAATCGTCCAGCATCCGCTAAAACAGTGTTATAAGCGTTACAGTGGACAGACAGGTACGGTATCGCTCTTCTTAAAAAGCCTGGTTTACCTTTTACTTATTTTTCCTAACAACATTTGCTTCCTTTGGTTAAAGGTTAACACAGACACGACCCTTTCTTAGCCCCTCCCCCTCCCCCTTCATGAAATTGGAAATATATTTTGCTCACAACAATTATTTTTTTTATGAACTTAGAATTGATTACCTCGTGTGTCCCAATTGAAGAATAAATTGAATTTAGAATAATACATTTCTATACAACATATTTTGCTCTTTTCTTCTAATATGTAAGGAACAATTTCATTCCCGGGCAACGCCGGGTGCTTATGCTAGTAATATTATAAAATTGAATCAAATTGTTTAGAACTACAAGTGAAATCATTCTTTTTTCCTTTTGTTTAAATATACATAACTGTACCAAGGATTTCACACATTTTCCAATATATATATGTATATGTATATATCTATGTATATATATATATATATATATATATATAAGCAAGATGTATGGTAGGTCGTATGTGAATCGCGATGATCACGTCTGACCTACCAAATTTGTGACGGTAGCTAGTTAAGCTCTATGCGTGTAAGCAGAGCAGAAATATTAGTGAAAAAGAACAAAGGAACTATTATGACATTATAACAAGTTTATTGCCGACAGCCTTTTCGTCCGACCATATGGTGGGACTTTTCAAGGCATATAACATGTGATTGTAAGATCATTATTTACATCAACGTATCACTCAAGACTAGCAGTTTGAAATTGTGGTATACATCAGCAGCTTCGCTTGTATAGACCCCAACTATACAAGCGAAGCTGCTGATGTATACCACAATTTCAAACTGCTAGTCTTGAGTGATACGTTGATGTAAATAATGATCTTACAATCACATGTTATATGCCTTGAAAAGTCCCACCATATGGTCGGACGAAACGGCTGTCGGCAATAAACTTGTTATGTCATAATAGTTCCTTTGTTCTTTTTCACTAATATATATATATATATATATATATATATTGTATGTGTGTGCATTTCTATAAACTAACATTGTCATAGGTTAAAAAGTAACAGTGGATTGTTTTAATATTTTCATTAATTTCGGACGAAGTCCCTCAACTATTGAATAATACACTCACGAAAGAGCATGTTCAAAAATGGTTAGAAAGGAGCAATGAAGTGAGCAGAGAATGGAATGAAAAAGTGAGCATTGCTCAATGGAGTTACGAGACGGATATTTCTAAATTGAACAGTAATCAAGTAAGAATATGTTTTTCATCTCTTTAACATTTTAAATGTTTGAAAACTTCTTGCGAATATCTAATGTAGACATACCCAATCTAAAAATAAAAACATCTATCCACTCTTTCAAACTCTTTTTCTTTTTGCATCCATCGCCTGTTGATGTCAAGTATTTGGGATGCCATCCAGTGCAACCTGGCCACAGGCAGACTAGCGCGCCAGCTCGACCAGCACCGCCTTGCAGTTTTCGAGTGGCCTCGCAACCCCACAGCTGTGCCTAACTCCATGCCTTACACTCCTTCTCTATTAGCACACAGCTAGATAATTGTTTCTACTTTAGGCACACGGCCAGCAATTACCCAGTACATTACTGGTACTTTATTTTATCGACCCCGTAAGGATGAAAGGCAAAGTTAACCTCGGCGGGATTTAAACTCAGACTGTAAAGGTACGTAACTATGCTAGAAAGCATGGCGTCCAGCCCTCTACCGATACTGCGAATTCACAGGCTTGATAATGATAGCCTGCGCATTGGAATTTCCCTGAGGCTCGGTCTCCGAATTTGCAAGCCACCCAAATGTCGCTGCGGATCCACCGTAGATTCATTCGGCCTCCACCCACTTTCCTGTCACTACAGTGCCGACCGTCTTCCACGCCATGCTGCTCTCAACGACCTCATAAAGCATGGCTAGGATGCTGCAGGCTTCCCCTCCCAGCTCGAGCCGGTGGGACTGGACCGAAGGAGCGGCAAAAGTCCTTACGCAGTGATCGTTTTCCCGTTCCGTGGTGACAAAGCCCTCGTCTCGGAGGCCACTTGCAGCAACACATTTTCCAGCTGCAACATAGTGCAGTGTGCGACTAAGCTAGGTTCTGCTGTACTTCGGGCTGTGGATGGTAAACTCTCCAAGTATCAGTCGATCTCCGACAGGTTTGCAGTTGATCCCATATCAGTGGAGATTTCTTGTATCCTTGGCCCTAGGGCTACTTCCATACTTACCACCAAAGGCGCTGAGCTGGCTAGCCACAGGTGTGAGCCTCGCGAGATGGAATTGCTCTTGCAGCGCAACTCCATTATCATCCTCCTGGGAAACGCTTTCTTCATTCTGTCTGCCGGAGCCGTGGGTTCGGCCAGCGCATGGACCACATTTGCTCATAATAGTGAGAGATGGGGAGGGCGAGAGAGATGGAAGCGATGAGAGTGGGAGTTCGGACCTGGTGTACGTGTATGTGCATGCTTACTCTCTTATCATATAGACATAGGCATTCTCCATTATTTGTGAGTTCAAATCCCGTCGAGGTTAACTTTGCCTTTCATCCATACGGGGGTCGATAAAATAAAGTACTAGTAATGTACTGGGTAATTGCTGGCCTTGTGCCAAAAGTAGAAACAATTATTTGTGAATGGACTAATATTATTATTGTTTACTCATTAGGGCAGTGGATTGGCAGCATAGGTAGAGGGTTGGACGCCAAGCATAGAGTTACGGCCCTTGCCATTCTGAGCTCAAATGGTGTACGTGTATGTGCATGCTTACTCTCTTATCATATAGACATAGGCATTCTCCATTATTTGTGAGTTCAAATCCCGCCGAGGTTAACTTTGCCTTTCATCCTTGCGGGGTCGATTAAATAAAGTACCAGTAATGCACTGCGATAATTGCTGGCCTTGTGCCAAAAGTAGAAACAATTATTGTTTACTCTTGATAGAACTGTACTGATATAAATCGTTTCTTGGGCACTTTAAACCTAGTGGAGCCCATCCTATCTCCATGTCTGAATAGAGCTGATTTCTTCCAGAGAGAGAAAGAAAACGATAGTGGTGAAGTAAGAAAGAGATATACAAGAATTGCTCCAAATGCAGCACTGGTATATTTTTTTATTATCGACATCTAAAGGATGAAATGTAAAGTTGACCAGGATTGTTTAAAGTTGAATGGGATTTAAATTCAGAGCCAGAACGAATACCGCTAAGTATTCTATCCGACATTCTAATAGATGGCTCTAGCAATTTTCCTCCTCTTTCAAACTTCACAACTGTAATAAAGGAACGATAGCACAAACAAATATCTGTTTGAGGGATTTTTACCGTATGTCGTTTAGTATGTACAGGATTGAAAACGCGAGAGCATGTGTGACATTATAAATGTTATCACTATGTTAAATCAGTATATTAATACTAAATATAATACTAACAGTAAATTCCTAAGAATTATGTAAAATTTAGTATATTGGAGTACATGTAAAATATTTGCAACAGTAGATATTTCCATATATAATTCATAGTGCTTGTACGCATTGGTTATCATATATCGAACAATGCAGTAACGTTGTAGGGTAAAGCTTTGAACATTACCCTACAAACTAAAGCGAACCAATCAGCTCTTAATGACTGCAGTAATGCGATGCATCTTCTTATGTAATTTGCACGTTTTTTAATAATTTTGTCATTAAAGACATCTTCATTATTCCTCCTGCTTAAGACGATCATATAACCTCTCTTTTAAATCGTTGCAGCTAACTTCCGTCTCTATAGACTTCGACACATGGCAAAGAAAACAGGCGAAATTTTCCAGACTGTTGCTTGATCATTTTCCACTGGATGATATAGATATAAAAAGACAACTTCGGTTAAAGACTGTAGCAGCAGTACCTGAAAGTGATGCCATCCTCCGGTAAGTTGCAGCTAATAGCATATATGATTTTAAAAGGTTTTTATTGGCCTTGAAACTTTTATCTTGGAAACATATTTCTACCAATAATATGCATTTGTTCCCATATACATACATACTTACATGGGGAAAACACTATCGATAATAATACATACATAAATGGCGAAAACACTATCAATAATAATAATAATAATCGAAGAAATTTGACACCACGTGTACCATCCGAGTCTACCTCGACTATTGTGGAAAATACTATCGATAATGATAATAATAAAAAATATAAACAATTGAAAATTTCCCTCAACGAAATCATCCAGAGGGAAATGTATAAACATTTCTCTTGCTGAACGTTTTAAAACAATATTTAATAAAACACCAAATAATTAAATATTACGTGTTATTGACGAAATAGGGGATGATTATTTACGACGGATAAAAACCCCAACATTTTGGCAAAGCAACGCCTGTTTATATGCCTGAGCAACGACAGTGAAGCATTATCTTGGTGATAAGAGAGATATTGACAAGAACAAAACACCACCAAAAAAACCATGATATATAACTAAAGTAGAAAAAAAGATTGCTGACCTACGAAAAACCATAGGATATGTGACAATGCTCCTTACATGCAAACAAACACAAAAAGACTTCACACCTCACCAACAAAGAGTGAAAGATAAAATAGAGACGATGTTTGATAACAGTAGAACCATAACTCTTCAATATAAGCTGATCACCCTCAAACAGGAATTGAGAGCTGTTAGCGAAAAACGCCGATACTTGAAGAAGGTAGATGAAAGAAAAGTGCTTAATAAAAGATACAGACAAAACCAAACATCAGTCTATAGAGATATGAAGGGCAAAATAATAAGTGTCACTGAGGCTCCATCCCAGAAAGACATAGATTTCTTTTGGAGAAAAATATGGGGTGAAAAGAAGAATTTCAACCAAGATGCAGTGTGGCTAAAAGAAATCCAAAAGAACTATTGCTCCTACACTACAACAAAAGCATACGAAATAAGTGAGGATACCCTTCAGACTGTGATAGGAAAACTCCAAGATAAGAATATACCTGGAAGAGATATGATTGTCGGTACTGGTACCAAAAACTGATATTCTATCGGAGGTATCTTACCGACCTCTACCAACAAGTTCTTAAGGGTGATACACTTAAACCAGAATGGTTGACATTAGCACAAACATTACTAGTCCCCAAGAACAAAGACACCCACCTGGCAATAAACTACCGACCCAATGCATTCCAGAACCTGATGTATAAGATGTATACAGCCTGCCTGAACCTATTCCTCCAAGATCACTCTAAAAATAATAAGATCATCACAGATGAACAAGCAGCTGGAAAGAAAGGGGTTTGGGGGTGTGCTGAACAACTCCTAATCAACAAAACTGCGATGTCGGAGATGCGACAACTTAGGAGGAATATGGCTACAGTCTACGGACTACGAGAAAGATTTAGATTCTGTTTCCCACTCCTGGACGATAGACATTATTATCAGAGCCATAGACCCATAGAGAAGCTGTCTTCTTCTTGGACTACTATCCTAAAGTTAAACACAGAAAAGGAGGACTCTATTTTCACTGATAAAATAAAATATCACAGAGGTATATTTCAGGGAGGCAGTCTCTCTGTGATATTGTTCATCTTGTCATTAAACCACTTGTCCTTTCTGCTCAAGAAATGTGAGGGATACATAATTGGCTCACAGAAGGACAGAAATACGAACCTAACCCATAATTTCTTTGTGGATGATCTGAAACTCTATGCCAAGAACATGGATGGGATGAAGAAAAATCTTGACCGGGTTACAACATTCTCAAAGGATATAGGAATGGAGTTTGGCCAAGATAAATGCTCATATATGACTGTAAAAAGGGGGGGGGACAACAACCCAATCTAGCAACATTTGTATCAATAGCCTAGCTGTTTCACCAATATCTGATGAGGATTGCTACAGATACCTGGGGATAGATGAGAACATATCCTCCTATAAAGGAACATATCCTCCTATAAAGGAACGCGTAACCAGGGAATACTACACCCGATTAAGAAAGATATGGTCATCGGAACTCTCTGCGCAAAACAAAACAATGGCTCACAATGTGTTTGCTATTCCTGTCCTAACACCAACTTTTGGAATACCCAATTGGACGATAGACGAAATCCGAGCGATTGATGTTAGAACTCGAAAAATACTAAACAACGCCGGAAACTTCCACATCAACAGTGACATAGACCGCCTTTACTTGAAACATAAGCAGTGAGGCAGAGGCCTAACATCAGTCAAGACAGCATTTGAATGTCGCATGATATCCCTCCGACAACATCTACGAACCTCAAAGCGTAGGAGCCCGTCTCTCTAGCAAGTCTATCTGCATGAAACAGATAAGATCATGAGAGTTGGGATGGAAATCCTCGAGAGGTATTCCCAACGTGATAATCAAAAACTCATACCCAGGGAAGTTGCTCAGCAGTATCGCAGTGAATCCCTGGATGAAAAACTGCATGCTTATCAGCAAAAAATCATGCATAGATATGTTGCCAGGAAGCTCCAGAGTGACAGTAATATAGATAAGGAAAGTAGTCTATCTTGGACCAACAACCGCTATATTGGCTCCCACTTTGAAGGATACGCTTTTGTAATCCAAGAACAGGAAATCAACACGTAATACCTGATTCACAAAAGAGATAGGGATGCAGGCAAAACACCTAGACGTGATAACAAGTGCAGACTCTGCAGAATTAACATCGAAGATATCACCCATGTCATCAGCAGCTGTCCAAATATGTCATCGCGGTACTATCTACCTATGAGGCATGATGTAGTGGCCAAAACACTGTACAATGCAGTTCGTAAAAAAGATAGCCCGATAATAAACACATTAAAAGCTACAACAATGTGGAAGACATCCATGTACATAATATGAAAGAGTACTGGTGGAATGTTCCAGTAAAAACCCCAATAAAATGCAGGCATAACAGACCAGATATTAGGATATGGGACAGGGAAAAGAATGCATGCACAGTAGTGGAAGTTAGCTGTCCAGCAGATGCCAATATAATATCAAAGATTAGCGAAAAGGAGAATATTTATGCAGAATTGATGAGAATATATCTGCAGATACTGCACTCTGAGTATACCTTCAGATTTATGCCTGTGGTTATTGGAGCTCTGAGATATGTTAGTAACTGCCTCAATACAAATCTTGAGAAGCTGGGCTTCACAGGAACAGAAATAACACAACTAGTTAGGAAATTACAAGTACAATCCATTAATGTAAAGCATTCCAATGTAAAACATTACAAAACTTTTGCATCTAATAACTGCATATACACATGTACAGATAGTAAGCATATACACATGCCCACATACAACTCAAAACATCCACATCCACACATACAATAACATCCATATCTACACATCCATGCATGCAGACATGCATACATATCTACCTAGTTGATGTGTAAATTCCAATGAGAGAGTCTTGTGTCTATGATAGAAACCGACTCTCTATTGGCAAAAAATTATGAAATTATAAAACAAGAAGAACATACATACATACATACATACATACATACATACATACATACATACATACATACATACATACATACATACATACATTAAAAGCTACAACAATGTGGAAGACATCCATGTACATAATATGAAAGAGTACTGGTGGAATGTTCCAGTATAAACCCCAATATAATGCAGGCATAACAGACCAGATATTATGATATGGGACAGGGAGAAGAAAACATGCACGGTAGTGGAAATTAGCTGCCCAGCAGATGCCAATATAATATCAAAGATTAGTGAAAAGGAGAATATTTATGCAGAACTGATGAGAAATCTGCAGATACTCCACCCTGATTACACCTTCAGATTTATGCCTGTGATTATTTGGGCACTGGGATATGTTAGTAACTGCCTCAATACAAATCTTGAGAAGCTAGGCTTCACAGGAACAGAAAAAACACAACTAGTTAGGAAATTACAAGTACAATCCATTAATGGAACAGTAAAAATATGTAAAACATTCCAAAAATGTTGCATCTAATAACTGCATATACACATGTACAGATACAAAGCATATACACATGCACACATACAACTCAAAACATACACATCCACACATACAATAACATCCATATCTACACATGCATGCATGCAGACATACATACATATCTACCTAGTTGATGTTGTGTAAATTCCAATGAGAGAGTCTTGTGTCTATGTTAGAAACCGACTCTCTCTCTCTATTGGTAAAACTTTGTGAAATTATAAAACCAGAAGAACATACATACATACATATACATACATACATACATACATACATACATACATACATACATACATACATACATACATACATACATACACACAAGCAAGCTTGGTGGTGTTGCCGGTTTAGTCGCCGCCAACCCGACCATGCACAGGTTACATACATACATATATATATATGTGTTGTTGTTGTTGTTGTTATTGTCGTTGTTATCGTTGTTGTTGTTGTTGTTACTGGTAGTAGTAGTAGTAGTAGTAGTAGTAATAGTAGTAGTAGTAGTAGTAGTATCAACGTCTATTTGATATGTTCTGGCTTGTTAATTTATTAACCTGCCATAGAACCATATTGGCATACGGTTGGACAATACTTGTATCCCTATATGTATGTTTTACACGTAGGAACACATACTTTATTATTAATTTCCCCTAAGGTTGAGATAACTTTTGGTCGTTTGAACTGCTGCTGTTCCTACTAGCAGGACTTTGACCTGTCGACCCCCTTGCCTTTTGTCTTTACACACGGCACTAGGCAAAATTGTTTCTTCCATCATTCACTCTCATTCGGGAACAGTTTTGTATGGCGCCAGTTTGTGATTTGAACTCGAGAATTTTATATTCTCCGAGCGAGAAAAGCCTTCTGACGAAAATTCGGTTTCTCAATGGAAATCCGTTTGGATTATTTATGACTTTGCCTTTCATCATTACGGGGTCGATAAAATAAAGTACCAGTAATGCACTGGGTATTTGCTGGCCTTGTGCCTAAAGTAGAAACAATTATTTATTTATTTTGGGGTTTGAAACCGCGCGGAAAATGGACATATAGTAAGTACAGTGAACTTTTTTTAATTTATTTTAAAACTGTATCTCTATTTGCTAAACCTTGATTTTATATATATATATATATATATATATCCTCAGAGTGGGTAGAAATCCAGTGATCCATGAACGAGTTCTCTCCGGCGATCTCTATCCCCAATCATCGCCTCTATGTCTCGCGTCTCCTGGAGAACAGCGTCTTTTCTTAGAGCATCAACATATATCATCTCCGTTCTCCCTCTTCCAGCGTATCCATGTTTAGTCCTCTTAGATATGCACTTCCCCTTAGGACATAATTGCCACCACATGTTTAGCCGCCATACGGTTAAAATCAAATATTTCTGTGGCAGAGAAATGAAATCACGCCACCTGCGTAAATAGCAGACCTTCCAAACACTTGGATGTTCATGTAAACTTCCAGAGCCATGCCCATTGGATCAACACTGCAACACCCTAGTGATAATATACGAAGATGAAGTATCTTCACTGAATCAACATCGATAAAATGAGTCCTGAACATATGCGGACATATGTTCAGGACTCATAAAAAATTTAATAACATATTACATACGTTTCACTGTCGATCAACTCGAGGAACGATCAATAATTGATCGTTCCTCGAGCTGATTGACAGTGAAACATATGTAATATGTTATTAAATATGTTACGATGCAACACTGACTCTTTCTTCTTTTATTCTTATATTATATTGTATATATATATATATGTATATATATATATATATATATATATACATGTGTGGGTGTGTGCCAGTGTGTGTGTTTCAATATATGAAAAGATACACTGAATAGAAGTGATAATCCTCTTACCCTGATCTAATTTAATAGAATAAAGAAATACGAAATAAAAATGACGCCATTGTGGCGATTCATGTTATAATTCATACAGCTCAACTGTGATGAATTGTATTCCTCATTTTGTCGTGATATCTTCAATCTGTTTAAAGTCACACAATAGAGGCATTTACCACACCAGCGATAATTCACATCATTGAGAGGAATTCTGCAGAACTACTAATGTGTTCATGCGTACATTTTGTATCTGCATATATATCAATGCATAAATGTATTAAAATCTAGAATTATATCATTTTGAAGTGTCCATTGTTTTAATCTGGTCGTGCGCCATTTTGTTCAAGTGTCTCCTCCTCAAAACGTCGGGTCGTCTAAAGTCTTATGATAGTAATTTGATAGCTGGAAGTTGTAACAAAATTGACAATCCACCAGGCTGGCTTTCAAACAGTTTTTTGTGAACTCGATCTCACTAGGAAAGCTCCGGTGCGCGTGATACTATGGTAAATGACATCTGGGCATGATTCCACACATTAAGATCGAACCCTGTACCTTACGTATGAAAATCTAACTCTTTAAACTTTGGGTCATGATGCCTCTAATTATACATACATATAACCATCCATTCATCAATCCATCCATACATATATGCTCATGTTTGTTAAGGCATATGGTTTATTTCGTATGTTATTTGACATATTGTTTATATAATTGTTGCTACTATTTGATATTTATCAGAAAGTCATTCTCTATATGTATTAGAAAACAAAAGCGATGTCAACAGCAAATGTCGAAGATTTATTCAGAAGCAAAACTTTGTACCACCTTCAAATGCCTGTCAATGGAGCCAGATCTTTTGAAAATCATGTCTGTTAGTCGAAACCCCAGACAGCTGTTATGGGCCTGGAAGGGATGGAGAGATGTGATCGGGCCTTCTTCTCGAAATATGTTCACCAATTATGTCCAACTGCTGAATATCGCTGCCACTGATAGTGGTAAGAGTAATACTTTCTCTATATAAATATCTCTCGTGTTTTAGATTTCCACAGAACAGACATATATAACAGTGCGATATACATACTTTGTTTTAGTTTTCTTAGTTACAAAACACGGTATTTTTGCTAGATTAATAATCATCATTGTACATAGTGGACTGCTATGGTAATGATAACTTAGAGAAAGTCTTTGGTTAGTGTCATGTTAATGCCAAGCTCTCGAGAGCAGAGCCAAGAGCAAAATTATGATCCTCTTGTCTTTTCAAATATAGTCACCCTCAAGTTACTTAATCCAATATGTTCATTCTTTCTGTAAGATTTTAGAAATATTTACCTGGAGTTCAAGCAAGTAAGCAAACGTATTCATGTGGGCTACGGTTAGTAGAGTCGGTAAAAACATTTTACACTATTTACATTTACAATTCAAGTAGCTAAGATATCATTGGTAACTTAACTATTTCAGACACAACGATAGCTACGCTACTTTATCATCTCTTAGTTTCGCTTATGTCTCTCTTAGGTTCAATGAAGGTCTCGCTATAGACAGTATCAACTTCATTTTTCTGTGTCAACAAAAAAATCGCAAACTTTCGTCTCTTAGATTCAATGAAAGTCTCAATGCGGTATAAATTTACCCTTCCTCTTTCATGTTCAAGAAAGATTTCACTACTGTAGCAACTGGGCTTTTTCTCTCTCGTGGGCAATTGAGGCTTAGCTATGGTATCAAATCTGCATTTCTTCTCTGAAGGTCAACAAGGAATTCACTATGGTGTCGCTTGCCCCGCTGGAAATTGCATTCGAAATCCTTTTGAAATCACACCATATTGGCAATCTAATCTTTGAAATTAAAAGTAACAATGGGATGGCCATGGATATAAGCTATGTGATCATAACTCTGCTCGATCGGGGCTGATATGAAGTTATATACCAACAATAAATTTTAATATAGTATAGTGTGATATGCGTTAAATTTGGATGATTGTTCTTTTGCAGTTTGAGCGAACAAGTAAGGGCTATCTCACTAACTGCTCAATAGAAATGCATAATATGAACATCTTTGAGTACGTGTTTCTTGCTGAGAGAATACTTAAGTTAATATAAACACCCCATAAGTATGTTCTCTGGTCAAACATTGTCAATACGTTTGTAATTATTTTGTTTTCAATATTCACCCACAACACAATTTGGCAGAAAATAAAACCTGATACAAGTTGGCTTCCGTTCTCACTAAGTAACGTCCATGTCATCACTTGCACTGCCACTGCCCCTGAACAAGTAAGTGCTATCATATGGTAGTAGTTCTTAAAATATGTATCGTTACACACCCTCAAAGAAATTGAGATTTACATCACAAAATTACAATGTGATACAATATAATCTGAAGAAATACCTTTTTTAGTATTATTGAAAAAAAAAAAATAATAATTGCTCACACTATCAGGAAAAGCAGTCAAATCTCCTCTAACTCATTTCTTATTAGCTTAGAAAATAAGGGTATATTTGATAATATTGTCTGGAAAAAAAACACGTTATGTTCACAGCTTTGAATACGGATATGCTCGTTAAGTACTGGTGAGGAGACACAAATATCGATAGTATTAACAAACCCTAGCATATGTTATTTTTCATTGGTATTAAAGGTTGTTGTTCACAGCAATTAACAAAGATATTCGAGTTGTGACTCTCCCATTCCAGTTATTTTCATCAATATTTTTCTCTTTATTTCTTAAACTTATTTTCTATAGGATTACACTGTCTAACCTGTCCTTTCGCTTTTTTTAGACTGTAGAATTTGATTTAAGATCGATATGGCTTCTAATTCTAGCATTTCAGGTAGTAATAATAAGGAGAGACTCTTTTATTTAATCGTATGAAAGCTTCTGGTTCCGGGTAAAATGTTTGCAGTATTTACTAACGGCTCTTTATATAGTAAGTTCAAATTACAAAAATGAACTTGATGACTACAGTGTAGAAAAGGATTCTAAATATCTGGCACAAAATCGATGGAACAACTCAGTAATATCATAGAAAGATTTCATAATGAATTCTCTTAGAAATATAATTATTCTCACTAGATCTGATAAGAAAGCACCACCGAATCCCTCATGAGATTTAAATATATATTTTACGTTCTTACTTTAGTAATTATCTTAAAAGTGTTCTGTATAATATTTCCATTCGTGAAGTTATTAAATATTCTTCACACAAATGGTGGAGGGATGGAAACAGTAGAGTGACAGGCAAAATGTCTTAAAGTAATTACCTTCATTTGCTTGTAATTATTTACACTCAACCTACACACAACTTTTCTTTTTATTCTTCAGGTGTTGATAAAATAAGTATTAGTAATACATTTCGGATAACAGAGTGTAGTGCATTCTTAAAGCTGAGATTTATCAGAGTTATTATAGTGTTGGGTGAAATCCCATACGGTATGTGTCATGGTGCTCTGTGCTCTGATTTCGAATCACACCGGGGTAAACTTTTTAACTGGTATTAGAGGTCGGTAAATGAGGTATCAGTTCAAGCCGGTGGGATCACGAAATTGTTAAAACATCGGATTCGATACTTTGTGATATCAATTTCAGCCTACTGCTTTCTGAGGGGACACACATGAATGGGCCATTGATAATCTTTCACAAAACCTTATACAGGCCTGCGCTTAGGAGAGTTAAATTTCTACGTGCCGATCCATGGTCTCGCGGAACAAACGAAGCTACTCTTATATAAAACATTTGCTTGCCGATGTTTTACCTAATTTCAAAGTAGTAAAGCAACATTCTTCAAAAAAGTATGGTGGATTAAAGGCTTTTATCGTTGTGGTATTAAATATTGCTAGCATCAACATTATCTATGATACATCAAAAATTGGTTACGGTTAATCTAACAGCTTTTCATTTCAAATTAGTTATCGAAACAAATTTTCATCGAAACGATAATTTTGTAAATATATTAGTTTGTTTGGATTGGAAGAATCGGTAGGGCGTCGGACGAAATGTTTAGTGACAGAGAGTTACGGTACTTTATGTTCTGAGTTTAAATCTCGCCGAAGTTAGCTTTGCTTTTCATCCTTACGGGGTCGATAAAATAAAGCACCGGTAATGCACTGGGGTCGATTTAATCGACTTTTCCCTCCCCCATAATTTTTGGCCTTTTATTATTTTTCAAAAGTGATCTGATTTGTGATTGTTTAAGGCTCCAACTAATCACATGATGCACATTACGTTGCAAGAAGGATAAATAGTTTCCCTATATAGTTGTTTCCACGAAGAATCATTTCGGGGAAATACTGCTTCGATAAACAAGTTGTAATTTTGATTTTAAAAAACCATGGTGCGCACCACAAAACATAGAGAAGATGGAGTAAAAATTTGAGACCAAGCAAAAGAGGATGCACAAAATAGTAATTGAGGAGGTCACGAGATGTGTGGGGATAGAACTTTGACAAACGAATGATTAACAAACAATAAAGATAAAGATAACAAGAAAATTATATGGTGCGTGCGTTTCTTTTTATTAGCAATATTGGCAATATGACCATCCCCAAATATAACTATATATACATATATATGGGTGTGTGTGTGTATTATGTGTGAGTGCGTTAGTTTCTGTGTGTGTGTGTGTGTGTGTGTGTGAGTTTGCGTATATATATATATATGTGTGTGTGTGTGTGTGTGTGTGTGTGCGTTAAATTATATAATTTTCTAGACCACTAAGAAAGTGTTAAAAATGATGTGAGTGTGGAGGGGAAGTTTGAGGAATGACTTAATTATTAGCTTCAACAGATAAATACATTTTAAGGAAGCATTACTCAATTATCTTACTTTAGAAAAATGAAAATTTTACAAGATTTCTTTTTAATATTTCACGTTCTTTTCATCTTTAAAAATAGTTAGCATCCTCTGAGTGTTTGTAATTTATAGCAGATGGTATTCCGATAAATATTGCTTGAAACTTCTCATCAGATACATTAACGTTTATTTTTATTTACTGGTTTTTAAGCCGTAATTTTCAATTAGAAATTCAACTATATATCAAAAGGTTTATATGCAATATTACCAAAAACTAAAGTAATTGCGTTGATAATTCTTGTAAAAAAATAATTTTAGTGCACAGTTAATATATTTTACTTTGAAACATTTCTCTGGGGGAAATAAATGTATTTCCCTGCATATTTTCTTTTATTAATGATAAATCGTTTTATCAATATTTATCTTGAATCACTAAGTGAGTGAAGCGGGAGAAGCCGGGGGGGGGGGGGGGGGGGGTGATAATGTAAACACTATATAAATGCTTCTCCATATGTTCCAGATTCTTCTGGATTAACTTTGCCTTTCATTCCCGAGGAGCCAGTGTTGTTGATATATGTGCCTATCGATTCAGTTGAAACATGCAAAGGTTTTAGTTTCTCGAAAAAGAAAACACTGTGATTAATGATGTTCCATCCGCCAACCAACTTCTACCGTTTTATTTTATTGAGTAGTACATCTATCAACACTTTGTACAATGTGCCCTTCCATTTTTCTTTTTAAGATGTGATCCGATGTAAATTTGGATACCATTCCTAGCAGGTACTCTAGCCATATAGATGTTTCGTCTTTTGCTCATCATTTATCAGTGCTCTCTAAATGTACATGGTATATATGAATATGATAAATGTGTTAAAGCGGCATGTATTGGTAATGAAATAGTTTCAAAGAAATCATACAATTACAAAAGCAGTTTAGACAAAAATAAAAATAAAAATGATGTACAACTTAATATTAATAAATGAATGTGTAGCAAGCTACTTGCCTTTGGCGTATTTATAAACTATTCGTGCGTGATTTGGCTAAGTCAGACCAATTGTTGCTTGGACTTTGAAAGGAAAAGACATTATTATGTAGGTGGATTGGCAGTATCGGTAGAGGGTCGGACGCCATGCTTTGCAGCACAGTTATGTCCCTTTACGGACTGAGTTCAAATCCCACCGAGGTTAACTTTGCCTTTCATCCTTACGGGGTCGATAAAATAAAGTACCAGTAATACACTGGGATAATTGCTGGCATTGTGCCTAAAGTAGAAACAATTATTATGTAACGGTGAGATCTTCACTTTGGCCTTCGCTCTTCTTAGGCCTGACACAACGCCACTTCTTAACTCTTGATTTGTTTGTTCTTTTGTTTGGCATACCAGCTCAATAAAAACATGTAAGAATGTTATCGAAGTCTTTACGACTAATTCCACAAACATTCACTTCTCTCACACTTAACAAACCGTTACATTAAAACTAAACCTTTAACTGCTATACTTTAGCCTAACAAAAACCATACCTTTCCTGCTACAACAAAAATACATATTATTATTATAGCTATAAATATTATTATTTTTCTGCTAAAAATGAAAAATCCATATTCAAATGTAAATAAATGTAAAAACTGTATGAAACATGTCATATAAAGATATATTTTGGAAATTAAACACAGTTTTTTTTTCAAGACTCAACCAGCATGAACAAATGGTTAAGAGGTTCGCTTCGCAATCTTAAGTTTGCTTTGCGTGGAATATTGGGCAGGCATAATTTTCCTAAGCATCGGGTCCTCCCATACAATGTGAGGGAAATTGCGGTGACGGAAGCTATTTCGCATAAACATTTCATTAGCAATACATACATGGAAGATTTATTTCGTTGCTATTATTATTTTATATTTATATATTAAATATAAGCACGATATACCATGAAACACACGAAGAAATGCTGTATCAGCCTGTAATCATTTAGCATGTATTTCTAGAATGGAAAATTGTTCAGCAGAATTGAATTTATATATAGCAGTATATCGCACACATTCGCAAACATGGAAACTAATTGGCTTACTTGTAGTATCAAATTAGCAGCATTTGACATTTTGCGATTGATGTTTTCAAAACCATGGTTATTATGTCAATATTGTAATGGTAATCTGTAGAAATAATCAAACATTAACAATTCGCTAAAATGTAGCTCCTGGAATTATTCTGGGTGATCAAACAGAATGCAAATGAAGTAATTAATATGATTAAAATGTTACGTTAAATGGAATGCAAAATGCAATTAACGCAGCAAATTTTATTTCAAGTTATTTTTTTCAGATGATATCCTGAGCTGTGTCATGTAATTGTTTTCACAATTGCATAGTATTATTTCAAGAGACATCAAGCATGTAGAATTATTCACGGCTCACGGAGCTTGGTTCTGTGAAAAGATAGTTATTGTTATTCTGATAGTTTTATTTGCTTTATGAATATCAGTGCAGATCATGTATCTTGTGTTTTGTAGTATCATGTGCATCAGTTCTTTATTGTAGTGAAAAATTCAACAAAAACACTTAATTATCTCAACATAGTAGGATGCTGCAAGAGTGGAGCGAGAATGAATTAAATCAAACCTAAGAGGAAGATATATGATATATATATTATTTAATACTCTGTAAGATAATAATTTCGACTTCGGTTAGGAAAAATGAGTATTTTGTTTTCTCCAAAGGTAGGGTGTACCGTCAATTACATCAACTCCAACTTCTTTTTTTAGTACATTAATTCTTTAAATATTTAATGAGATATGAACTGACTTTGTAAAGAGCATGCACTCCCACAAGTACGCACACACGCTCGCAAGTGTTTGTGTGTTTTTGTAATGTAAGTGTATTTTATGTAATTGATATTTTATACAAAGTAAATTATTTTTCTCCCTCACATGTATTGCATTTATTTTTCATGTAATTTATTTTATTAAGTACAATTTTTATACCGAACGTAGATTTAGACGTTCTAACTGATGTCATTGTTATTTATTGTTTAGGTTTTAAGGACATTGGAGAGTACCAACGAGAAAAGTACTATGAGTTTCCTCAATGGATTGAGGTCTTGTCAGACAGATTGTTGCGAGAAATCAAGCCTCTGTACGTTGAACTTCACACCTATGTTCGTTATAAACTTTCTCAATTTTATGGACCGGTGGTCATGAAAAGTTCTCTCTCTACCATTCCAGCCCACCTCTTAGGTAAGCTGAATATTTGTAGATGTTGGAATGTTGACAATATAATGTTTTTCTTTCGATTTACCATATAAAGAATTTATTGTCACTGAGTGGGCCCAATTTAATCCTTTTCGACCTTATTTACACCTGACAATATGACTAATTGACAGTTAAAGCATCGGATTAATTTCTTTCCAGTATTTGATCCGGCTCCCTGCGCGCTGCGTTCAAATCCCGTTGAGGTCAACTTAAAATATCATACATTTGGGATCAATAAATAAATCACTACTCAACTGCAGTGGGTTGGCCGTGTTGTTTGTAAGTTGCATGTGATGTATTGTGGAATCTGTTCCTGTTCTTTACAGTCCAAATTTAAATTTCGTCTCCTGCCATCGGAAAAATGGGGACTAGATAAATTAATCCCCACTCCGCCCATCACTAAAACACTAAAATTTTGTCCAATGAGATGCAACCTCAAGGGAGATGGGCTAAACCTACACAGGTGTAAACAGTAACAACAATTATGCCTCACAAAGTAATTTGGGGGAGGGGAAAGTCGAGTAAATCGACCCCAGCACATTACTGGTGCTTTATTTTATCGAACCCCGTAAGGATGAAAAACAAAGTTAACCTCGGTGGGATTTGAAGTCAAATCATAAAGGGTTGTAACTTTATGTCACAAACCATGGTGTCCGACTCTCTACCGATACTGCGAATCCACCGCCCTTATGCCTCACAAAATAATGGTTTCTTATATAGGCACAAGGCCAGCAATTGGGGGGGGGGGCGAGTCGATTAAATCGACCCCAGCGCATGCCTTGTACTTTATTTTATCGAACCCTTAAGGATGAAAGGTAAAGTTAACCTCGGCGGCATTTGAACTCACATCATAAAGGGCCGTAACTCTATGCTGCAAAGCATGGTGTCCGACTCTCGACCGATACTGCTAATCCACCGCCCTTATGCCTCACAAAATAATAAAAATATAATAACTTTCGGAATTCGATAAGCATAAGATTGCACTTCAAATCCTTAATTATATGTTGAACTAGAGAAAAGTGTTGCAATTCTAATATGTAATATGATCAAAAGTAATTACAGATGATTATATTTATTTACATTTTAACACCAAACATATTGAAAGTATATAAATAGTTTCTAAAATGATTGATTTAAAGGAATGCTGCACTTCAGATTTTTCTTTACGTTAAATACATCAAAATAAATAGTCACAAAATATAATTTTTTTATAAATACAAAATCTATTTTAATTGCGTTTAAGTGAAGTAACAGTGAGTGCACACTTTATAAATCTTAAAGGTTTCTTAATAATTGACGAAGTATGGATCAAGAAAAATTACATGCCAAGAAAGCACTGATCATCAATGATCATCACTATTGCCATGAAGATGCCGACAACGACAGCGATGATGTCGACGACAATGACGAATGGCTAATTATGCACCAACAGGAGCAGAACGGCCAGATTATTTCAAGCGACTGGAAACCTTCCTAGGAACTTCCCGCTCTTTAATGTTAGTGGGCAGTTGGAACGGGATCTTGGATGCACGCTGGGATTGTGTGGGACAAGAGAATAGGAGAGGATGGTGTAAAAGCCTTGCAAACCTGCTCATACATTTCCAACTGTCTGACAGGTAACGACTGGATTTCCCGAATGTGCCAATGTGCACATGGACAAACCGCATCGGGTCATCCAGATCGTATTTAGATAGAGTAGTTTGTAAGTATGTAGATAGTTCTAGCATAGGTGGTCCACAATTCAAGATAGTTGACTTCACAGACCACAAATTCGTGATCTGTGTGGTTGACTTAGGATTGGCCCTCAACCAATTCTCCAACGCAAACCACGAAGGCTACGTTGTCAGAGCTAGGGCGCTTGCTTTCAGACTCGTGGGGTCGAAAGCCGTTCGATGGGCCCGAGGTGCAGAGGCGCATGGTGGCAACAAAGCCACGATCCGCTCTTAGGAGGACCAAGATGGACGCATGTTATTCGACTCGGGAAAATGTGTGCGGCTTTTCAACGGCACTTCGCTCAAATGTTCGGGGGAAGCGGTGGGTCGGATCGCAGCATGGACTTCAGCGCCTACCGCGATGGTCTGCCCCGGCTCTCACCCACTGAGGCGGAGTGTTGCGAAAAGCCGATAATATCCGCATCCAATGTTTTCGTCCTGTACTCTCATAATGTTTTTTCTTGACGTGGACTCCCTGTGGTTAATAATAGAAATCATTCTTCTTCTTCTTCTTCTTCTTCTTCTTCTTCTTCTTCTTCTTCTTCTTCTTCTTCTTCTTCTGCAAGATCCCCTTCCAGCCGGTCTTCTCTGAAGCAACCATTTACAATTAATCCGGCAGGATTCTCAGTCGTGCGCACATTGCTCTTCTTCAACCATCTCCTGCCGGTTGGTTTTGCCCGTGAAAGTTGCCGAGCGATTCTTTCCTAAGACATTCTACCCTCATGTTCGGAGTATGGGCGCTGTGATCTCTCAATTCAGAAAAGTAGCGGCCCTACCTTGAGTGACTATCTGATCTCCGAGCCACGCACTCTATTAAGTAGCGTTACTGCATTGACCCTTTGGAGGAACCCCATTTAGGCCGCTTATATTCGGTCTTTATCCAAGATTCATGATCATAGGTAGGAGGTGGCACGAATAACGAATTAAAGAGAGCGGGTTTGGCTTTTACTCCTACATCCCTTCTGTTGACCGAATGTCGAAGCTGATACATTTTTGCACCAGCTTCTGCACTTCTTGCACTTAACTCAGCCTTATGTCTTCACTCATTCAAGAACGCGGTCCCGAGATACTTGAAATAGTGGAACCCCAGTCACGGGTAAAGTGCGCTGCACAGGCTTCCTTGGGGGAACAAGTGTCTATATTATACTGACTGAAAGTTTGCGAAATATTATTATAATATTATATTAAAAATGTATAAATGATATTGTATATACACAGGTGATATGTGGGCTCAAGCTTGGGGCAATATCTTCCCGATTGTTCGACCATTTCCTTCTAATACGAAAGAAGGTTTCGATACAATAATCGATAAAAAATCATTGACTCCAACAGAACTTCAAAAAGCAGCTGAACATTTTTATACCTCGATCGGTCTTAGTCCTATGATGCCAGCCTTCTGGAGAAATTCTGTTTTCAAAAATCAAAATACTGCAATGGACTGTCATCCTAAAGCATTTGACTTCCATGGGAAAAGAGATTTCAGGTAATATAACATAGTAGATATCAAATGATTGTGTTGTTGTTGCTGCTACTGTAGCTGCTGTTGTTGTGTATTTAGTTTTGTGTTGACTGTTTAAAACGAGTATAGATTGGAGGAGGTTTAGCTAAGAAAAATCGTGTTCTTTCGAATAGCATCTCTCCTTGCGAGATATTTACCACCTCATCCTCCTAATCATCATCATCAATAGCACCATTAATGTTACTCTCTTCGTCATCATCCTCATCATCATCATCATCATCATCATCATCATCATCACCATCATCATCATCATCATCATCATCATCATCATCATCATCATCCTCATCAACATCATCATCATTATCATCAACAATATCATCATTAACTTCATCACCAGCAACAGCTTCCACATCATCATAATCATCATCATCATTGTCTATCACATTTT
>OZ024743.1:349994199-350029199 GCA_964016885.1 Eledone cirrhosa
ACTCCAGATATAACCTGAAAGTGACGTCATATTCCTTCTTAAACGTTTAAGAAAAGAATGGGTATGCATGTAAAGACGCTGTTTGAATCTATTGGCGGTTAACCTACGGGACGTGGGTGTTTCAACCTTACATTTGTAGACAATGTTACTAGAGAGGCATTTCCCGGATAGGGGGCAGTCAACCCGATTCCTACAATTACAGTTAGTACTAACTACAGGGTTGCACATGTTCCTACGGCTAGATAGTTTAGCTAAATTTGAAGCTGTGATGTTATGTGCAAGGTTAAGAGTCGTAGAGTAAGAAATTTTAATGGTATTTCTATTAAAAATGTTACTATATTTATGTGCTGGGGGTAATGCTTCATAATAAGGGAGAGGAAGATCTTAGCTAAAGGTGTGGCCACCTCCTTATTATACGGTGGGTTATACCATATAATGCGTCGGGATCTATTTTTCCTAGGTCTATTCTCGTACTCTGTATAAGCTACCTTATCGTCAAATCAACTCCGAGCAAGAGCTTCATTGTAAATTGTGGAATGGTCGTTGAAAATATGCTCGTTAGTAGATAGACGGGAAAGCCTCAAAGAAACGTTTCTTATCAAGTTCTTGGTTTGCTGGCAGGATGGTTAGAATGCTTACTTATGTAATTCAGCGTATCATTCGGCTTTCTATACGGTTGCAAACGTTTTTTGAAATATTTACTTCTGCGTTCACAGATTGCCTTTTTTTATTCAGAAGATCCCGTTAAGGGTGAAAGCAGCGATTCTTTGCTTAAACTTTAATTTGAATTTTGATATATATATATATATAAAATAACAGGAGGCTGGACTGGTGTAAATCCTTGAAAGGTTTATATATATATATATATATGTATATATATATATATATATATATATATATATATATATATATATATATATATATATATATATATATATATATATATATATGTGTGTGTGTGTGTGTGTGTGTGTGTGTGTGTGTGTGTGTGTGTGTGTGTGTGTGTGTGTGTGTAGTAGACGTTTTTAGCGGTGATTGATTGGGGTATCAAATGATTTAACAGTAACTGCAAGAATAATTGTGAATTATGGAGGTGTTCTAATGGGAAGGAGATAGAGTGACCGTTAAATGTAAGAAGACTAAATACCCATTAGCTGACAGAATACAGAATGATTTGTTTTTCTTTTGTCCCTTTTTGTGATTTGAACTCATATATGTATATATGTCTTCGTTTCTCTTTATGGTATTATCAGGCTCGAAAAATGACCTACTTTGATTATAAGGGATTCATTTGAGTTTTTAACTCAATATATACTTTTGATACACACGCACACACACACACACACACACACATATATATATATATATATATATATATATATATATATATATATACATACATACATACATACATGATGATGGCTGCCCCCTCGTTATCGAGTATGGCCATTGCACAAGGAAAAAAAAAATAAATAAATAAATGAAATAAATAAATAAATAAAAAAATAAAAAAAAATAAAATAAAATAAAATAAAAAAAAAATAATAAATAAATTTAAAAAAAAAAAATATATATATATATATATATATATATATATATATATATATATATATATATACATACATATATACATACACACATACATACACATACACTCACACATATATACACACATACATTAATAACAATAATAATAATAATAATAATAATAATAAACGACAACAACAATAATAATATACATATTCATATATATATACACACGCACGCACGCACATAAGCATATCTACACACACACACACACACACACGATAGCAACTAACAGTGCTGCGATCGAATGTGGCTTTTTAGCCCAGCCAATGATCTAAAATGTCTTGCACAGAGTCGGCAACCAAAACATTCACTGGGAATAGTCGGCTGTAGTTGGAGTTCGTGTACTTTTGCATGTTGCTTGAGCCCTCCTGCTGATTTACATTCTCTACCACATGTTTGGCAAGCATGATGAGTAGCATCTCCAACAGCAGCCTGGTAGTCAACCACTGGTCTTACTTTATGACTGCGAAGATGACTTTCGAGTCTAGCTTTGCTTAGGCAGAGTCTCGCACAGACGCTGCATGTCAGAACCATAGGAGGACCCTCGCCGTCTGGAAGTGCAACAGCAATGCCCTTCCTCACGTCCCGCTTTACTTTCTCGTGTGCGATTCGAGATGCCTCAAAGGCAACTTTTCCCTCATATACAGTCTTTCTCCACTTATTACGATCAGCAGCAATATTTTCCCATGTATCAGCAGAGATGTTAGCGTCTTTCAGAGAGGCTTTCAAGGAATCCTTATACCTCTTTTTTGGTTTATGTGGCGGTCGTTTTCCTTTAACCAACTCTCCATAGAAGAGTTGTTTTGGTATTCTAGAATCCTTCATCCTGGCAAGGTGACCACTCCAACGGAGTCGTTGCTTAAGCACAAGAGCTTCTATACTGTCACACATAGAGCTTTCCAAAATCTCGACATCACTGATGTGGTCCCTCCAGCGAACGCCATGGATCCGTCTGAGACACATCTGATGGAAACGCTCCAATTGCTTAAGGTGGCGTCGATATGTGACCCAGGTCTCGCAGGCATAAAGAAGACAAGAGAGTACACATGCCCTGTACACCTTTACCTTTGTCCTCCTGCATATGTCTCGCCGACCCCAGAGTCGCCTTTCTAGCCTTCCGAAAGCATCACTTGCTTTCCTAATCCTAAGTGAGATTTCACCGTCAAGGTTGCCGTATCGATTGACAGTGTTTCCCAGGTAGACAAACTTATCAACCACTCCGAGTCGTTTGCCATACACATGGATGTTTGGTTCAGTGTACTGCTTACTAGGGGCAGGTTGGTACATGACGACGGTTTTCTTGAGACTGACAGTCAAACCCAGGGCAGTGCAAGCGTCAGAAAATACATTCAAAATGTGCTGCATATCACTCTCTGTGTGCGCTACAAGATCGCAATCATCTGCATACAAGAGGTCTCTTATGACTGATGTAAATACTTTTGTCTTCGCAGCAAAGCGCCTGATGTTAAATATGCTGCCTGAGGTTCGATATCGGATGTAAACACCATGCTCGCAATTCCTGAATGCAATACAGAAAACCATTGCAAAGTATATGGCAAACAGGATCGGTGCTGGAATATCCCCCTGTTTCACTCCATTTTTTACTGAGATAGGCTCCGACATGTTACCTCCGACATTAACCCAAGCCTTCATGTCGTCATGGAAAGACCTAACTAAAGCAAGCAACCTATCAGGGCAACCAAGTTTCTGGAGAACCTTCCATAATGCATCTCTGTTGACAGTATCGAAAGCCTTTGTCAGATCGACAAAAACCTGATACAGATCCAAGCCCTGTTCAATGCACTTCTCCTGGAGCTGTCTAGCTGAGAAGATCATATCAGTAGTGCCGCGTCCAGCACGAAAACCAGATTGACTTTCTGGAAGGACACAATCTGCAATGTGTGTCAGCAGACGATCCAGAAGCACCCTACATAAAACTTTCCCTACGACAGAAAGCAATGATATACCTCTGTAGTTCCCACAATCATTCCTGTTACCCTTTCCCTTGTACAAGACCACCATTACTGCATCTCTCCAGTCCTCAGGCACGGATTCATTAGCCCATATCCCTCCAAACAGAGAGTGAAGATGTTGCAGGAGTCTCTCACCACCATATTGTAGGAGCTCAGCATGTATGCCATCCATACCTGGAGATCTTCCACTGTTCAGCTTCGAAATAGCCACTGCAACCTCCACAAGCGTCGGAGGTTCTGCGAGAGCTACTTTCACAGGACTTTCCGGAATGAGATTGAGGAAATCTTCACTGACGACAGACGGCTGATTCAAAAGATCATCAAAGTGCTCTCGCCACCTTCGTAGAATTCCCTGTGAGTCACGAAGAAGTTCTTTGCCATCCTTGCTGTGAATCGGTGTCACCAGAGAAGAAGACGGTCCATAAACCTCACGCAAGAGACTGTACAACAGCTTTGTGTTATTGCAATCAGACGCAGTTTGTATCTCACCAGCCTTCTCACTCCACCACTGATCCTTCATCTGAGAAAGACTCCGCCTAACACGTGATTTTACATCCCTGAGCCCCTCATGCAACGTATTCCTCTCCTGTGGTTTTGCCGTCAAGTAGCGTGACAGAGCACGCCTCTTATCAGCCAACAAGTCTTCTATATGTACATCATTCTCATTAAACCAGTCCTGATGTTTTCTCTGCACCAATCCCAGAACACGTCTGCCTACATCATAAACCGACTTTTTAAGGGTCGGCCAATCCTCACCAAGATCTGCAGCCTGCATCTCTTCTTTCAATGTCCTCTTCACATTTTTATCCTTAAGACGAGCAGCATTCAATCTTTTGGGCAGGGCAACACCAGGAGCCCGGATTTTACGTTTGGTGATTAGATTCACTTTTGCGCGTACCAGGCGGTGGTCCGTCCAGCACTCAGCTCCACGAAGAACACGAACACACTGCACATCCTGTCTGTCACGCATCCTGACTAGGACGTAGTCCAAAAGATGCCATTCCTTAGATGCAGGATGCATCCATGTGGTCTTGAATTTGTTCTTTTGTTGGAACATGGTGTTGGTAACACACAGATCCAGCTCCTCACACATCTGCAGCAAGAGCATACCATTGCTGTTACACTTTCCCACCCCATGCCTTCCGATTACATTCCATGTGTTAAAATCCCTACCCACTCTAGCATTAAAGTCACCAAGCACGATGACTTTGTCTGCCTGAGGGATATTTCTTAGAACACCTTTCAAGGCATGGTAAAAGGACAGTTTTTCTTCATCGACAGAATTCATAGTTGGAGCATACACACTCACCAGGGTAGCATATCTTCCCTTGTCCAGCGGAACTCTCATGGACATAAGACGCTCACTAATCCCTACTGGGAATTCTTCTAATTTATTCACCAGTACAGTCTTAACAGCAAATCCTACCCCAGCCTCTCTTCTGGTTCCTTCATCTCTTCCTTTCCAGAAGAATGTATATTCTCCACAAAATTCCGTAAGATGACCATCTCCAGCTAACCTCGTCTCAGATAAAGCCACGATGTCAAGATCGTAACGTCGAAGCTCCTTTGCAACAAGAGCGGTCCTTCGTTCAGGACGCTCCAAAGAATCCCTGTCAAGCAGCGTCCGTACGTTCCAGCAGCCAAGACTAAATGCCCTGTTTGGCTCTATTACAATGGCACGATGACGGGCGGGCCCAGGTTGTGATAACTTGGGGGCCCTGCCCTTATTGCCAATGATCTTTTTTGTTCCAGAACCCAAACTGGCAATTATCTCGTTTACATTGTTCTGGAACATCATTGAATTGGGAAAAAAAAAAAAAAAAAGTAATAATAATAGTAATAATAATAATAATAATAATAATAGTACACTATTAATAATTATTAATGCACTCGTGCAATGCCTGTGCGTGACGAATATTTTTAAAGTGAGGAAAGACTGTGCACTGAACCAATCCCACTCTCTGAGCGACAGTAGCTATAACCCGAAAAGAAGAAAAGATCAACATCATCGGTAACTACTGAGCCGCAGGTTTTATATCGGAGTTAACCCAGTTTCCTGAGATGCCTTCTCCTAGAAGAATACCCTGACAAGGGCTAGGGGTTCTTCACTCCCAGTGGTTTAACTGCGCGATCGGGCATCCAGCCCGATTATTTCTATGTCCCCGCGCGCAAAAAAAAAAAAAAAAAAAAAATCACTTATTGACACTTATACGTACGACATACACACACACGCATACATATGCGCGCACACAGCAACACTCATACATACAACAAACACACACACACGCTACTCTACTCACTTACACGCACACACACACATATATATATATATATATATATATATATATATATATATATATATATATATATATATATATATATATATTACCGTCATTACTGATACAAGATTACAAGATTATGTCAACTGTTGACTTTCAAGAGTTTGTATAGTTGAAGCCGATCGTATAACAGTCCAGTATTACTATAATTGCTTTACATACATACATACATACATACATACATACATACATACATACATACATACATACATACATACATACATATATATATATATATATATATATATATATATATATATATATATATATATATATATATATAAATGAAAGGTATAGAAAACATTGTAACAAAAAGCCAACAGTATTCCATAATATAATATATATATATATATATATGTGTGTAATGGAGATCGCTGCTATTAAATCAACGTTCTCTGGTCAACCTCTAGCTCACTGGATGAATTGCAGTAATGCAACTACAACCAACTGTTCAGAGTGCCCACATTTATTTAATTGCAGTTACCGTGGCTGTGTTTTGGTAGAGATAAAGGTAAACATCTTAAGTACTGGATGATATTGTTTCTGTACAACATAACTTCACAAATGCAGATATATATTAAATCTGCAATGTTCAGAAAGTCACGTATTATCACCGGGTATTTACGTAGTCGGGCACTTTTCAGCAGGCCGCCCAAGTCACATTGTATGTGGTAGCCATTACTACTGGATAAGGTATCCAGCCGATCTTGTTGCTCTCACGCTGTGCCTCTAATGAAAAATCGGGAAGCCTCCTATAGTAGACAAAAACGGGTGATTTGGTGGTTGAATTCAAAGGAATTTGCGCGAAAAAGAACTCAACTAGCTTGTTGTATATTTGCACATATACATAGCGATTTGTATGCATATGTACATATATACAAGCAAATAATAGCTGATTTTGGACAAAGTCGAACATTCATATTTATATAGAGAGACAGATAAAAGTAAAAGTCTCAAGTCCTGGACGATATTGTTTCTGTATAAAATAACTTCACAAATGCAGATATAAATTTAATTAAATATGTGCGTGTTTGTTTGTGTGTGTGTGTGTGTGTGTGTGTGTGTGTGTGTGTGTGTGTGTGTGTGTGTGTGTGTCCGTATGCGGTTGACGGCTGAGAGAAAGGAGTACTCAATACCGATGTAGAGTTTTAATATTAACGCTAAATACTGAGTCTTGGTACTCTGGAATTTCGCCAGCTCATCACAGAAAAAGGCAAAATTGCTGAGTAACAAGGCTCACTATTTAGCCTTAATAAAACGAATATATATATATATATATATATATATATATATATATATATATATATATATATATATATATATATGTAAATATCTTTAAGTCGTTTGGAAGCCTCGACAATGCAAGTGGGTAAATCTCCGGGTAACAAGGTCCGGTGGTGGAGAGAGAGATGTAAATGGGTGTACGTTGAGATGCGTGGTGTGTATAAGATGTGTGAGATGTGTAGAATGAAGGGAAGAGTATAAAGGATAAAAATAAAAATAACAACACAAGAGAGAGTTACCTTGGGAGAGATTTAATAGTCCCTATATATTTCGGATTCACATCCATCAACTGGGGGTTTTTTCCGGGGTGGGGGAAAAGGTTGTTTGTCGGACAAGTCCGGAACGCATCTTTCGCTGTTTGTTGTTTTGAATATCTGAGGTATTCGGCAGAGCGCGCGTGCGCGTGAAATGGGGTCGGTCGTACAGATGTCAGCGGCCGAATGAGGGAGTGGGATGGCGCTAGTTGTCAGTCCATTCTCTGCCTGTTTGTTAAATAGAATATGACAGGTGCAACCAATACTACATAGGTAGCACAATTCGACCTTTGCACATCCGGATCAAGGAACACACTAAAACCAGGGCCTCGTCTTTCCGGAAACACATAGACAAATGCGGAAACAAAGACGGAAGGCCCATTGTCACAATTCTAGCGACTGAAAGAAACGTCGGCACGTTACGTATCAAGGAAGCGCTTTTTATCAAACGACTGCAACCGCAAATAAACAACCGATCAGAGAGAAGCGAAATGAAATGGCTGGTTTAAGTTAACAAGCGATGCAACAACATACAACACACGCACACACACACACACGCAAACGAGACAACTACACACACACACGCACACACACACAGTAGCATTCCACCATACGAACATACTACACTGCCAATACAGATGAACAAGGCAACAACACACACACACACACACACTCAAGCGAGACAACAACACACGCACACACACACACAGTAACATTTAACAAACAGGCAGAGAATGGACTGACAGCTAGCGCCATCCCACTCCCTCATTCGGCCGCTGACCTCTGTACGACCGACCCCATTTCACGCGCACGCGCGCTCTGCCGAATACCTCAGATATTCAAAACAACAAACAGCGAAAGACGCGTTCCGGACTTGTCCGACAGACAACCTTTTCCCCCACCCCGGAAAAAAACCCCAGTTGATGGATGTGAATCCGAAATATATAGGGACTATTAAATCTTTCCCAAGGTAACTCTCTCTTGTGTTGTTATTTTTATTTTTATCCTTTATACTCTTCCCTTCATTCTACACATCTCACACATCTTATACACACCACGCATCTCAACGTACACCCACTTACATCTCTCTCTCCACCACCGGACCTTGTTACCCGGAGATTTACCCATTTGCATTGTCGAGGCTTCCAAACGACTTAAAGATATTTACTTATTGTTCCACAATGCTTCAAGCAAACTTCAATACTCTCTTATATATATATATATATATATATATATATATATATATATATATATATATATACACATATATGTTCGTGGGAAGAAATAAGAGGAAAAGCGCTCAATCTAGTGTAAGGGAGATGATTAATTATTTATTATTCAATACCATTATTAATATTCCCGCCGAGGTTAACTTTGCCTTTCAGCCTTACAGGGTCGATAAAATAAAGTACCAGTAATACACTGGAATAATTGCTGGCATTGTGCCAAAAGTAGAAACAATGATTAATATTATAATTATTGTTATAATATTTTAAAGAGTCAGGTTTATTTAGAACACTTACACATATACAGTGGAAAATAAGTATATACATAAGCACCGAGTCCAACTATATGGAAGCACACTCCCACTGTCACTGCCCCCGTCGTTCCCGCTCTCCCCGAAGCCGGGCGCCGCCTTTTGAATACAATTTTTGCACTCATCAACAGATGCCCTTGACCCTTATGCGTGAGGCACTTCTTTTCAGCCAGCCTGATCGCTCTCAGGAAGAAAGAGGGTGGCTACATACGCCCCGTCGCTGTGGGCAATGTCTTACGCAGGTTGGGTTCTAAGGTGATCTGCCTGTCCATCACAACTGAACTGCGTGAGGATCTCATCCCGGGACAACTAGGGCTAGGCGTATCAGGGGTGTGTGAAGGGGCCGAACATCCAGCTAGGCAGTTCTTCATCAGCTGCTCACCGGAACCAGCGTCGAGAGAAGCCAGGCACCTCATTGGTAAGCTTGACATAGGGAATGCCTTTAACTACCTACGCCGTGACCATTTCTCGAGGTCGCCCTCAGCCGAGCCCCCTCTGCCTACCCGCTGGCCTACCTGCCGTATGGAGTTTAGAGCATGCTCCTTGCTACTGACACGGTCGTACCTACAGCCACTGGAGTTTAACAGGGGCGCCCAAAGGGCCCCCTCCTCTTTGCTCTTGGTATAGACCACATTGCTCGGAATATCACGGCCCCTTTCAACATTTGGTACCTGGATGATGCTACGTTGGACGGGACCGTGGAGACAGTCTGCCATGACCTGCGATCGGTGGTTCCTGCTCTGGCGCGAATCGGCCTCGAGATCTAATCGTCCAAGTCGGCGGTGGTGAATATTAAAACGACGCCGAGGGCTTCACAGCCCCAGTCTCTGACGTGCGATCCATTCTCTGCCAGGTGCAGGTGCCCTCAAAAGAGGATATCCTCATCCTCGAGTCACCGATCCTCCTATTCGCCACCCACTTTACCCTCAGATTCAAAATCTCATTACTCTCACAAGCATACAGGGCATGATTGACGCCCATCCAGCCATCTTCTTTTGAAGAACTTCTTCGCCATGCCGAAGTTCCTCTACACATTTCGTAGCTCTCCCTGCTAGACACACTGGCCTCAATACTTTTATCCGAGTGGCAGCTGAGGAGATATGCAACGTAAAGTGTGACGAGTTTGGATGGCAACAGGCCACCTTACCTGTTAGAAACGGTGGCCTTGCTCTCCGTCTCCGGTCTAGCTGTCTTCGCTGGCGTTTCTTTCAACGGTAAGGTCTTGCAGTGTCCTCTTCAACAGGGCTCTCCAAAACATAACGGAATCTGTGATCGAGGAACATGAGGCCATCTATGCGACTTGGAACCGGCTTGGACTCCGCCCAGTAGTTATCCCTCCTCCTCTTCCTCCAATAGACGTCAAATCGTCCCAGAGCACATAGGATGCCATCCAGTGCGACATGGACTCGGATAGGCTATCACGCCAGAGTGACTGTCAACACCTCGCATGTTTTCGCTCGGTTTCCTGAGCCCACAGCGATGCCTGGCTCAATGCCTTACCCTCCTGTTTTCGACTGGCACGCAGCTGGATAACGATAGCCTACGAATCGGGGTGTCCCCGAGCCTCGGTCTCCGGATCTGCGAGCTACACAAATGAAGTCGCGGATCAGCTACAGACTCTTTCGATCTCCACCCGCTGTCCTGTTGCTACACTGTCGGTCATCATCCACGCGATGCTTCTCTCAACGAGGTCATAAAGCGTGGTTTGGAAGCTGCAGGCTTCCTGTCCTAGCTCAAGCCGGCGCGGCGGCACCGCGGGACAGCTAAAGGCCAGATGGCATGACCATCTTCTCGTTTCGCAGTTGTTCAACCCTCATCTGGGATGCCACATGCAGCGTCACATTCTCCATCGGTTACTTGGTGCAGTCTGTGATTAACCCAGGCTTTGCTGCACTTCGGGCCAAGGAGGGTAAACTCTCCAAATATCGGTCGCTCTCCGACAGGTTTGCGATCGAGCCCGTAGCAGTGAAGACTTCTTGTGTTCTTGGCCCTAGAACTACTTCACTACTCACCACTATCGGCACAGAGTTAGCGGCCCGCAGGTTTGAGCCTTACGAGCTGGAATGGCTCTTACAGCGCGTTTCCCTCGCCAGCCTCCGGGGAAAACGCCTTCTCTATTCGGTCCGCCGGTGCCACGAGGCCGCTAGAGCGTGGGCCCCCATTTGATCACAATAGTGAGAGATGGGAAGAGCGGGAGATACGGAGGCAGTGACAGTCGGAGTTTGATTCCATTGTTTTCGAACCTTGTGTATATGTATATATTTATTTACCACACCAATTAACTGTATATTTGAAAGTGTTCTAAATAAACCTGACTCATTATTTATTAACATTTATTGAGCTACCTTAGCTTTCAAGGTCTAGTTATGGTCACAACTGCAGGCGGTACACTGTTTTGCAGAATGCATGAAAGAGCAACATAAAAACTTAGACCTCCGTTTTGTTAAATTTGTATGCGAGGTTCCGCCATATGGTCGCTTTTGTAGTAAGGGCTATAACTTAGAAAATATTATTGTTTTATTTTCTAAGGGAGGCAACTCTTTATAAAAACTAGTTACAATAGTGACTCTAAAATCCTAGGAGTCTTTTCAGAGACCCTTGCTGCATTATTCCTGAACCACTAATGTTAGAACAATGAAATATTGCATATATATCGACCATTGATAGGCAAATATTTCTGCAACACAAACGTGTTGCTGAGGTCAACATTTTTTCTGATGACATCATCAGTTTTATACAGCTGTGTTACAATTTTATACTTTTATAATGTTCCAAATCTTTCCAAACCCACTGAGGCTATGACAATGAAACTTTGCAGGGATATAGGTACTGCTTACGAGTACTATCATGTATCTTCTCTTTGCAATGTTTGCTACTAAATGAAACAACAACAATGCAAAGTCAAACATTTTGCAAAATAGAAACGACGTAGTTGCCATTGCTACCGATGCCATGCAACTCAGAACACAAACATTAGATTGGTAATTTTGTTTGCCGATATTGTTTCGGTTAAAAAAATTGTATAATCTAATTTTGTAACAAGAAAACTCCCAGAAATATCATTTTATACCACCTGTTCAACTTCTGCCGTTTCTTTGGCAAGAGAAAAAATTATTTTCAAAAATTAGCTATGCGAGCATTACTTTGAATAAAACTCAGCAAATCTCAGAGAAAAATTGGCTTCCTTGCAAAATTTATCAAACAAATCCCAGGAGAGGGCACGGAGTGACGCCCCCTACACGAAAGTATAATAGGGTTAAATGGAAATTATTGCGATATGTGTGTACATGTGTGTCTGTGTTTTCAGTATTAGAAACGTGGTATAGGTTATGGAGTACAGCTCCAGGGATGTAGAAATAGGTTTTGATGTGATCATGCAGGTATGGAGATCGGTTACCGGCATGTAGAAATAGAAATTGTTCGAATTCTGGTGCGCATGGAAAAATATATGAACTCTAAAAATCATCTGTTTAAAGTTTGGGTGCTCATCAACAGCCAACTGCTTTAAATTGGATGTGCCATCCTCAGAATATCCAGTCAACTGATGTACTACAACTACCATAATTCCGGCAATTTAACCTAGCTACATGCCCGTAATCGTGTTCCGCATTCATATAATTGCAACAAATTAACCCATTTGTTCACTCCTATAGCTATTTCCTATAACCTACTCCACGCTCAAATATCGAACACACACCTACATATATACAGATAGCATAAGAATACCCATTTAAACAAAGGTTGCCTCCCTTAGAACACAAATCATCAATGTAACCACACACCCCCACACGACTTTATAACGGAATTTCATTCAAACATATAACCGCACCTGAAAACGGAGGTCTAACTTTTTATATTGCTGCATCATAGATTTTTCCCCACAGTGTATAGTTTTGACTTGTGACCATACCTAGATCTTTAAACCAACATTAGCATGATACACGTGACGAATATGAATAATTATCAATAGTATATATCACATGCACACACTCATTCGTGCATATATATATATATATATATATATATATATATATATATATATATATATATATATATATATATATATAACAAAGAAGATGTGGTAAGATACCAGGTGAACCATAACGCACCAGAGTACTCGATACTTAGGGTAGTAGAGTGGGTAATAGTAGAAGTTTCAGGACCCCAACGGCTGAGGTCCGGCCGTTTCGACAGCTAGATCCGAGCCAGCAGGCTTAGTTCGGATCTAGCTGTCGAAACGACCGGAGCTCAGCCGTCGGGGTCCTGACTCTTTTCCTATATATATATATATATATATATATATATATATATATATATATATATATATATATATATGTATATATATATATAAATGGAAAAAAATGAAACGAAATTTCATTTCTCACTCACTCTTAGTACGGCTGTTACTTAAATATAAGTATGTATACGTACATACATATATGTATACAGACGTACAGCAGTATGTATATATATACATACATGCACACACATATATATATGTACGTATGGATTTACCGAACATTTATTATAATGCTCGGTTTGTTTGTAAACAAACATCCCGATTTAAGCCGTACAGTGTTTAGCAACCATCGTTGCCCTTTTGTTCAACACTGGCAAAGGAACGATGTACTAGTTTCAAGCTTATTAGCTATAGTCAGCAACGTATACCTTCCTGCCAGATAATTGAACGTCTGAAAGTATATACTTTCCTTATGCATATTAACGGCTGAGCAGCCTAATTTGCAAATCGAGTGAGTTAATCGGCCGGGCGCACCGAAAACGATAAATGGAAAAAAATGAAACGAAATTTCATTTCTCACTCACTCTAAGTACGGCTGTTACTTAAATATAACTATGTATACGTACATACATATATGTATACAGACGTACAGTAGTATGTATATATATATACATATATGCACACACATATATATATATATGAACGTATGGATTCACCGAACATTTATTATAATGCTCGGTTTGTTTGTAAACAAACATCCCGAATTAAGCCGTACAGTGTTTAGCAACCATTGTTGCCTTTTTGTTCAACACTGGCAATTTTCTTTCATTTTTTTCCATTTATCGTTTTCGGTGAACCCGGCCGATTAACTCACTCGATATGCAAATTAGGCTGCTCAGGCGTTAATATGCATAAGGAA
This sequence comes from Eledone cirrhosa, assembly GCA_964016885.1. Classification (NCBI taxonomy): domain Eukaryota; kingdom Metazoa; phylum Mollusca; class Cephalopoda; order Octopoda; family Eledonidae; genus Eledone; species Eledone cirrhosa. The sequence continues at coordinate 350,008,336 of OZ024743.1, forward strand.
AGTATATACTTTCAGACGTTCAATCATGTGGCAGGAAGGTATACGGTGCTGACGATAGCTAATAAGCTTGAAACTAGTACATCGTTCCTTTGCCAGTGTTGAACAAAAGGGAAACGATGGTTGCTAAACACTGTACGGCTTAATTCGGGATGTTTGTTTACAAACAAACCGAGCATTATAATAAATTTAATGGAAAAATAAAAAATAAAGGGAAGTAATTTATATAAGACATTTATTTAGCATGTCAAGATGTAACGATTTAAAAAAAATATTTAGTGCTAATGATTATAGAACTAAAGAATTGTTTTAAAAAATAATATATTTGCAAAATACAGATTAAAAAATGTATCAACGTATAATAAAATACTATGTATTATTAAAAAAAATTACATACATAATATGTTAAATATCATTAAAGTATAAAGAATCATACTAGTTAATTATTTAATAAATTATATACGTATTGAAAAGATACTACTAAAAAATTAGTGAGGCAATGGTTAATATATAGTATATATGTATAGTATATATGGATGCTGTGGTTAGGGCGAGAGCCACAGCTTCCGCAGCCGAGCGGGGTAAGACCTTCAAATACTGTGAACTGTCGGTTAGCTACATTTTTCAGTTTGTGGCTTTCGAGACGTTTGGGGGAGTCGACTTGTTGACTGCGAGTTTCCTCTCTTCACTGGTGGTTCGCTTAATAGAGCTAACTGGCGAATCTCGCGAGGGCGCTTGGTTGTTCCAGCGCATAAACCTCGCCATCACCCGAGGCAACGCTGCGAGTGTGCTGGCTTGCCTCAAAAATCATTAGAGATGTTGCCCAGTACTCTTCGCGACGCTGCTGTCTTTTGCTTTGGTGTTGGCTCTGTTGTTCACCCCTTCTTTTACATTTTCTGTAATATTGCAACATTAAAGGAATATATCCTTCTGAAAGAATCGCGAGAAATTTATAATGTTATCTAAGCATTTAGCAAAAATAGATACGAATATAAGTGGGACTTATTAAAAATAATATAATAAAATAATGATAAGATGCCTAAATATGAAGGGGTGGTTATAATAAATTGTAATCATAATAGAAGAGATCAGAAGGGAGGTATAAGAAGAATGTAATGATACTAATGTTACTAAAAAAAATAAAGTGTATATTATTTACTAGGTCTAAAATAGTAAAAAGACTGGTGATTAATATAAGGACAAGTGGGAAACATCTGTACCGTTCCATTTTTTGTTACGCCCAGTCGTTGCCTATTAACCTGAGTGTGTCCCATTATATTTCTGATCTTAAGGACTTCTTTTGCTGCATCTCACGCTATTTTCTGTCTGTCTTAAGCTTGGGCCGGATTGACCTCACAACCTTGTCTTCCGAATATTCAAGCATGGCCAGGAGCCTTGCATTGTACGTCACAACGATGGATTTGAGGGCTAGCATCAGCTTGGCCTGACAACAGTGGAGTCCATCATCAGTGTGACCTGGTGGAACACCAAGCCACTTCCTTATGTATTTGTTGATTTTGGCCTCCATGGCCTCCACCGTACTAGAGCTGGTATCGTATATCAATAGACACCAGAGAAGCCACATTGATATATGACCTGTAGACCTTTTTCCACTATATGCTTGGTTTCGGCGCTCCTTTTCATATCTTTCAGGGTGTCGTTATACCACCTTCCGAAACTTTTGACTGGTTTCTCAGTACTAAGTACTTTTTTCACTCACCCGTCAACTACATACGGATATATATATATATATATATATATATATATATATATATATAAGAAAAATGGAGTGCGGCGTGGTTGCACATGGGTTACATATGAATAAAATTAGTCGTTCATCAGTGATCTTCCAACCTTCATTGGTATTTCATCGCTTTAAAAATCATATACCTCTGGTTGGTGCGAGCAATAACTAAATAAAGTTATTGGGACAAGTAAAATAGCATGAAGCGAGCGAGACATGTAAACAAACAAAGATGGTATTGCAACGGAAAGATAGGAAGAGACAAGTATATATATGTATATTATATATATATATATATATATATATATATATATATATATATATATATATATATATATATATATAACGAAGGAAATGTGGTAAGGAACCAGCTGGACCATAACGCACCAATGTACTCCATACTTAGGGTAGTAGAGTGGGTAATAGGAACGAGTAGGACCCCGACGGCTGAGCTCAAGCCGTTTCGACGGCTAATTCTGCGTCCAGAATTAGCCGTCAAAAGGGCTTGAGCTCAGCCGTCGGGGTCCTACTCGTTCCTATATATATATATATATATATATATATACATATACATATATATATGTATATATATATATATATATATATATATATGTATATATATATATATATATGTATATATATATATATATATATATATATATATATATATATATATGTATATATATATATATATATATATATATATATATATATATATATATATATATATATATATATTTATATATATATATATATATATATATATATATATATATATATATATATATATATATATATATATATATACATATACATATACATATATATATATATACATATATATATATATATATGTATATATATATATATATATTTATATATATATATATATATATATATATATATATATATATATATATATATATATATATATATATATATATATATATATATATATATATATATATATATATACATATACATATATATATATATACGACATATACCTAATAAATATACCTAATAAATTCCATTTTAAAAAAAGCACTTTCATTTTATATTCATCTTTTCTATATATATATATATATATATATATATATATATACATATACATATATATATATATATATATATATATATATATATATACATATACATATATATATATATATATATAAAATATTAAACAAATAATGAACAAACAATTCCTTATATTAAACAAAAAAAGTTCACTATTTAACGATCGTTTCTAGGGTATATATGTGTTATAATTGGTATGCATATTTAACAGATCTATGTACAAAATTATACAAAATTATACAAATTATCAAGATTAAATATACATATTGAGTTCTTCATACGGATTGGACACTACCGTAAACTCTTGGTAGATTTATCTACATATATATATATATATATATATATATATATATATATATATATGTAGTTGACGGCTGAGTGAAAAAAGTACTTAGTACTAAGAAACCAGTCAAAAGTTTCGGAAGGTGGTATAGTATATTGCCAAATATACTATACATACATTCATGTATACATCGCTATTCAGAGCACCAATCCTAATACAGAATCATATACATATACACTAGTGTGTGTGCATGTGTGTGTATTTTTTAAATACATTAAGTACATAGTACTTTGTAGCATTTTGTGTTTTGATCCCAAGCATTGATTCTAGAGTATAGATGCATAAGTCACATACGCTCATATTCATTATATTTATATATACGTCTTAAAATCACCAATATCGCATTTACGTGTATGTATCACCAATTTTGTCAATACAAAGTGAATAATTTTAAAACTTGTTTGCAATTTTCAGAAAGCAGCATTAACATTTTAATGCGTGAAGCTCTGGACAAGATTCCTTCAATGGTATTCTCTTATGTTCTTGAGAAATGGCGGTGGCTTGTCTACCAAGGAGATATCACTTCTGATAACTATACACAAACATGGTGGAAAATGAGGTAATGACATATTCTGTTTGGTCTAAGTAAATTTGTAAATTATACAATAATTTGGGAGATAGGAAGTCTACATTATATAACTGTAGATTTCATAATAATAGTGTGATCACCAATAGCTGGATTTGAAACAAGCTGACAGAATTCTAAGGATGTCAGATAAAATGCCTTATGTTATTTGTTCCGGCTCTCTGGGCTCCAAATTCAAATCTAGCCGAGAACAACTTTGTCTTTTATGCTTTTGTAGTCGATAAATGAATTTCTAGTCCAGTTATAAGGTCGTTTTTTTTTCTTCTATCTCTCTCCATCTCTCTTTCCGCCTCATTTTAAAATAAACTGATAGTTATTGTTTACATATTCTCTAATTAAGGCGGCAGTTACTTAAATGTCATGACTAAATAATAACCAGTTCGCATTACGGTCCTACTTTGTCGATAACCGGGTATGCCAATTTTGCAGCCCATCATAAATTTTCAATACACTTTCGACGTGTTAAGTTTGATCCAGGAGCAGTAAAATTAACAAAAAACAGCCATAGAAACCGGAGATATTTAATATTTCCACTACAAAGTCATGACTAGTATTGTTTTTAGCTTCAATAATATTGACAATAGCAATAGAAGAAAATAGGTATGATAGTTATGCATAAGAATTGTGTTGATTAACCCCAATCCAAATGTGCTTCATCCATGACCACGCTTTATCGTTAGGAATAGGTAGGTATATTTTGTCTAATTTGTCTTCATTTATAGAGATTCGATGAAGATTTAGACTCCAATTATCAACAGATTGAACCCTCTGGTAGAACTAAAATCCTGTCAACATACATTTCAAAGATCTCAGACAGATGAGCCATGGAAATAATTCCACGGGGAAGGGCGCGTATTCAACATAAAAATGTTATGAATTTAACCTAATTTTGTATATTAACGTCCCTCAGACCTAGTGCCCTGCTAACTTTCGATATAACATTTTTAACTGAAATTTACTGCAGATTGTTTCAGAGGATAATGTTCCTGTTTCCTCTTTGGGATTAAATTTGTTTTATCCCTAGTCTAGAATTTGCTGCCGAAACGTCAAGAGCTCGGCCGTCCGGTCCAGATTCTCTCTCTCTCTCTCTCTCTCTCTCTCTCTCTCTCTCTCTCTCTCTCTCTCTCTCTCTCTCTCTCTATCTATCTCTCTCTCTCTCTCTCTCTCTCTCTCTCTCTCTCTCTCTCTCTCTCTCTCTTCCTCTCCCTCCCATTCTCTCATGTACAAATGTACAAAATCTCGAACGCAGGAAAATTGCCGTGGACACAGTTTTAAAAAATCAGGTGAAATATCTCTGTAGACGGAAAATATCGAAATAGGTACCCCTCAAATTCCGGTTGTGCGCGCTGTATCGTTGAGTTAAAGCATACCTGACAATAGTTCTCGTCGTTTAAGGCGCTAATATTAGCTTTTCAAGCGCAATTGTCCGGCAAATAAATGTGGGCTCGACTCCCATTTGTCTTGATGCCCATCATTTTAAGTTCAGAACGTTTATATGCTTCGTATTTATTAGGCTATTATATTTTCTCAAAGTTACCGCGAAATCTTCTAATTTAATTTTCAAATTCAGTTCGTCGCTGTTCTCTAAATATACACACACACTCTCTCTCTATCTATCTTTCTTTCTCTCTTTCTTTATATATATATATATATATATATATATATATATATATATATATATATATATATATATATGCAGAGGTAATATTTAATTTGTTGGGATTCAACAAGCTTAAACATTTTTATAAAATTTACCTTGGTCGCCCTTGAAATATATATAATAAAATAAATATGGTTTTATTAATATAGTTTCCATTTATTAATATATTGCATATATATATATATATATATATATATATATATATATATATATATATATATATATATATATATAATATAATATATGTGTATATGTAGGACCCCAAGTTGTTTCCAGATGTGTTACAATTTTGTAATTTCATAATGTTCATCCGGGAGTAACCACAGTTCAAAAAGGAATCAATACGTTGGTGTAGAGTATAAGCATCTAATACATAAATGACATCTGTAAGTCTAGAAATGTTTCATTTGTATGAAATCATTAGAAATGTCAGATAAATTTGGTATAAATAATATACATATATATATATATATATATATATATATAGAAAGTGGGTTCCTTGTTCAATCATCTTACCAGAAGCCTAACATTATTTATGCAAGGGGACAGTACTTGATTTAGGAGCCGCAGAAACCCAAATACTGGATTTAACCAACCTTCCAGGGGTCCGGGTAAATTTTCAATCACAGATATTTTTTATTTGTTCGACCTGAATCACTTGATCGTTTTTTTTTGGCTATTCGAATGATTGTTTAACCATCGTCTCAGTGTGTTTTGCCTTTAACGTTTGTTATAGCTCTGGTTCATCTGAATCATTGAGCACTTGCCACACATCTCGGGGGTTGTTTTTCGTTATTTCGTGGGGCGAAATGCGATTCTCGATAATTTATGTTTGTTATATATATATATATATATATATATATATATATATATATATAATTGATAGAAATAACGATATCAGTAGAATTGATCTAGGTTGTGTTGTTCATCTTTGTTTAATGTACAAAAAAGGGATACATTGTTCTGAAAATTTTTCACTGAAAATTCATATATAATTCAGTCACGCTGCTGTAATGATATAATTGTGTTTCAGATATGAATTCCAAGGCATACATCCACCATTGGAACGTACCGAGTCAGACTTTGATCCTGGATCCAAATATCATGTTTTAGCTGATATACCATACATCAGGTAAACTTCAGAATAGCTTAGTAAAGATATATGACATTATTATTATCATTATTATTATCATTATTATTAGTGGTGGATTGGTGGTATTGGTAGAGCTTCGGACAATCTGCTTTGCGGCATAGAGTGATGGCCCTGTACGTCCTGAGTTCAAATCCCGTCGAGGTTAGTTTCACTTTTCATCCTTACGGGGTCGATAAAATAAAGCACCAGTAATGCACTAGGGTCGATTTAATCGACTTTCCCTTCACCCAAAATTGCTGGACTTGTTCCTATAGTAGTAACAATTACCATTGTTAATGAGTTGGTTTTATATTCCGAGTCCAAATCCCGACGAAGTTGACTTTGCCTTTCATCCAGTTGAGGTCGATGAATAATGCCAGCGAAGAAATGAGGTCGATTCAGTAATTTTTGCCTAAATTGGGAATCATTTGCTGCAGTAAATTAGCAAAGTGGTTAGTGCATTGGATAAAATGCTTCACTAAATGTCATTTCGAATCGACACACACACACTATCACAGAAAATATGAACGCTCTGGTTTCAAATCCCCGCTGAGGTCAACTTACCCTTTCAGTCTTAATGGATGAATAAAATAAATTACCAGTAAAGTACTGAGTTCCTATCAACCACTCAGCTGTTCAGGGGCAGGGATGGACTTTAGTGTCTATCTCGACGGACTGCCGCGGCTCTCAGCCACTGAGGCGGAGTGTTGAGAAAAGCCGATAACAGCAGCTGAAGTACGGGAGACAATGACTGGCTACACAAGGGGTAAATCGCCTGGTTTGGATGGTCTGCCCTATGAACTTTACGTACAGATGTCAGACTTGTTCGGAGGCCTCTTGGCGGACGTCTACTGCAACTGGCAACAGAACGGGAGAATTCCCAGCTCTGTGAGCCGAGGAGCGGTGGCGCAGCTGAAAAAGGATCCGAACAAGGGGGATAAGATAGATAATTTCAGGCCCATAACTCTGATAAACACAGAGTTCAAGATTTTGGCCGGGGTGCTAGCAAAGAGGTTAGCGCTTGTCGTTGATGGTCTGGTGGGAGATATGCGCCATTCCCGACAGATCCATCCACGACAACCTCTACCCTATGCGATGCATCGTGTAGAGGGTAGCTAGGGAACCTGGCATGGGTGGGTCCTTGATCAATTTAGATCAGTCGAAAGCTTTCGATAGGGTCGGCCATCGTTATCTAGCGGCAGTCCTGCCATGCACAGCAGCATCTGCTCTGTGGTGAGAGTGAAGGGTCACCTTTCAGAACCGTTCAACATCATGCGCTCGGTCCGCCAAGGATGTCCCCTCTCGTCCCTCTAGTACGTATTGACTCTCGAGCCATTACTGCACAAACTGGAGACGTTAAGGGGGGTCTCGCGCTAACTAGGATGCGGAAGATCCGTGTCAGCATATGCGGACGATGTCACCGTAGTGCTGTCGAACGCCAAACACATCTAGGCGATCGGCACTACACTAAGAGAATACGAAGCGGTGACAGGAGCAATGATCAACCAGGAAAAGTCGGTGGGCCTGCAGCTCGGTACCTGGAGAGGCAGGTTCATGCCGTCCAACGGCGTCTTCAGGCACTGGACGGACGGACCGGTTAAATTGCTAGGGGTCTGGTTCCGTCCGGACCTCCAGACGGACAAAAATTGGGACGAGGTGACGAGCAGGGTGGCTTCTCTCACCCAGAAATGGGCTGAGAGGAGGTTATCCCTGAAAGGTCGAGCGGAGGTGGCTAACGCGTACATCGCGTCCGTCATCTACTACCGCCTGACCGTCGTGCCTTGTCCTAAGCCTCGCTTCTCTGCGCTGGAGCATTTGCGCTTTCGCTTTCTGTGGAAGGGACGCGCTCCGATGGTCAGGTGGTCCATCTGCTGTCAACACTCGCTACGTGGAGGGCTGGGCATGCCGTGGCTGATGATGCGCAGACACACGATCAGGCTTCGCCATCTCAAACCCCTTCCTCATCACTGATCAGGTGTGGTCGCCGTTTGCTAGACGCGTCTTTCCCCAGCTCGTTTCCTTGACGGAGCTGCAGTGCTGGGTCAAGCGAAGACCGAGATGGAGCGCTTGGAGACTGGAATTTCTTCAGGCACTCACAGCCCTCGACCAGTCGGCCAATGCCATCGATGGAAACTCCACCTCGGCGAGGATTAGTGGAGGTGAAGAGCGACGACGTACTTGGGGAAACTGTAGGCGTCGACGAAAATTAACTAGCCAATCTCTTCGGAAGGACTTTCGGGCCGGGGCCTATGTGGACAACTTCCAGAAATCCCTGGCCTGGTAGTGCTACCGATGAGCTTTGCCAGTTCGGGATAAACTCTACAGGCATGGAGGTGCCGTCAGCCGGGAATGTCCGAGATGCGCGCAGGGCGACGAAACCGTCCTGCACGCACTCGTCCAGTGTCCGAGCATTGCTGACTTGTGGGTTTATGTCGAACACCTGCTGTCACGTGTAGGACGGATCCAGCTATCAGCTGAGTCCATCGTGAGGATTGTCCCGCCCTCTTCCTTTAGCCGGGAATGGCAGGTAGTTTTTATCTGTCTGGTGGCCATGGCGAAAGAGATAGTATGGTGGACACGTTTGAAAGGGCTGAAGACGAGCACTTACCTCTTCGGTGTTGCCCTGATTAACTTTTTCAAATTTCATTTGAAAAGGAAAATCAGGGTAGAGAGGGAAGTGCTCTCTTCCCAGCATTTTGTTGAAAGATGGGTGAGAGAAGCAATATGGCCCGTGTGAATGGGCCTACTCTGAGTATGTGTCTGTAAATTAAAGGTGGAAAACTGGGAGAGGGCACTTGCCCTGGTGGTCAGGGTCACTGTGGCCTTTTAATGGGCTTTCTCCACAAATGTCCCTCGGAAGTCTCCCCCCTATTGGGGAATTTTTCATTGTTATTTTTTATTACATCCTCTGATTTTTTTAGACGCAAAAATGCCCATTTGTACCGTCCTGTATTGTCCTGTACTGTCCTTAATGTCTACTTTATGTAAACCCTTGTGGTTAATAAAGAAAGCATTATTATTATTATTATTATTATTATAGCTGCATTTATCTTGCTTTATGTTCATACGAGTTATCACCAAGTCACAACCAGTGACCTCAAGAGACAACAAAGTCCGCCATGTTCAAGAAACAACATACATACTCACACATGCATCTTTAGGTGTTTAGACTTGTGATGTACTTATATTGACAGAATCTTCCTTAGTATATGGGCAGTTCCCATTAGTACTATCTTTTGTATTTCTCCTATACGCGGGTTTCCTGGGATTTGCGATAAGTAATCATTAGACCCCTTAGGTATCATTCCTAGAGCGCCTACAACCACTGGTATTGCTTTAGTTCTCAATTTCCACATTTTTCCAATTTCTATCCCCAGGTCCTTATACTTGCTCAATTTTTCAAATGTTTATACATTCTTGTCTATTGGAACGGACATATCAATTAGCAGGCATACCCTCTTTTTAAAGTCCTTCAGTATTATATCAAGTCTATTTGCATCTACTTTTCAGTCTGTTTGGATTCTAAAGTTCCACAAGATTGCGATGTGATCTTTTTCAAGTATGGGAGGTGGTTGATGCTCCCACCAATTCTTTTGATGGGGCAGGTCAAAATGCTTACACATTATCCAATGTATGTATTGTGCAGCTCTGTCATGCCTGTTTAGGTATTCGGTTGGAGCTATAGGACTGCACATTGAAATTATATGGTCAATGGTCTCTGGTTGTTTTTTACATACACGGCATAATGGGCTGCATCCATTTTTTATTATGTTGGCTTGGAAATTTTTTGTTGGCAGACACTGATCTTGTGCTGATATAATCAGTCCTTCAGTCTCCGATTTCAGTCCAGAGGATGCCAACCACTGATGGGTTAAAGTTTTGTCAACATCAGGATTGTTAGCTCGTTCTGGGTATTTTCCATACAGAGGCTTTTCTTGCCATTTCTTAGCCAGTTTCTGTAGCAGTTCTTTCTTTGCAGTTACTTTTACCTGCTTTGCTTTTTCTGTGTTTTCCATTTCAGCAGTAAATGGGACTTCTGAAATGTGTAGTCCATTACTGTATCTTTGTGCATCTTTTGTAATGGAGTATGATCTTTTGATGCTTTCGTGCTCCAAAACGAGTTTGATCATCCAATCATGTGATTCCCTTAGATATGTAGATAATCCAATTGTTGCAGTTTTCAACGCAATGTCTAACTGGATTAACCCACGTTCTTTATCCTTTCCCTCACTGTCGAGTGCTTGATTCCGTCTCCTTCACAAACACCTAGATATTTGTAAGTTTCCTCTTGTTCAAGTTCTCTTATCACATTCCCCCGATCAAGATTAATGTCTGAACTTTTCAGCAGCTTTCCTCTGGTGAACGTTGCTTTGGCGCATTTATCTAGTTCAAACTCCATTTTAATGTCATCACTGAACTGCTCCACAGTGGATAATAGCCCTTGCAATTGTTCTTCATTTTTTGCAAATAGTTTCAGGTCATCCATGTAGAACAAGTGATTAATGGTTTTGTCATATACTTTATATCCATGTTTTGTTTCATTGAGCATTTTACTTAATGGTATAAGTGCGATGCAGAATAAAAGCGGTGATAAAGAGTCACCCTGAAAAATTCCACAATTAATATTAACTTCTCCAGCTTCCAGTGATTTTGTTTCACTATTCAAAAGGAGTGTCGTTTTCCATGTCTTCATACTGAATGACAAAAACTTCCTGACAACGGGAGATATTTTGAAAATCTCTAAACATTTTTCAATCCAACTGTGTGGCAAACTATCGAATGCTTTTTTATAATCTATCCAAGCAATTGATAGATGTTTGTGTCTATTATGACAATCTCCCAGTATCATTTTGTTAACCAAAAGCTGATCCTTACAGCCATATGAGCCTCGTTTACACCCTTTCTGCTCAATGGGAAATAGGTCATTTGTTATCAGGTGGTCATATGTATATTCAGTTAGGACTGATGTTAAAATTTTATACATTGTGGTCAAGCAAGTTATCGGTCTGTAATTTTTGGGATTGTTTGTCTCATCATTCTTCGGAAGCAGGAATGTAATGCCGTTAACTAGCCATGATGGTATCTTTTCTGGCTCCTTAACTATTTCATTGTAAAGTTGGGCTAACAGCTCATGAAACTCTGTGAAGGCATTTATCCAAAAATTTTGTATTTTGTCTTTTCCTGGGGATTTCCATTTGTTGGTTTTTCTTAGAGCCAAACGCAACTGTTCAACTGTTATATTTTCCCATATTTGTTCCTCAAGGTGAGCTGTATCTTTCATTTATCTGTCTATCCATGGGGCATGTATATTATGAACTTTTCTTCGGCCCAGATTTTTTTCCAGAATTCTTGCACTTCCTCCTTGGGTGGTATTGATTCAGCAGTTATTGTTGACTTACCAATTTTTCTGTAGAAGTTTCTTTGGTTGTTTTTGAACATATTATTGTCCTTATAGAATCTAGATCGTTTTTCAAAGCGCCTTATACGAGCAGCTTTGGCCGACACTTTTTGCTTGATTATTTCTATCAGCATGTCTATGTCACTTGTTGATTTTATACTGTACTTTCTTTTCAATTTTCTAAGTTTAGTTTGTTTAACATGTTCACCTACTTTATAGTTTGTTAAAATTTCTATGTCAGATCGGAGAAGGTTATTTGGCGATTGATGTTCTCTTGCCAAGTAGATTTCTTGTGGGAATTCCTTTGTTTTTTCATCTTCACTCCACATAAGTGAGTGGTGACTTTAGTCGATGCATAATAGAGATGTTTTAAATCAGTAATGTTTAGTTTGTTTGTGATGATAATGTTTTTGAGAATTATGTTAGTCTTGTGTATTATCTTTTGGTTCTGTTTGGAGTTCTGGATCTTAGGCAGGGTGTCTCGTTCCCCCATGTCAGATTCTCTAATTTTCATCCATTCGATCATAATTTCATCCTTCAAGTTGGCAAGTTCATTCTCATTCGTTTCTTTATCATTTACGATCTAATTGTTTTCATTTGGAGTTTCATCTTGAGCATGCACTCCCTCCCCTTTTTCGATCCTTTCTTTAATTTGTTCTGTTGTCAGTGATTCCGCCCCAACCCTGGGATTCGAAGTGTTACAATTTACCTCGTTTTCACTGACACATGTTTCATTTTCCCTTCGCTGACTTTGTGCTAATAGCTTGATCTGATCAATTTCTATATCAGTTAGTAACTTTTTTTTACAATATTTCTTCGTATATTGGCTAGTTTGTTACTGTCAATATAGCCTCTGTTTTCGGGATGTTTCTTTTTCCAGTTGATATATGTCTGTTCTGTATTCGATGTATTTGATGGGTAGTACATGGTAGTGTAGAAAGCCTCAAGGACTTCTTTATTATCTTCCCTTGACCATTTTTCTCTCTTTTTCTTTGGATTTCTTGGTGGTGAGCATGGAGGGCCAACAGTAGGAGTATTCCGGTTATGGGAGGTCTCCAGCTCCGAAGTGATGGGAAGGTTTGAACCATTAGCTGATTTTTCGACCCCAGTCTGGTTCCTCTCTGAGGGACGCGGCCCTTTTTGACCCGGGTGACGGCCGATCCGGTATGAGATTTTATCATTAGACATTTACTTTATTTTGTCGCGTTTTATCTTTATCCGCCAAAGGGTAATCCTTTCGTGTTACCACTTCTAGGACGAGTCTCAACCAAGACTAGAGGGGTCGTCCTCCCCTAGAGACACGGCTATTCCCCGCCGGCCGCCATCCCGGTATTTCTCTGTCACGGGGTTTTCTTTTTTGTTGTTTTTTAAATTGTTATTATCATGAGTGGTTCCTTAATGTGAGCATTGCGTGGCTTAAGAATGAAATTATTTTAGAATTAAATTATTTTATTATTATTATTATTATTATTATTATTATTATTATTATTATTATTATTATTATTATTATTGTTGTTGTTGTTGTTGTTATTGTTGTTGTTGTTGTTGTTGTTGTTGTTGTTGTTGTTGTTGTTGTTGTTGTTGGTGGTGGTAGTATCGGTAGAGGGTCGGACACCATGTTTGTAGCAGAGTTACCGCCCTTTACGGTCTGAGTTCACATCCCACCGAGGCCAACTTTGCTTTTCATCCTTACGGGGACGATAAAATAAAGCACCAGTAATTCACTGGATCAATTGCTGGCCTTGTGCCCAAATTAGAATATATATATATATATATATATATATATATATATATATATATATATGTGTGTGTGTGTGTGTGTGTGTGTGTGTGTGTGTGTGTGTGTGTATGTGTATCAGTGTGCGTCTAAAGAAACCAACCAAGGGTAAAAACTTATTTAGTCAGTTAACACAAATTGTTTGGAAAATTATATACATACATGCACACCTGATTCATGCATACATATAAACGGTCAACTACATACGAACAATTTTAAATGCAAGCATATACAAATTTGAGCATATGAGTAAAACAAACCGTGGTATATAAAGATATCTGTTCCCTTTCTAGATATTTCCTCAGCACTGTTTTGCAGTATCAAATACATGAGACGATTTGTCAAGCTACTGGAAGAAATGTTCCTGTTCAAAATTGTGACATCGCTGGTTCTAAACAGGCTGGTGCTAAACTTTTGTAAGTAAAATATATTTGGTAATATATAATATACATATATATAGTTCCAAGCATGACTGTGTTGTTACGGAATTCGCTTTTGCAACAACGTGGTTATGCGTCCAATCCTGATTCATGGTACAATGACCCACTTTCCCATTACCTCGGGTTGACCAATACTTTGTGAGTTGAATTTAATAGGCAGAAAACTCTATATATATACAGGGTTTCTCAAAAAATGTATACACACTTTGATTGCCTGTCCAGGCAATATCTATTAGAAAGCTGTTGAAACGTGGATACATTTTTGGGGACACCCTGTATATATATATATATATATATATATATATATATATATATATATATATATATATATATATATATATCAGAGAAGAGAAATAGGACGAATGTAAACAGTTACAAAAGAATTTAATCCACGTATTAACAATTGTTTCATCAGAATTTCACTCCATTATTGCTACACTATGCTTCATACAACAAGCTTCATAAAGACATGGATACCTTTCTAAACAAGCTGCGCACCACTAACGGGATTATTGTCAAAGCGGAGAAAACATCTAACGTGTACACAATGGACATTAATACTTACCACGACCTTATACGGAAGGACTTACATAAAAAATATAAGAAATCCATTAACAAAGCACTACTTAACATCAACAAACAAGCACACCATAGTCAAAAGTCTAGAACTTGAAGATAGAACTGAGCCCATGACAACTTGCACCCCCACCTTTAATCTTAAGGACCACAAATTAGATTTCCTAGATAAACCCACTATTAGATTAATATGCCCATCTAAGTCAGACATAGGTAAAATTAGCAAGCATATTTTAGATAGAATAATAATACAATTAAGGAATAAACTAGTTATTAAACTTTGGGACAATACTAGCGACACAATTAAATGGTTTAATAGTATAGATAACAAAAATACCTCTAACTTTATACAATTCGACATTAATGACTATTACTCCTCCATATCACCCGATACTCTAAACAAGGCACTAGAATTTGCGAAAGCCAACTCTGACTTAACCGACGACGAAATAAACATTATCCTAGCAGCTAGAAAGACGATAATTAAATTTGAAAATAACTTTTGGATACGTAAGGATAGAATAGATAACTTTGACATAACTATGGGTGCTAATGACTCAGCACAAGTTACGGATATTGTTGGTATATACATAGTCCACACCTTACATAATAAAGTTAGTTACCTTCAAGGTGGAATATATAGAGATGACGCTCTCCTATTAGTTAAAAACATGAATAAACAAAACATAGAGCGAACCCGTAAGAGCATTAGAAGAACCCTAGATAGCCTTGGCCTTAAAATCACCTACGAATATAGTACCAAAGTAGTTAACTTCCTAGATGCCAACTTCAACCTCAACACCCAAATTTTCACACCCTTTCACAAAAACAATGAGAACCTCACCTACATCCACACTAGCTCTAACCACCCACTATCTATTATAAGGTCCGTGCCACATAGTATATCACTTAGAATATCCCGCCTCTCATCTGACCAACAAATATTCGATCAACACGCTGAATACTACAACACTGCATTAGAACGGGCTGGCCACACCGACAAACTAGAATACATGGACCGACACAACCATAAAACACATAACCACAGACACGCCAAACGCCCCCACAAACACCCGCACACACGCACCTAGACCCCCTAATACTAACCACACCACAAATACAACAGCAACATCAAAGCAAAACAGAACACGGAGTAGATCTTACATTTGGTATAATCCTATTTTTAACTCTTCTATTAGCTCTAACTTACCTTCCACATTCTACAAAATTATAAAAAAACACTTTCCAAATTCACATAAATATAGTAGTATACTTAATACCAAAACAATTAGACTATCTTATTCCACTGCACCAAACCTAGACGCACACATTAACATGCTCAACGCCAAAAAACTCCGTAACAACAACACCCCAATCACTCAACACAATAATACACCTAATACACAACGACCCACTAACAATCAGTATGCAAAAAACACACTCACACACACATCCCAGCCCATCTATAACTCCACCACTACCCATAACAGAAATTGTAATTGCCACCTTCCAGAGACTTGTCCATTGCCACCTTCCAGAGACTTGTCCATTGAATAACGAATGT
Source organism: Eledone cirrhosa (assembly GCA_964016885.1). NCBI lineage: Eukaryota > Metazoa > Mollusca > Cephalopoda > Octopoda > Eledonidae > Eledone > Eledone cirrhosa. The sequence goes on from OZ024743.1 coordinate 350,024,633, forward strand.
TTGCATTCAAACCTAGTGTACAGGTGCCGGTTGAGTCGGGCAACCAAACCTGGTACTACATAGGCAGCACTGCAAACACCTTCAAAACTCGTTGGTACACGCATCGTTACGCAATAAAGCGCCACCAACACCGTTACGTAACGACTCTCGCCGACAAAATTTGGCACTTAAAAGGGAGTAACCGACAATACACCCTTAAATGGACCAAACTCTCACATGCTCCTCCATACCGGAGTGGGATGAAAACGTGCCCGTTGTGTAATAATGAGCTCTTCCATATCCTAAGCTCAAGCCACCAACTACTCAACAACAAAATTGAAAGGTCAATTTTTTGCCAGCATAAACTGAAAGCGAAATTCTCACACTTCAAACCTTCAACCAAATCTTAACACTACCTATCTTTCTACCCTAAATAACAATTCTACACCCCTAAAAATAGACTATATATGAAATTTAATACTTTCTTCCTTCATCTGTTCTCTGGTAAGACTTTCGCCTGTCCACTTCCAAATGCCTCTTAAAATTCTATCATCCTTCTCTCTCCCTCTACTCATCACAACTCTTAGCACACAACCCTCCTCCCCCTCCCTATACAAATCCTCTCACACCACACTATCTCTTTCTTTCCCTACCTCCATCCCTTTCTCTCTCTCTCTCTCTCTCTCTCTCTCTCTCTCTCTCTCTCTCTCTCTCTCTCTCTCTCCCTCTCTTTTGCCCCTCTCTCTCTCTATTCCTCTATCTTACACTACTACCCCTTATTTCAATTCATAAGGTCATTCCAACTTTGTATTTTGAAAATTCGGATGCTACAGTATCTTTCTTGATTGCCTATTATAACATAGTGTAGCAATAATGGAGTGAAATTCTGATGAAACAATTGTTAATACGTGGATTAAATTCTTTTGTAACTGTTTACCTTCGTCCTATTTCTCTTCTTTGATTACACTCCTCGTTTGTTCGTGTTTCCACTACAGAATCCCTACCAACCTGTCGAGTCACCTTAACGTATGTTGAGAACTTTCCTCACAACTTGTTCTACCAAGCTTTGGAATACTCCTAATAACTGAATGTATATATATATATATATATATATATATATATAAAATTTCAGGTTATCAATAATGTAGTGATAATATATCGTTACGTTAGAGATGAACAGCGTACGTGCAGGTTTGCTCAACGAGTATAAATTATATTCCGGAGAAATGTAGAAAGGATGAATATAAAATGAAAGTGCTTTTGTTAAAAAAGGAATCTATTAGGTATTGACATATGTTTCTGTAACAGACCGAATACCTATGTATCGCTGCTTGCGTAATCATATAATGTTAGCAAGTATTCGATAGCAAATGTATAATCAGTTGTCACTTCTTCAGAGATTTTGGATAAACTGGATAAAATCAGAAAAATTGAAGTATTTATATTAGTAAAAGAGGAAGGAACAGAGGGGATAGAATATGACAGATGGTAAAATAATTTACTGCTAAACAAGTATATAATGGGTTTTTAATGAGAATACCATGAGTAAATCTAAATAAGAATTTTGGGAGTGCCAATTTTAATCTCTACTTGACCAACTGGACAGTGGACAGGGCTGGTCATTTGGTGCAGTAGTATTAATTATAAAGTGTCAATTGGGGAAGGGGGAGATTTCGATTGCTACTAAATAACATCAATGCTAGTAGTCAGCTGGTATTTGCACTAGGGAATTGAATCAAGAAATCAGAAATCTCATTTTATCTATAGCAGTTTGTATTAAAAGGTAAATAATAGAAGAGTTGATAGAATTAAGACTAATAAAGAATGTTCATATCTATTTTGACAATCAAACGGGGATAGAGACAGGCGTTCAATCCTGGTAGTATTTATAATATGAAAATGTATATTTTAAGCGATGGTTACAGTATAACGATCGCTCTATTCTGTTATTTAATAAAATGTTTTTGGATTTCATAATACAAAATAATTCTACATTACATAATTTACAAAATTCCTGTCCATTGGAATATGGGGGGGGGGGGGGGGGCAGTCGCTATTATATCCCATTTTAGGTGAAATTGTTGGTTATTTTCACGCAGCTGCCAAGCCTTGTCTGCGAGTGTTGTTACATAACGCTGGTTTTCATGTTTTATCGAATAACGATGTCTATAAAGGCGTGATTTGAAGGAGGTGGCTGTAGATCCCACATAGTACCACTTCTGTCTATCCGATTCGATAGTACATTTGTATACGATGTTGCGTTCAAGACACTGATTGTTCAACGGACACATTCCTGGTTGGACACAGTTGCAATTACAATTTTGCGTTGTTGTATTGCCATGGATGGGTTGATGAGGTTGCTTATGTAGGACAGGATGTTGTTTGTTGTTTTGTGATGTTATAGCTAATGTTTTACGTGTATTGTTATGTGTTGGAAGGCGTTTATACAACCGTTTTGCGTTAAGCATTTTTATATGTTGTTCAATGTTAGGGGCGGTTGAATATGAAAGTCGAATGGTGTTAGGGTTTAAGATTTTATTATATTTATGTGATGTTGGAAAGTGTTTTCTAACTAATCGAAAGAATTTTGAGGGTAGATTGGTTTTAATAGATTTGTTATAGACCGGGTTGTACCAGATATACTCCTTACATCGCCTTCTGTTTGGTGGTGTGCGACTATTATTGTGTCTATTATATATTTGCTAATTTTACCTATATCAGATTTAGAGGGGCATCAAATTTACAAAACGTAAGAACAATAAACTACAGAATGACATCACGGCACTGCTCAATAATCTAAAAAACGTCAATGGAATTATTGTTAGAGCAGACAAAACATCAAACGTATATACCATGGATGTGGACACTTACAATAACTTCATCCGTAAGGAATTGCATAAAAAATACAGGAAAACTAATGAAGCCACACTTAAAAACATCAACAACTCGGCATGTGATATTGTTAAAAAACTTTGTATTGACGATAGAACGCAACCCTTAACACCAGCTATACCATCCTTCAACCTGAAGGACCACAAGGTAAACTTCGATACTAACCCTAATATTAGACTTATATGCCCCTCTAAATCTGATATAGGTAAAATTAGCAAATATATACTAGACAGAATTATCCCCCAAGTTAAGGTTAAAGTAGAGATTAAACTATGGGGTAACACTCATGAAGCAATAAGATGGTTTAACAACATTACTGATAAGAAAAAATCAAAATTTATTCAGTTTGATATTGATGAATATTATTCCTCAATTTCACCTGATACTCTACATGAAGCTCTTTCGTTCGCTAAGGATAATTCCGACCTTACGGATGCTGAAATTAAAATTATTATGGAAGCGAGAAAAACTATAGTTAAATTCGATGATAGCTACTGGGTTCGCAAAGATAGACCTTCTAATTTTGATATCACTATGGGTTCTAATGATTCGGCGGAAGTAACAGATCTTGTGGGAATTTATATCACCCACAGATTACAAGGAAAATTCAAGGATCTCCACGGTGGAATTTACCGTGACGATGCGCTCCTATTAGTTAAGCATATGAATAACCAGAATTTAGAAAGGATGCGTAAAAATATCAGAAAACTTTTTAAAGAACTAGGATTAAATATTACATTTGAATATAACCTCAAAGAGGTCAATTTCCTTGATGTTACTTTCAATCTCAATACAGATACGATTAAACCGTTCCATAAACTAAATGAGAACCTTAAATATGTAAATACGAGTTCTAACCATCCACTCTCTATAATTAAATCCATCCCTAGAAATGTTTCTCTTAGAATCTCCCGCCTATCGTCCAACCAACAAACCTTCAAAGAACATGCCGAGTATTATGATGATGCACTTAGGAAAGCCGGTTACCTAGATAATATAGAGTATATAGTCAATGATCACCAAAACACCCAAAATAAATCACATAGGAGTAGAAATAGCACAGAATCACCACCATACATACACTACCGCAATAGACACAATAATAGTCGCACACCACCAAACAGAAGGCAATGTAAGGAGTATATCTGGTACAACCCGGTCTATAACAAATCTATTAAAACCAATCTACCCTCAAAATTCTTTCGATTAGTTAGAAAACACTTTCCAACATCACATAAATATAATAAAATCTTAAACCCTAACACCATTCGACTTTCATATTCAACCGCCCCTAATATTGAACAACATATAAAAATGCTTAACGCAAAACGGTTGTATAAACGCCTTCCAACACATAACAATACACGTAAAACATTAGCTATAACATCACAAAACAACAAACAACATCCTGTCCTACATAAGTAACCTCATCAACCCATCCATGGCAATACAACAACGCAAAATTGTAATTGCAACTGTGTCCAACCAGGAATGTGTCCGTTGAACAATCAGTGTCTTGAACACAACATCGTATACAAATGTACTATCGAATCGGATAGACAGAAGTTGTACTATGTGGGATCTACAGCCACCTCCTTCAAATCACGCCTTTATAGACATCGTTATTCGATAAAACCTGAAAACCAGCGTTATGTAACAACACTCGCAGACAAGGCTTGGCAGCTGCGTGAAAATA
>OZ024743.1:350031699-350046699 GCA_964016885.1 Eledone cirrhosa
ATTTTTCTTTTATAAATAAATATTGATATACCCTTAAAAAATGCAACCATTCTGGTTGGAATCTCCAATAATTTGTTGAGCGCTTTATATCAGTTATAAAATATATTTTGCTTGTTGTATCCCAACAAATTAAATATAACCTCTACATATATATATATATATATATATATATATATATATATATATATATATATATATATATATATATATATATATATATATAAATGAAAGGTATAGAAATTGTTGTAGCGAGATGCTAACAGTATTCCACAACATATATGCGACTATAGCATCAAAATGGGAAAAATAGTTAACGTAAGATGTGGGAAAAATAATTCAAGCTCATCTCAAAGAGAGTCAGGATATAAATTTATCCACAGAATTTAGTGAAATCCATGGAAAAATCAATGGAGCCTTAACTCATGATAAAATAAAGTCTAAAATACTCATCCTTCAATTTGGAAAAACTTCAAGTGCTCTGTATAGTCTTAAAGACTATTTCATGAAAACTTTCAGTGGAGATGGTCCCGGTTGGATTTCAATCGTCAGCAGAGCTCAACTCGATAACCAGGATTCTCACAGATTTATATGCCAAAAAGGGAATTTTAAAACTGGCTAGTTCACCATCATGCGTGATTATGAAAAACGCACATGAGGAAAGACAGAGCTAGTGACGTCAGAATGAGGCGAATGTTTGTTTACAAGAAACAACAGTCAAATACATTCCGAAAAAAACTCAACAAAAGGAATTCAGCAAAAAGCAATATTATCGCAGTTTTTATTAAAAAAACCGGGATTAGTCACAAATAATTTAAGCACTCTATGAAAAAAATCCGAGTATAAATATATAAATGAAAGGTATAGAAATTGTTGTAGCGAGAAGCTAACAGTATTCCATAACATATATGCGACTATAGCGTCAAAATGGGAAAAATAGTTAACGTAAGATGGGGGAAAAATAATTCAAACTCATAGCTAAAATAGTAATAGTTTAATAGATTGAATCTAATAGATCAAATAATACTACTATCATATTTATTCGTTTATCCATATATTTCAAAAACCGTCCTAAGGCTCAGAAAATTACTAGCACCATCATGGACTAGAGTCAGAAGAAGCTGTTGGTAATTGTCGATTATGTATTTACTTTAAGCTTGATGTTAGCTTTTGCCACATGAATTCGTCAATCGGCCCCAAATTCTAATTGTCTAATCCAACAGTTAATTTCATGTTCCTAATTCAATATAGACCTTCACACTTTTCTAGATGAACATAGTTCCGACCCAGTTAGTCAAGATAAACATCATTGTTTTGTTTTTTATTGTGTAATTCTTACAAGCAAACATAAAGTATAAGTTGCTTTTACTCCTCATATACAGCTCACTCTATTTAGACCTCAGATATCTCAAAGAAAGACTGAAATCGATATAACGTTTTTTCACCTACCAAACTACTCATCTGCTTAATTGAAACAAGATTATTACTGATTATTATTGTAATTGTCGTCACTTTCTTATGGTGGATGTTATTGTTGATTAAAGAGGTCATTATTTTGACATATTTTTTTACAGAGATTTCATGGAACTCGGCTCCAGTCTTCCCTGGACACAGTCTCTGAAGCGTCTGACGGAAACGGCAACGATTTCATCTCGGCCAATTTTGGATTATTTCCATCCTTTATACGAATGGTTGAAAAACAGCAATGATGAATTGGCAATCGGTGATTTGAAGCAACAAAGGAAATCTGTTTGATACACTATATACTATTGCAATAAATGATGAATAGGACGTTTAATTTTGCTAGAACTGAGATCAATCCTCTTTCAAACAAAACCGCAGTAAAATATATATAGATATATATGGGTTTTTTTTATTCTGACATAAATGGCGACAGATTTGTTCATAACCATTTTGCAGAATATGAGTTGCATATGAAGTATTTATTCAAGCCTCACATACATACATTTATACGTACTTACAAACATAATACATAAATACATGCATATGTACATGCATACATACATGCATACATACATGCACACATATATGCACGCATACATAAATACATCATACATATATTATGCATACATACATGCATACATAAATACATACATACACATACATACATACATACATATATACATACATACATACATACATCATACATATATCATACACACATACATCATACATGCATCATACATACATCATACATATATCATACACACATACATACATACATACATACATACATAAATACATACATACATACATACATACATACATACATACATACATACATACATACATACATGCATGCATGTATGTATGTATGCATACATACATACATACATACATACATACATACATACATACATACATACATACATACATACATACATACATACATACATACATACATACATACATACATACATACATACATACCGGCAAATACAAACAAGAACGAATCTATAATAGGATGGCGATGCCTAATTATATTGTTACTCTTAAAAATAAAAATAAAATATCAGTTTGGATTTCATGTTTTGAAAGTCTTCGTTTATTGAAATTACTTTTGCAACAATAACAAGAAAAGCTGTAATAACAATAAATATTACAACCGCAGTGCAACATCATTATGTATTTTGAATAAAATCACCCAGTGAAGAGGAAATTCTTCTATGTTGCTATTTCTACCTTACTTTGTGAAACAGTATTCTCAATATTCATTGAGATATTTTCGTGCCTTGTCAAATAAATATAGTAGTGAGTTATGTGATGAATATAATGTAACGTTAGGAAGATATATAATTACTCTATAAATATAGTTAATGTCAAACTATGGTCGATTCTTAGATGTAGTCATAGTATATATGACTTGTATAGTTTTACAGTATGTATCTAGTCCCCATATCAATACAATATAATGTCCCAATGACACAGGGTAACATTGAACAAATGTATTCTCGATGTGGATATATTCACAACTTCAACAATTTACAGAATAGATCTATCTACAGTGTATTGATGGAGTATAGATATAGCCACAGTCTAGATATATTTAATCTATGTAAAAATTTCCATGGTATTATTTCAAATTGGCTTAGCAGGAATTTCGCTTTTTACTAAAAAAAACCCAAATGGTCGGGTAAATACGAATAAGACTATACTTATTAAACTTGTAGCAATTCATTACATCTTCCTCTGTAAAGCAAAATTCATTCTGTAAGCAATTTGGATGCCGAGGCTGTCTCCTTTGCCTTTCATGTCAAGAATGTCATTAAGGCTAAAGATTTTTTTTCATTGCGAGTGTGATTTTGATGCATCAAAAATTGTTTGGCTGATTACATTAAACATTTTTAATATCACTTAATATTAGAACTACACCCAAGAACCAGATAGGATTGCTAAGTTGGGCGACGGATGAAATCTACCACTCATCTAGGGCACAGCAAGATTTCAACATTCCAAGTGCCCAAACGATTCGGCCAATCTACTACTTTAGACTGATGATGTATTCATCGATCCAGGAACGTAAGGAGGCAAAATAAATTCGGGAGCGGTAATTAGTGCCATGCTTCAATGCCACCATCATTTGGACTCAAATTTTACATCTTAATAAAGACAATCACTTCATCAGTTTCAGCTTTAATAACTTTAAGCTGAAAGGAATTGCAGGTGAAAGTTAATTGCTGACGTGCCTTCTCCTATGTGTAAAGAAATGTTTGTTATTGCAAAGTGGGTCACCATTGAGAACGATAGTGTGTAACATGAACGGCAACTCCAGCTACAGCTTCAATAGTAACAATACTTAGGTGCTCTATTTAAAAGGTTATATATGGGTCTGCAACCTGTCCTGGGAGGCGTGGGAAGGACGCACAACGATTGCGTATCCCGAGACCCCAAAATAGTGTCCGGAATGGAGCAAACCAATTGCAGCCAGGAACATCACAATCCTTACAGGTAAGGAGTAGGAACTAGTGGAGGAGGCTGGATGCTACCGGTTAGATATAGTCGGGTTTCCTCAACAAAGTTCCGTATCTCTGACACTGTAGATTTGGATGGAAGATAGAAACTCTACTATTCAGGTAGAGCGCCAGAGATGACTGCATAGGCGGGAGTGGGAATACTCACATGGCTCCAGCTGTCAGAGTGTGTTATGGACTGGATCCCACTAGGAGGGAAGATTTGATCCGTGAAGCTTAGGCTGAAAGATAGGTCTCTGTGGGTGGTGCAAGTTCATGCATCAAACAAACCTTGATGAAGTCACTGCAGCGTTAGATGAAATTAAGACTGAGTAATGTACCCTGATGGGACACATTAATGCACATGTTGGCACTGACAACCTGACATGGAAAGGATTGATTGGAAGGAATGCTGACACCGATCTAAATACGAATGAAGAGGCCTTATTATACTTCTGGTCTATCAATGGTCCCTCTATTATAAACATCTTCTTCCAGCAGAGAGACATCCATGAATATATATGGGATAAAGGGAATCAGGGACAGAGATCAATAATTGATTTTGTTTTTGTTTCTGATCTCTCTTTGATTCTGTCCTGGATGTTCATGAGAAGAGAGGGGCTGAGTGAGTTGTGAACTGATTACCATCTAGTTATCTGCAACTTGAGATTACTGAAAATCAAAGAAGCTCAGAAAATTGGCAGATCCAGGGGTGATGATGGATAAGGTAGTCTGAACCAGGTATGCAGATACTAATACATCCAAATGTAGAGAACTTCCTGGGAAAACTGTGGCCGTTGAGACAGAGCGGAGATTGTGCAGCTCAATAGTTTCTGCTTCAGCTGTTGGGAGAAAGGAGCTTGGTGTGGTGCCAGATGGCAGGAGGACCCCGTGGTTCAATCAAGAAGTCAAAGATGCTATCCAAGCAAAGATTGTAGCCTACAAAACTTGACTTGGAAATAACTCATTCTCCGAATTGAGAGATATACAGCTCCGATATTATGGACATGTGGTTAGAATGACTCAGGAAAGAATCTCTGGAGAGATTTTACGGGCAAAAACCAACGGGCAGGAGATCCCAGCGGTAGACTCTGAGCATGATGGTTGGATAACATCTATGGGCTTGGCTTGCCTCGCTTCGGGAATCCAGCCAGATCTATTGTAGACGGTTGCTTCTGACAGGACCCGCTGGAAGGAGTGTCTGAGAACTCTGACCCCATGACCCTCTCAGGAATAAGTGGGCGAAGAAGATCTATTGGAGCTATTCAACAGGCAGTGTTCGCTTCGACAAATGTTTCCCTTGACGCTACTTCTATAAGTTTGGACTCTGAACATTTGCTAAAAGTGTTCTATGATAGACGGGGATCTCGTTCAAAACATAGCATAGAAAGTAGCTGCCTTCATACACATTTATTATTAAATTTATTAGTTATTAAATTTATTAAATTTATTATTTATTAAATTGAACTTTTCGGTCGGCGGATTGACAGTATTGGTAGAGCATCGGAGCGAATTCTTTGCGACATTTAGTTATGATTTTCTACCTTCTGAGTTCAAATTTTACCGAAGTCAACTTTGCACTTCATCTTTCTGGTCTCGATAAAATAAAGTACCTGTTAAGAGCTAACGTCATTACCATTGACTTGCTGCTTTCCTGAAATTGCTGGCTTTGTGACAATCTTAGAAGGAATTATTTGGAAAGTCTGCGAAAGAGTCAACCCATCTAACACAATGACTAGAGATTCTACAGATATAATCTGGTATTGTATTCAAATCCCGCCGAGATCAACTGAGCCTTTCATCATTCCGGTATCAGTCGATAAGTTAAAATACCAGTTAAATACTGGCGTCAGTATAATCGAATTTCCTTTTTACCCTAAAATGATGGCCTTGTAACAATGCTAGAAAGCATTATTAAATTGTGCTCTAATTAGCTTAAGTATACTATAAATTTGTATCTGTATAGAAACAGTGCAGGATTTAATCAAAACTGAAAGAAAAGTGTATGCAAACACACACATTTATATGTGTAATGTCTTGGTCACGTACATCTTTGTAGACTAAAAAGATGAACAGCTTGAGTTTCACTTCTTTATAATCATCTCTCCGAATCCACAGTTAAATAGGCAACTAATTGATATGCCAATTTGCATGTTATTACTGCTTTCGATGGTAACTAATTCAATTATATATTAAATTATGTAATGAGCAGCTGAATCATATTATAAGAAGTACAGGATTTAATCAATGCTTCAAAAATGTGTATATAAAACACAGACATGTTCCCATAATTCTCGAGTAAGTTGTTGGAGCGCCGTATGGGTATACAGCGTTTCTAGAACATTTTAAAATCTGACGGAGCCCGTAACTCTCTAAGGTCGGAATTCAGCAAATTTCTTCTAGAGAAAGATAGAAGAATGAGAGAATGAAAGTGAGAAAGAGATATAGAGGAAGAATCGACCCCAATACTAGACTGGTACATTTTTATTGATCTTGAATGGATGAAAGGCTAAGTTTACTTCGGCGAGATTTGACCTCGGAGAGTAGAGAGCCAAAACGAATACCGCAAAGCATTCTATCCGTTGTTCTAATGATTGCCAATTCGCTGCCTACACGTATATATATATGAATATGTAAACATATAAAGAAGTTTAATAAAATATGCAAACTGGCACATCTCCGCTGTTATTGGCACATTTGATGGGTTTATTAGGTTGTTAAGTACATATTTCTCTGTTGATTAAGCTATTTGTGTTTTAAATCTTGGAGAAATACGTAAATAAGTGTTTTTTTACTAATTTACTTAAATACATGCGTGCGTTTACGTACATATTTCTTGCAGCTTCAGTAAAATCCAATATTGTATCTTTACAGATACAAGTTTACGAATTTCTTATCACCTTTTATAGTTCCTGACATAACTAATTCCAATTATTGGCCTCTAAACTTTAGAAATTTATTATATTGCCAAAGAAGTGAGGATGAACCAACTCAAGTTGATTTGTTTGTATTTGGAAACCTGAAGAGCTAATCTTTGGTTGAGACGAGGACTGGTTTCTGTCCAATGTACAGATAAATAGGGACTGGAGCAAGATGACAGCCAGGATCACCAATCCCACTGAGAAATGGGTTAATCTATTCTTGAAACGTTAGGTATAAATAGTTAATAACTAATTTCTTTTTCGTACCATTTAACTACCGTAAACTTTCTTGAGTAACGTCAGGTGACGGATGAATTATGGTTAGTTCTTAAATGTTAGAAACATCAATAATAAAGATAGAAGATAAACCTCCGTCGGTTTAGACGATGGAATGGCATACTTATGAGATTAACGTCAAAGTGACTGAGTATTCTACTGAAACGTGTATCTTTAAGGCACAACAATATGTGACAGGTGTGCACCTTTAGATTACAGGTACAATCCAAACAGTTTACGCCTATCCACACAAAGCTTGAGGCAACAATACAAACGTAATGTCTGATTAATGAAAATATGCAGGCGGAAACTGCTTGGAGGCTCGTGCCATGATAAGTCTCTATGAGAATTACGTTAAGGATACACGTGTTCATGAAATGTTCAGCCAGTTACATTTTAATTTCATGGGTAGGTTTTTCTTTTGATTGAAAACAGAACTTCTCGTCGATCTGATGCAAGTCCAGTCTACTCATGCTTCTGATAGCAATGTAGCTTAATTACAGGTTCTAGGTGAACTCTACTACCTTCTAGGATGTACAAAAGAAACAAGGAATCGGACGGCCATCGCTAAAGTACTGTTCTCTACAATTATGTAAAACATCTGTTGTAGGAAGGAATCGATTATTATCTGAATTAATGAGGAAGATTGCTCATTCGATTTCCCTTTATCTGTCAGGGGAAAACATCTGACTTGCTCCTCAAAATCTTGAAGATATTAATTTGATTAAAATAACAGGAAGAAGGACTGGTAATATTCCTTTACAGTTTTATTGTTGCAAAGACACTATATATATCTTTCAATGGCTTGGTTACGTAAGATCCTGGTGACGTCATTAGGTTAGAATTGCATAATTAGGGGATCAGTAAAGGAATTGCGGCAAACACGAACAGAGAATAGAGAAAATATGGGAAATATTTGATAAGGAGATGGCCTGCAAAATAGGTGTTATTTTTGCTGCAGACCATCGCCGAAATTTTAAAGAAACATTACCAAACTGGCTTCCTGTTATTTTAATCAAATTAATATTTAACTCCATTCCGACACCAGCCATGGGATTCAACATCAACGATGGATAAGTTGCGTAACGTAGAGTCCTTTTCCTACTTATACCACATGATTAACTAAACTGAATGACCAGTTCTATCCAGAGGTGAACAACCAAACATAATATTTTATTATTCAGTTGGGCATAGATATGTATAATTTAGAAACATTGCATACAGGAATACTTTGACAACGGCCAAACAGCCAGAAACAGCTGTCAGTTTCTTCCCCCTTTATTCTGCCGAAACAAGGTAGCCAGTCATCACCTTCGATATTCATAGCTAAAGGCTTTCAAATGTTTATTCGTAAACATATCGTATATTATTCGATATACAAACTTTACAAACATTTATACAGCTTTGTTTGAGCGAACATAATATTTCCCTCTCCCCGCTCTCTCACTCTCTCTCTCTCTCTCTCTATATATATATATATATATATATATATGCATACACACTCACACACATATATATATATATAAACACACATATATATATACACATATATATACACACACACATATATATATATATATATATATATATATATATATATATATATATATATATATATTATTATTATTATTTATTATTCTCTACATTCCTTACATCAAACTAAAATATGTTGACAATCTTTTAATAATGTCTTCCTTGCGAAATTTGTGGTCTTGTTTTGCTTAACTAATGAATATATATATATATATATATATATATATATATATTTTAGTATATGTTGGTTGTATACCAATACGTTAGTATGCAGATTGGAGCACTCGACGAAGTGCGCAGGTTGGTTTTGTTACTCCGGAGTAATGTAAAATAAAATAAAATAAAATAAATAAGTCAACTATTTAAAATTTGGCTTTGTTTATTACTGCTATATATATTTCGGTGACAGTCCGAATTAGTGTGGTAGAGACGAGTACACATGTTGTTGAGGTGTTTAACTTTGTCAATACTCAATGAAACTACAACCCAACCAGGAACTGGGCATATCAGAGTATTGACAAAGTTAAACATGTGTACTCGTCTCTACCACACTAATTCGGAATGCCTGAAGAGGTCACAGCCAAAGATGGCTATCACCGAAATATATATAGCAGTAATAAACGAAGCCAAATTTTAAACATTTGACTTATTTATTTTATTTTATTTTATATATCTATATATATCTATATATATATATATATATACATATATATATTCCACAATAACTTCCTTTAAGAAATACAAGGGAATTTACATTTTAACCATTCTGCTCTGAGGAAACGGTAGAAACAGCATTTGAAAATTGAGTTTCTGCAAATAATTACAAATAATTACCAATTTGCACATAGCATGGCTAGTCTGTATAACTAATGTTGAAACATTTGTAAGCACTCGGAATAAATTACCTTTTTTATGATGTCTACCTGTTATTATTCATTCTTTATATATATATATACATATATATATATATATATATATATTTATATATATATATATATATATATATATATATATATATATATATATATATATATATATATATATATATATATGTATGTATGTATATATATATATACATACACAGTGGGTAACCAAGACTGCACCACTATATATATACATAAATGTATATATATATGTGTGGGGGGGGGGGGTGTAAAAGTTAAACAGAAATAACAAAACAAACGATAGAGTACATAGAAGACATATATTAGTTTAACGCTTGAAATAGCAGGAAAAGACTCATAACGTTTCGGACACTAGTCATTGATAAGAAGATAGAGTTCGATATAGAAGATAAATAGCAAGTAAAACGTGATAAGAGGAAGGAACGAGCAAAATATTGGGGGAAAAGGGAAGAGAAAAACACACGGGCGCTTATTAAATTTTGCTAATCTATCTCCGGCGAATTTTTATTGTACGGGATTCATATCGATACAGCAGCTGGAGAATCTAATAATTATTTTATTTTACATTAAAAATACATTATATGTGACAAAAAAAAAGAACATTACAAGAAATCCCATATTTACGAACATACACTATACAATTAGTGATTTCCCCACCACCGTTGATTCCAACCCCTCTGCTGATGAGAATTTAAGCAAATGTCCACCCACCTACTTATTCCAACTCCCCTATTATTTGGGACACGAGATTATATATATATATATATATATAGTAATAATAATAAATTTGAAGACTAAAATCCAAACAGAGCTCGATAAGGATAAATATATATCAAATATATAAGAGAACCGTAGAGCAAGTTTCAGAAGATCCCGTTAAGGGTGAAAGCAGCGATTCTTTGCTTAAACTTTAATCTGTTATTTTAATAAATATATATATATATATATATATATATATATATATATATATATATATATATATATGTGTGTGTGTGTGTATGCGTGTGCGTTTAAGTATGTATGCATGTGTGTTCAACGTATTTTGAAATTGTGAAATATGTTTGTTATAAATTAGAGGTGATGATGATGATGATGATGATGATGATGATGATGATGATGATGATAACTAGGAGGAGGAATAAGATGGAATGTCTCTAATAATCTTATGCAATACCCAATTATCGGTAAACGTCTATCCTACATCTAAGATTATAATTAAAATTTCAAGGGAAGAAACTCCTGACATACATTTAGTTTCCAAGGGAAATAAATCTTAACAAATTATGACTGGAGGCTAATTGGCAAAGTCATTAGAAATATTATTCGCGATTTTTGTGATAAGCCTTGCTATGTTTGATCTGGTTCTTTGCGATCTGTGTTCAACCCTCACTTTTTTCCATCTTGGGTTGTAGACGTAATCCGTCGTCCACTTTAAGAACATCAGCTCTTGAGAACGATTAGTGGAGTCGACAATGTTACAGGCATGTGGACCATGTTTCCGGTTTGAGTATATCTTCCTGCTCTCCTATCAGTTTCAGATTACTTACAAAGGATCATGAGCACTGGCTTAACCACCCACATACAAACTTGACTAAACATTTTAAAAATCCCGTTTCATGAGGAACAGAACAAATGATAACATCTTAATACAATACCCTATTATTTTGCGCCATAATCAAGGTCAACGGTGTGTATTGAACCACCGTCGGTTTCAATGACAAGTGTTCCAATTGTTCTAAAACGGGACAGCTTACTTGTGAAATTCACGCGCAACAGACTAAGCATTCCACAAACACGTCTACTGTGAACTTAAGTCTCCGGGAAATTCAGCATGATACAAAGTTTAATGTAGCTGGCCCTTTGAATTACAGGTATGCAAACTGGAACAACGTGAAGTAAACTTTTCTGAACCGTACAGCATATCCGTTGAAATTCGGCTCTTTTCCATTCGACCTCTATGACTCAGCGAGAGCAGCCACCACTGAGCAAGAACTAATAGGATGTTCCAGACCTTCTTTGCCCAACGAGCTATTGCTGTTGTTGCCTTTCCAACTCTCTTACTTAAATCAGTGACGAGAGTGAGATTTGTTGATATAGAACAACCAAGGTAGGTGCGTTCGCCCAAAGCAGCGGCGTTGAAACTTCAGCAATGAGAATCTTGGGGATTGCTACAAATGGTTTAGTCTACGGCTTTTGTCTTTCGTGAGACTAATTGTTAAACCAAACTAACTGTACACAAGTGCGAAACAGCTGGTTTCTTTCTGGAAGGCCTCATCAGTGTGGAAAATTAGAATGTCGTAGTCGGCAAACATCTCCCAAATGATTATTGCTGCATCTTAGTGTGTGCTCATAACTGTGCAAGATTGTAAAGATTGCCGTCGCTTCGAGAGTAAAGGTGAATGACACCCTGTGAAACACCGAATATGTAAGACAGCAGAAGTGAGAAAATGTTGCCGCAAAGTGTGGGTGCAAGCACACATCCCTGTTTCTCTCCGCACATGATTTTAAATGGATCCAATGAGGAGCTATCCTATGAAAAGGTATTTCGCAACACTGTAGGAGGAGGTGTGGAATGGGGTGGATAGGTGCAGTCTTCTTTCCAGCCTTGGTGATTTTTGATGGAATTCCATCTCTTCTTGTCCCTTTACCGCAAGCAAGTGAATTAATGGCATTACAGAGCTGCTCTGATGAGGGTGGAACGTCGAGCTCTTCCATGGTGATAGCGTAGGCAGGTATTCTCGACAGCTGCATCAATAACAATGTTCCGCCTTGTGTAGGGTACCGAGAATTCTTCTGCCCATCTATCCATCTGCCTGATGTGATAATGGTGGACGCTAATGATGGACGCGAGAGAAGCGATGTTGGTGACACTTGGACCAAAGACTTTTTCATGTCATAACAACAACAACAACAACAACAACAACAAGGAAGCCTTTCCTTGGTCACATGACATTCTAGTAACAACAGATAAATTACTCTAAAATCATATTTTATCGAATTATACAATGTAAGGCTATATTATATTAGATAGTATAAATTCATATCTGTAGAAACGATACAGATTTTTTTTATCAGCATGTGTGTCTCCGAAGAGTTAAATATGAAAGATCAACGCGAATATTGATCTTTATTGAGATAACCTGGCTCTACCTTTCACAATGCACGAAGAAACACGCATCCAAATGCTTTATATACCTATTAGTTATGAAGCTGCTAATTTGAAGAATATTTAAGATAACGGTGGTAAGATCGAAACTAGAGAGAAGCTGTTCCTTTTATTCAATCTACGAAGAAAAAGGTAAATATATCATGTTTACAGGTTTAAATATATAAAAATGTACAAAGAAATCTCTGGCATTCAGATATGAACGTATAATATATTTCAGCTGCTTAATGCGCATTTAATAAATTAGATAGCGTATCTCCTTTATTTGAAATTTTACTTGAAATAAATTATACAAAGTGAACTGTGTATTTTTTTCTTTGTTTTGTCTAGTATCCATAAACAGTGCTCTCTGTGAAATGATTCGTGTATTCCTCTACACTAGAGATTTGAAATTTTTCACATTGCTGACATATATTTAAATGTAACATGTTTCATGATACATTAAGTTTTATTAGCAACAAGAAATACACAGAATAAACGAAATCAATAAACTAATATCAAATCACATATCACCAGTCAAGTTTGTAATGATACACGAATATACACAACAGTTGAATATTCGTAAAATATTGATCTAATTTCACTTGATTTTGTGACACACATAGAGACAATGGGCACCACATTAAAGTTGTTATGACACAGTTTGGAACCTACTGCTCTAAACAATATAGGAAGACTAACTTCAGCAATGAAATGAAATATTCTTTCCTCAAATGTACATGACATATTAAAGGTCATAAATCGTCTTTATATTTTCAGCTATAAAAATTAAGTTGTTTTTGAACCTGCTAGAAATACCAACAAAATCTTGCTTAAACAAAACATACCGTCTTGAACATCAGGTAGCTCGGGATAACAGATGACTTTCAAAAATATGGGTTTGTCAAAGAGCACATTTGATCAGTGCTGACATGATACTAAATAACTACGTATATTTCTTTATAACTCACTGCTTGATGTCTAATTGATTAAATTATTGCTAAGCCAGATGTTACAAGTTTAGAATGTATGGCTAAATATTACAGCTAGGCAAGTAACTGTATGTGGTAACCATCTAAAATCTGAAACCAGTGGTACAATGTAGGTAGAAACCATCATCTTTGGTATATTGCGTTAACGGCAGCAAAGTAATTTGAAGCATGATAGTTGCAACATCTCATCCGCGGCAGCTATAGGATTCTGCAATACTCATGTCTTTAGCTGGTGTTGAAAAAAATGACTAGGAGGGGTTTTATATACAATACGTGCTTTATACACACACACACACACACACACACACACACACAGATATATGTATATATATGTATGTATGTATGTATGTATATGCGTGTGTCTGTGTGTATATGTGTGCATGTATGTATACATACATATATAAATATATAAATACATATACATATATATATATATATATATATATATATATATATATATATATATATATACATATGTGTATATGTATGTATATGTATGTATATGCATATGTATGTATGTATATGCATATGTGTATATGTATATGCATGTATACATATGTGTATGTATGTGTATACATATGTGTATATATGCACGGGGACATAGAAATAATAGAGCTGGATACCCGATCGTGTGGTTAAACCACTGGGAGTGAAGGACCCATAGCTTTTGTCAGGGCATTCTTTTAGGAGAAGGCAACTTAGGAAACTGGGATAACTCGGATATAAAATCTGTAGCTCAGTAGTTACCGATGATGTTGATCTTTTCTTCTTTTCGGGTTACATCTACTGTCGCTCAGCGAGTGGGATTTCCTCACTTTAAAAAAATCTTCACGCGCAGGCATTTCACGATGGCATTAATTGATAACTATTAATAATGTTATATCGCGCAATGATCATACTCGATAACGAGGGGGAAGCCATCATGTATGTATGCAAGTATGTACGTATGTTCTTCTGGTTTTATAATTTCACAAAGTTTTACCAATAGAGAGAGAGTCGGTTTCTAACATAGACACAAGACTCTCTCATTGGAATTTACACATCAACTAGGTAGATATGTATGTATACATGCATGTGTAGATATGGATGTTATTGTAAGTGTGGATGTATATGTTTTGAGTTTTATGTGTGCATGTGTATATACTTTACATCTGTATATGTGTATATGCAGTTATTAGATGCAACATTTTTGGAATGTGTTACATATTTTTTACTGTTCCATTAATGGATTGTACTTGTAATTTCCTAACTAGTTGTGTT
>OZ024743.1:350051699-350081699 GCA_964016885.1 Eledone cirrhosa
TTGGCACAGCATAGGTATTGTGGGCAATGTATTTGTTGTATGCTGACAGTTCTGATGACCATATTTTTTTTACTCTTCTGAGGTATTCAGTTCTGGTTCTCTCCTTATTTATGGGTCCATCATATCTGACATTCTCATCCTGTCCAAGATATCTGTAGTTGTCACCTGACTGCAGAGGTTGTATTGTCAGGCCGTTCATATCTAGATTTCTAGAGGAGGGCACAGCTCTTCCACGTTTTACTGCCAAATATGCACACTTGGACTCACCAAATTTCATTTTGATGTCGGTTGAAAATTGTGTAATGAGGTCCAATTGTTTCTTGATGTCATTGATATTTGGCCCATACAACTTCAGGTCATCAACAAAGAAAAGATGGGAGATACTTCTGGGTCCACTTCTTTGTCCACCTTGTTTCCTGAGTAGGTAAGATAGTGGATTCAGTGAGAGAATGAAGAGTAGTACTGACAAGCTATCACCCTGAAAGATGCCCTTCTGGTAATGTATCCTATCAGTCTTAACCTGCTCCTTCTCACCTCTAAGGATCAAATTGGTGTACCAGTTCTTGGTCAGGCGTTCAACAGCAGCTACTAATGGTTGTGGGACTTTAGCTAACTGTAAAGCCTTAATAATCCACCCATGAGGTACACTATCAAATGCTTTTTGATAGTCCAGCCACACGACAGTCATGTTTCTGCGATTCTTTGTTGTTTTTTTCCTGAATCATTTTGTTAGTTAGTAGGTGATCTATGCAACCCCACACCTCCCTCTTTCCACCAGCTTGCTCAGGTGTTATGATGTTGTTGGTAGCACAGTGATCCTGTAAGAACAGGTTAAGGCACCCAGTATATAATTTATACATGATGTTTTGGCAGGCAATTGGGCGGTAATTTTTAGCAAGGGTGGTTTGGCTATTTTTGGGAATGAGGAGAGTAGTGGCAGTTGATAACCATCTGGGCAGTTCTTGTGTGCCCTTAATGGTTTCTGTAAACAGCCGTATGAGATCTTGCCGATAGAAAGTGAAATTCTTCAACCAGTATCCTGTAATGAGGTCTGGGCCTGGCGATTTCCTATTCGACATTTTCTGTAGAGCTGTTTCCAGTATTGACCCATCTATGTCATATTGTTTTGTCTGGACATGTTGGCAGTAGTCCTGTTCCAGTTGTTTTAGCCAATTAGCTTGTCTGTTGAATCCGTCATCCGTTTCCCATACAGATCTCCAGTAGTTCTCAACCTGTACTTTTGAAGGGGTGTCGTTTACAGGGATTGAGCTTTTGCCACCGAAGCTGCGATAAACTGATTTAGGATCTCTGGCAATCTATTTAGCACTTGTCGTTTATGGACTTATATTTTAGTCTTTCTGTTGTAGCTGTGAGTTGTTGTTTCAACTGGTGTAATTTGGAGTTCAAAGTTTTAAATTTGGTTTCTCCAAATCGTCTCTCTAACTTTTTCTTTAGGTCTTCCTGGTGTCGTGTGAAGTTTCTCTCTATGTTGCATTTCATAACGACTGCGATGTGTGAGATACTTCGTCTCAGGGACAAAATTTTGGTTTTTAAATTTTGCATCCACGCTGGTTCAGGCTTTCTGTTTGTATCTTGATTGCGTGGTTTTAGATGTGTGTTATATGATAGCAATGTGACAGCTGAAACATATAACAAAACATTAAGCGTTTCAAATGTCGTTTCTACACCTTTAGATCGTATAGCCTTCAGATAATTGCCAGCTATTTCGTTCACCGCTTCCAATTCCAATTTAGTGGGTTCTTTACTGACTCTAGTGTTGTATGGTCTGTCACTCACATTAAGGCTGTGTATCTCTTGAAACACATCGTTCCATATCACTTGTAGGGTGCCCACAAGTTTTTGGTGTTCTGTTTGTTCAGTAGAGTCATGAATTTCAGCCTCGTTGTTGATGTGGTGACAATTACTACTAGAGTCAGCTGACCTTTCTCGCTGTTCTTCAGTGGAAGTGGGATGGATTTCAGCAAAATTGTTGGTGAGCTGTTCACTGTTAGATTTAGCTGGCCATTCTCTTTGTCTGTCAGTGGAGGTGGGGTGGTTGTCTACAAGGGCTGTATTTGTAGTATCACTCGATTCCGTTAGATGTATCAATTTACATCTAATGATACGTTTTGCCTGTTCATTTAGATGCTTTGGAGAAAAGTCTAATTCTGGGTGTTTGGAGTTCCATAAAGTTTTTAGCCTTTGCATAAAACCGAACTTTTGGGGTTCAGATTGTTTGTATGCTTCATATAATACTTTGTTAAGCTCGTAGCTCCACTGTATACAACGGTTGTAATTGCGATTTGGTCGAAGGAGACTTGTACTTTTTGCCATGATGAGTTCGTCTATTCACTAATATTTTGTATTTATTTTTTTTTAATAGTCGATGATCTTCTTTAAAAGTTACGACAAAGTTCTGTCAGAATCAAATTTAAAGTTATTCACAGCTTGGGTAATATTTCTTTTCAGTTAGTTTTTAATTCTACAACTGTGTTTTAAACGTTGTTCTTGAATCGTTTGAATCGAGAACAAAAAGAACCGTTACTTAGTATATTCCTTTACGAATGTAATATAATATAACAACGCTGTATTTATATGTTAAAGTTTATGTATCATTCATATAAATAGGTGTTCTACAACATATTCACAACATTCACAGTTCAAACACTTATATTTTTGTTTCTGAATCGAAAACGTTACTTTTATATTTCTTTATAAATGTAATATAACAACGTTGCATTTATATGTTAAAGTATATGTATCGTTCATATATCATAAGTGTATGTATCGTTCATATAAATAGGTGTTTTACAACACACTTACAGTTCAAACACTTATGTAGAATTATTGTATGTAATCTTACCGCGTAATGTAGCTCAACTTTTTCCAATATATGGTATGTTGCCTTCATGTAAGCCGTAATTACACACGTCCGATTATCGGACACTGACCACAACGGTCGCCATATGTATGTATGTATGTATGTATGTATGTATGTATGTATGTCAAAGCTATTATCGGCATTTCCACCTGAAGTTAACTCAAATTTGTTGTTGATATATTACATGATGGCTGCAACTCATTACTCGAAATTGAGTTGCTGCCATCATGTAATATATCAACAACAAATTTGAGTTGACTTCAAGTGGAAATGCCGAAAATAGCTTTGGGCGGCCAGCTTTCTCTTTCATTGGTAAACAAAATATGAGATATTTCGGGAAGAAAAAGGATAGTAATATGAACAACACCATATATCTTAAAAATGAACGCAAAGCCTCAATGAAATAAAATATATTTATTCAGGCCAGCCTGTATTGAAAATTAAAAAATATATTTGGAAGGAGAGATTTTATTGAATATTATTTAACATATAAATGAAAATATTTTAATCTAAAATTAAAATTAGTATTAGAGTCATATATGCTGTTTGTTATATTCAGTTGTTCCAATGTTTATTTTATAATATTTCTTTGTGAATGTTTCATTTTCAAAGCTATTGCAGATATTGGTGTGACACAATAATGTTGCAGCTAAGAGTGTAGCCCTATATAGAGTAATACATTTCCAGATAATGCTCGCTAATTTCTAGTTAATTCAATTATTCAGCAAAAGAAAGTGTTATGGATTTCAGGGAAAAGTCTATTTCGTTTATTTCTTTATGTAAATTTTAATTACTCAGAATCTTCTCCAAAAATTGATGAAAATTACTGAAATTATGAAAATTTAGTTTTCGCCCTTTAATCTATATTAAAGGACGAAAAATAAGTTTTACAAATATTTCTCAAGCTCGTGTCTATATCTCTAAATATTGTTTAATTTTAGATCAGCCATTCCCAACATTTATTCCGCGAATCCATGGAGGTCCAAAAAAGTAATACTTAGCATCCATTTTCGATATATCAAGAAATTGCAGTGTGACATGTATATGTTATCACAATAATGCATATAAATTATAAACTTCTAAAATTTCGAAGTCGTTTCCGAATCTACAGAAACAGTCTAATATTTTAATATTTTTTAACGTTTTTAAAACCTTGACCAACGTTTAAAATTGTATGTTATTAAACTTGACTTTTGGAGCATAGTGTTAACAGACAAAGATCAACCTTCTCATCAAACAAGTAATACTGCCATGTATTTAACTGAGAGACGAACATTAGAAAACGAGTTAGTTTTATGTAAATAAGAACTGCTTCTTGAATAAACAGATCTTAAAAGCCTGGGGACAATGAGAAAATGCATTTAAATAAACGTGAACCTTAGCTGTGAAATGATTGTGAACCACTGATCTGTTTACTTAATGCAAATTGTATTAAAAAATTGTAAGTCCTTTTTTTGTCGAGCTAATTACATAAAAATAGTAATGTATCAAAATTGTTAACTCATTTCTAAAAAATAAAAAAAAATAGTTTAATTCTACAACCCATCATATTCATTTTGTTATTAATTCTAACTTGTGTATCAGAGCTTTTGGGACGACTATAAATTGGATCATAAAATCAATATCATATTTCAGATTAGTATGGAGATATAAGAGAATATATGACGAACGTAGGAAGGAGATTTATAGAAAATAGTCAATTGAATCTTTAGATCTAGCCTGTAATTCCCCAAGTAACATTTGATAGTAGTTAAATCTCTTAACAGATACATCTATTTGTGCCTCATGTAAGGTAATCTATGTCCCTACATGATTTATTATGCATATGTACATTTTAATACTATTTTCATGTTTCCCACGCTAGCATGGGGTGGTATGTGTCAGTAAATATATTGTATTTTCGTAATTATATATATATATATATATATACATCACAATGGATGGAATATATCATAATTATTAATTACCATTTCTATTTCTGCTTGTAAGATTAGTTGACACAAAATTAATTTTAACGTGAATGAAAAAAAAAGAAAAAAAAAAGAAACATCAATAAATGAGTTGATTCGTATATTTTTTAAACTTGGTTATCCGGTTATCATATGTTTTCAATCTGCAAAATAATATAAAATATAGGTTATTATTCAGCTGTATAGGATAGTAGAAAACAACGTGTTAGCAGTGGTGGTGAAACCGAGTGAATAATAACTATATTTTTTCTCCCCAAACTACCAAAACACACATCTATTTGTATATGCGCTACAATTTTTGTACACGTTATGTTTGTAGCATATCGAAGTTTTTATATCCTGGTTGATATTTGATAATGACAGTGTAATATGTTATGTTAACCTTCATATTACATTTTTTTTTCATGTCATAACATTTTCTCTACATATCACTATTTGCCAATTGTTAGTATGTGTATTCAGAGACAAATTTCATCGGTCATTTTGCTATAATCACTTTATTATTATTGAAAGCTGTAAATATAATATGACCTGCTTGGACTCAAATTGCATTTTCTGAGAGCTAAACTAATCACTACAGCTAAATTTACCAAATTGCCAAACCCCCCATTTCAGAAATAGCCGCCGATTATTCATCATATCACAGACTATTATATTAAAATAAAAAGATACAGTGGATAATGTAGTCTAAGATAAAATATGTAAGGGAAAACAGAGATGGAACTGCCAGGACCAGAACAAATTTTTTGGTGCATCTCTGTGTTTTGACGAAATATATATATATTTAGGTATGATACATTTTATTACTAATTATATCTAAATGTTTCTTCTCTCTTCATAATGTATTTTTAACTCTGATACTGGTTCAGTCTGGTTCAACCGGATTGGTCTGTCCCAGTCATTCATTGAGCAACATCGGTGAAGTTGGCACCCTTAACTCACGGTTGGGTGCGGATGCATTCATGTATATGTATGTGTCCGCATGTATCTGTGTGTTTCTAAATATATTGTTAATAACTCCCTCTGGTCGAGCAATCTTTGAAGTGTGGGGACTGCTGGAAAGCTTCCATTACTCATACTTCTCGCCTCCTTCACCACCTCTTCTACGGCTTCGATATAAATACCCCCTCCGCCTCCGTGGTATTTTCTTCGGGGTTATAAGAGGCTTAGCTCTGTTTCTCGACCGTTATATCGCGTGACTATCTCCCCCTCCGCCTTTTGGGATTCTTTCTCACGTCGTGTAGACGCGTTCTTGAGACTAGTAAAATGAGGTATCCTGTTGATAGGTCGGCAGACCTCGCAAGGACTCTATATCTTTATGATATATTGTTTTTGTTTATGCCACGAAACTACGTAGTCGAGGAATCTAGGAGCAGTTTAGGTATGATACATTTTATTACTAATTATATCTAAATGTTTCTTCTCTCTTCATAATGTATTTTTAACTCTGATACTGGTTCAGTCTGGTTCAACCGGATTGGTCTGTCCCAGTCATTCATTGAGCAACATCGGTGAAGTTGGCACCCTTAACTCACGGTTGGGTGCGGATGCATTCATGTATATGTATGTGTCCGCATGTATCTGTGTGTTTCTAAATATATATATATATATATATATTTAGAAACATATATATATATATATTTAGAAACATATATATATATATATATATATTTAGAAACATATATATATATATCACCGGATTCATACGGAACCCGGTCATTGAAATGGTCATAGTATAATAAACCTTTCAAGGATTTACACAAGTCCAGCCTCCTGTCATTTCATTATATATATATATATATATATTGGATTCGCAATCGTGAGGTTGTGAGTTCCCAGACAGGGCGATGCGTTATGTCCTTGAGTAAGACATTTTATTTCACGTTGCTCCTTCTACCTGGAGTTGCGACCGATAGATAGTATTAATAATTGGAAAGACCAATGGAAACATTGTTTCCTCGGTCCGATTTGACGAATATCGATCGTTCCTTACACACACACACGCACACGCACACACACACACACACACACACATATATATATATAGGTAGATAGATAGATATAGATATAATATTACACTTTTTCCTTCACAATAAATGTTTTGATTATAATAGACCTACTTACTGTATGGTAATGGTTGGATGTTTGGCCTTTCGATCTTGAACTGGAAACAAAACAGAGAGAGATTTTTAAAAAACATAATATTTATGGGTATATACATACTGTAGTGTAGTTTACAACGATTTGTATATTCATACTGTTTATGATCAAGACTATCTATACTACAAGTTGAGGAATTTAATCTATTCTAACGTAAATAAGTATATACGATTGTTTTCCCTTTGCTCTTTCAGATGAGGGAGTGGGAATTGAATATATATAATAGATATGTGTTTAAATTATACCAACATTATGAACAAGAGAAATTAAAAACAAAATAACAAGACATTGAAATTTCTATCTCGAACATTGCTATATTGCATAATGTCAACGAGTTTTCATTAATAAACATATTAACTAATTCATGATGTTTGCCATGTCTTCTTTCTTTTCTTCTTCTATCAGCGGGCCCTGTCAGAAGCATCGTATCCAACTGACCTAGTTGTATCTCCAAACGAAAATAGTTGAGCTCTAGGATGTCATCCAGCCATGTTCATTGCAAGTGGTCTAACCATTTATTTGTGCCGTTACCGGTGTAGTTGATATGTTTAGTGTTGCGTATGTTGCAGTTGTTAATATTACTGCTGTTACTGTTAGTGTCGTTGATGCTACTGGTGATGGTGCTGCTGTCATTGTTCCTGTTGATAGTGTTTCTTGTGCTCCCCTGTTTTTACTGTAGACAGAAAGCTCTCAAATGTTCGGCATCACTGCATCGTGGTTTGTTGCAGCCGAACACGATATTCAGCCCTACCCCAACCAGCAGGCGAATAAGTTCTGCGATTTTTTTAAGGCAATCTGGATTGAAATGGAGCAGGGTTTCAAATGTTTCTGCCAAGGTTTCTTTACGTCCAGAAGGGTGTACACTCATCCAGGACGAAGCAAGTCATTATATACCAGGAAATTATGTTGTCTTTCAGGTTTGAAATGTCATCACTGTTGCTAGTGATATTGTTGGCAGTAGTAGTATTGTTAGTTGTGTTGTTGTAGAAGTGTAGCAGAGGAGACAGTCACTGTTAGTGCTGAAACATTAATGTTATTGGAAGAGAAAAATAAAAAGTTGGTGCTATTGAGAGAGAGAGAGACAGAGAGAGAGAGAGAGAGAGAGAGAGAGAGAGAGAGAGAGAGAGAGAGAGAGAGAGAAAAGAAGAATGAAAGAGAGAGGAAGTTTTGATTCAACTCTACTCCCTTTCTCCATGAACACCACGTTTTGTGACGCAATAATAAAACAATGGGAAACCTCTGAAAAATCAAAAATAAATAGTCGGTCCTTAAGTTACAAGGGTCGTTCTCTTCGCAATGGAACGTATGTGACATTACACTAGATATTTGTTATTTATTTCTCAAATGTATTTGTCGGAAAACAAGCAATAAGTGACGACGTTCAGGATCAAATGAAGGCCTTTTCGATGTAAACAATTTCTAAAGTTATAACAACAACAACAACAATAATAATAATAATAATAATAATAATATTAATAATAATAATAATAATGATTTCTTTATTAACCACAAGGGTTTACATAAAGTAGACATTAAGGACAGTGCAGGACAATGCAGGACGGTACAAATGGGCATTTCTGCGTGTAAAAAAACAAAAACAGAGGATGTAACAAAAATAACAATGAAAATAACAATGAAAAATTCCCCAATAGGGGGGGAGACTTCGGAGGGACATTTGTGGAGAAAGCCCAGTAAAAAGCCACAATGACCCTGACCACCAAGGCAAGTGCCCTCTCCCAGTTTTCCACCTTTAGTTTACAGATATATACTCAGAGTCGGCCCATTCACTCGGGCCATTCTTGCTTCTCTCACCCATCTTTCAACAAAATGCTGGGAAGAGAGCACTTCCTTCTCTACTCTGATTTTCCTTTTCAAATGAAATTTGAAAAAGTCAATCAGAGCATCACCGAAGAGGTAAGTGCTCGTCTTCAGCCCTTTCAAACGTGTCCACCATACTATCTCTTTCGCCATGGCCACCAGACAGATAAAAACTGCCTGCCCTTCCCGGCTAAAGGAGGAGGGCGGGGCAATCCTCACGATAGACTCAGATGATAGCTGGATCCGTCCTAAACGCGACAGCAGGTGTTCGACATAAACCCACAAGTCAGCAATTTTCGGACACTGGACGAGTGCGTGCAGGACGGTTTCGTCGCCCTGCGCGCATCTCGGACATGCCCGGCTGACGGCACCTCCATGCCTGTAGAGTTTATCCCGAACTGGCAAGGCTCCTCGGTAGCACTGCCAGGCCAGAGATTTCTGGAAGTTGTCCATAGGCCCCGGCCCGAAAGTTCTTCCGAAGAGATTGGCTAGTTGATTTTCGTCGACGCCTAGAGTTTCCCCAAGTACGTCGTCGCTCTTACCCTCCACTAATCCTCTATAGAACGCCGAGATGGAGTTTCCACCGATCACATTGCCCGATTGGTCGAGGGCTGTGAGCGCCTGAAGACATTCCAGTCTCCAGGCGCTCCCTCTCGGTCTTCGCTTGACCCAGGACTGCAGCTCCGTCAAGGAAACGAGCTGGGGAAATACGCGCCTAGCAAACGGCGACCACACCTGATCACCGTCGAGGAAGAGGTGGAGATGTCGTAGCCTGAGCGCGTGCCTGCGCATCATCAGCCACAGCATGCCCAGCCCTCCACGTAGCGGGTGTTGACAACAGATGGACCGCCTGACCATCGGAGCACGTCCCTTCCACAAAAAGCGAAAGAGCAAACGCTCCAGCGCAGTCAGGCGAGGCTTAGGACAAGGTACGACGGTCAGGCGGTAGCAGATGACAGACGCGATGTACGCGTTAGCCACCTCCGCTCGACCTTTCAGGGATAGCTTCCTCTCCGCCCATTTCTGGGTGAGAGAAGCCACCCTGCTCGTCACCTCGTCCCAGTTTTTGTCCGTCTGGAGGTTCGGACCGAACCAGACCCCTAGCAATTTAACCGGTCCGTCCGTCCAGCGTCCGACGACGCTGTTGGACGGCATGGACCTGCCTCTCCAGGTGCCGAGCTGCAGGCCCACTGACTTTTCCTGGTTGATCATTGCTCCTGTCACCGCTTCGTATTCTCTTAGTGTAGTGCCGATCGCCTCGATGTGTTTGGCGTTCGACACCACTACGGTGACATCGTCCGCATATGCTGACACGGATCTTCCGCATCCTAGTTCGCGCGGGACTCCCCTCAATGTCTCCAGTTTGTACAGTAATGGCTCGAGAGTCAATACGTACAAGAGGGACGAGAGGGGACATCCTTGGCGGACCGAGCGCATGATGTTGAACGATTCCGACAGGTGACCGTTCACTCTCACCACAGAGCAGATGTCGCTGTGCATGGCAGCGATCCAGCCTCTGAAGACGGGCCCAAAGCCAGCCGCCCTCAGGACTGCCGCTAGGTAACGATGGTCGACCCTATCGAAAGCTTTCGACTGATCTAAATTGATCAAGGACCCACCCGTGCCAGGTTCCCTAGCTACCCTCTCTACGATGTATCGCATGAGGTGGAGGTTGTCGTGGATGGATCTGTCGGGAATTGCGCATGTCTGCGCCTCTCCCACCAGACCACCAACGACAAGCGCCAACCTCTTTGCTAGCACCTTGGCCAAAATCTTAAACTCTGTGTTTAGCAGAGTTATGGGCCGGAAATTTTCTATGTTATCCCCCTTGTTCGGATCCTTTCTCAGCAGTGCCACCGCTCCTCGGCTCACAGAACTGGGAATTCTCCCGTTCTGTTGTCAGTTGCAGTAGACGTCCGCCAAGAGGCCTCCGAACAAGTCTGGCATCTCTACGTAAAGTTCATAGGGCAGACCATCCAAACCAGGCGATTTACCCCTTGTGCAGCCAGTCATTGCCTCCCTTACTTCAGCGGCTGTTATCGGATTTTCGCAACACTTCGCCTCAGTGGCCGAGAGCCGCGGCAGTCCGTCGAGGTAGACACTAAAGTCCATCCCTCTACCCGGCCCACCGCTGCCCCCGAACAGCTGAGCGAAGTGTCGCTGAAAAGCTTCACACATTTGCCCGGGATCGAGTAGCATGCGCCCGTCGTGGTCCACCAAAGACCGGATCGTGGCTTTGTTGCCACGACGCGCCTCCGCCACTCGGGCCCATTGAACGGCTTTCGTCCCCTCGTGTCTGAGAGCACGCACCCTTGCTCTGACAACGCAGCCTTCGTGCTTTGCATTGAAGAATTGGTCAAGGGCCAATTTCGCCGCAAGCACGTCGGTCGCAATGCCTTTGCTAAGCGCCTCGTCTAATTTTCTAACTAGTTCTACCTCTGCTCTATTTTTCTCTATTGCTAAAGTCTTACTAAACCTAATCGATTCTATTCTAATCGCTCTTTTCAGAGCAAACCACCACTTGTTGTTGACGATGGCCCCCGTCAACGCCCGCTTATCTAGTTCACTAATCCGGTCTCTGTAGGCCTTGCGCGCTGGTAAAGACGTGTTTAGCTTCCAGTAGCCGGGTCCTCGTCTATGAAGCCTATCTAAGTCAAGCACACAGATCACGAATTTGTGGTCCGTATAGCTGACTATCTTGAATTGTGGACAGCCTATGCTAGACCTATCTATTTCCCTACAAAATACTCTATCTAGATATGATCTGGATGACCCTATGCGGTTTGTCCAAGTCCACATTGGCACATTCGGGAAATCCAATCGGTACCTGTCAGACAGTTCAAAACGCCTGAGCAGGTTGGTGAGGCTCTTGCACCCTCCACCCCTATCCGCTAATCCCACACAGTCCCAGCGTGCATCTAAGATCCCGTTCCAGTCGCCCACTAACACTAAAGAGCGGGACGTTCCAAGAAAGGTTTCCAGACGCCGGAAGAAATCAGGCCGCCCTGCTCCTGTCGGGGCATAGACGGCCACTAGGCTGAAAGCTTGCCCATCTCCGCTGGTCACGTCCAGCACCACCAGCTTACCCTCTGGGTCCAGGAAGATGGCCCGTATGGCGAGATCCAAACCTCTCCGAAAAAGCACAGCAACTCCTCCACCTGATCCAGGACGGCTGGGAGATGTGTACACATCGTAGCCGCCGAAGATCGGTGCGAAGGCCCGTGCTTTGGAGATTCTGGTCTCGCTGATGGCCACTACATCTATGTTTAGTGACCTGAGGTCGTTGAGCAGGTGACCCTGCTTCCATGACGACCCCAAGCCACGCGCATTTATGCTGCCTATTCTGAGTGAGGTCATCTTTAAAATAGAGTGGAAAAGATGGGAAAGACCACTTACCGTACTTTTGGTAGAGAAGGGATGGTTTTTACATCCCTTTTCACTTGATCGTCTGGTGAAGGGACCGTTGAATCGTCCCTTCGGCTGGTCGTCGGCTCTTCTAAGAGAATGTCTGAGTATACTCTTCGATTGATGGTTCCTCCTAGGTCCCTGAAATCACCAACTGCGTTGGGGAATTTCGTTTTAATGTTTGTGTATTGTTTCTGTGCTATTTTTAGCAGTCTTATGTTAGTTGGCGTTTTGATTGGTGCTGGTATTATGTAGTCCTGTTGTGAAATGTCTGTGTGTTCAATTATGTAAGTCATTAGTTTCTTGTTGTGTGTGTTTATTGCCGTGCATTTGTTTTTCTGGGGGTGGAGTGTGGTTCTGCTATTTTCTTGTCGTTGTTGCTGGGTGTGTGTGTTTTGTTGTTGTGTTTGCGATGTTGGTGCTTGTGGTGGTGGTGTTGAAGGTGTTGTTGGCGGTGGGGTTGTCGCCGGTGGTGATGGTGGTGCTAGTGTGGGTGGTGATGGTGTTGGTGTTGTTGCTGCTGTGGGTCTCTTTGCAGTAGACTTTACCCTTTTCTCATTTCTTTCCTCCCTTTTCAAAGGCAACGATGCGCTGCTTCTGCGTTTGTGCCTTCTTACGACCTTTTGCCATCCCTCTCCCACCTCACACTCCATGTCTGATTCTGTGAGGTCGGGGAGGGGTACCAGCTCCACTCTTTCACTTGTTGTTGTTGGTGATGTTTGCACTGGAGTCTCTGTTGCAGCTCCATTTGGTATTGCTGTTGTTGTTGTTAATATTTCCACTGCTGCTGCTGTTTTTGATTTCCGTGGAGTGGGTATGGGTGCCACGGGCCTATCGTTCCTGGTTGCCGCTTGTCCTGTTGCTGGTAGCCGTGGAGCCGGATTCGGAAGGAGGGGGGTTTTCTCCTTTCTCAGGGTCTTCTCGTTGCAGAAGGCCCTGAGGTGAGTCTTCGATCCACAGCGAAAGCATTTCGGGCGTTTGCCCTCAACACTTATGGGCAGTTGAGTGCCGTTATCGAAGTCTATCACATCCGGGATAGCTTCGATGCACTCCTGGTTGGTTTGGATTAGCATCTCAATGGAGGAGCCGACCCAATCTTCTCTTACTTTTTTCTGTACTTGCAGTACAGTTGTTTTGTCCTCGATTCCGACGAGGACAGACGCGGCCAGCCAAGAAGGGGTCATTCCGGGGGGGACGTGGGTCAGTTTGACCCTCACAATTTTTTGCCCGCAGTAGGAGGGCACCAACACCATTTCCTCGCTCCTTAGGGTCACTACTGATTGGGCCTTTGCCTCCTGGGGTGTGGCAAAAAGTACGTCTACGGTGGCATATTTTTTGCCTCGGGTGATGTGCGTTTTCCTCTGCCACACAGACCCCAAGGCTTTTTGTATTTGGGCCTCTGTGGCTCTTTCCACCCTACGGGATTTTGTACTTACTGTACGGTACGTGACCGTACAGTGCTCTTGGGTTTCGAAAAATTTTTCCGCTGCCTTGCAGATTGCTCGGTGTCCGTTCTTTGTCACCATCTTCTTCGCTTCCTCTAATTCCTCAATTGTTATGAGGATTGTTTCCAAGTTTTTCGCAATACCTGCAAATGAGATTGGTTTTTCTCTGCTGTTGTTGTTGTCGTCAGAGCTGCTGGTACTTTTGTTGTTGCTGCAGGTACTACGACTACTGCCTCTGCCGCTGTTGCTGTGGTTGTTGTTGGTGTTGCTGCTGCTAATGCTGTTGTTGTTTATGCTGCTGGTGATGCTGTTGCGGCTGCTACTGTTGTTTTCATTGTCACTGTTGCTGTTATTATTACGGCTGCTACTGCTATTATTCCTGACGTCAGACGAATGAACTGGGTTTTCGTATTTCCCGCACACCTGTTTCGTCGCTGTCGTCGTCGTCGTGGAGAAACCTTGCACGCTTTGCACGAGACTTTTCTTTTCTTTCGTCACTTGCGAAAGAGAAGGGAGGGAGAGAGACAATCTTCTCTCTGCTGTAGTGATGATTGAGGAAGAAGAAGACGGAATGAGTGGGAGTGACGTATGAAATTTCTTTTTCGTAGCCATGTTGTTTTTTTGTTTAAAATGAAATTTTGGGTACAAAACCCCAATAACTGGTTATTTAACCCCGAAGGGCCAAATAACGGACAGAAAGACCCCTCTCACGAGGAGGAGGGTGTCTTTATCAACAATTTGGTTCAAGTTTTAAACAATTTACAATTGTTTTAACGGTTAAAAATTACTATACCTTACAGAGCCGAGCCTCCGTCAACCATGGCATTCAATAATAATAATAATAATAATAATAAATGTTTTCTTTATTAACCACAAGGGTTCACATAAAGTAGACATTAAGGACAGTACAGGACGGTACAAATGGGCATTTCTGCATGTAAAAAACAAAAACAGAGGATGTAATAATAGAACAATGAAAAAAATTCCACAATAGGGTGGTGGCTTCCGAGGGACATTCGTGGAGAAAGCACATTAAAAGGCCACAGTGACCCTGACCACCAGGGCAAGTGCCCTATCTCAGTTTTCCACCTTTAATTTACAGACACATACTCAGAGTAGGCACATTCACTCGGGCCATTCTTGCCTCTCTCACCCATCTTTCAACAAAATGCTGGGAAGAGAGCACTTCACCTTCTACCCTGATTTTCCTTTTTAAATGAAATTTGAAAAAGTTAATCAGGGCATCACGAAGAGGTAAGTGCTCGTCTTCAGCCCTTTCAAACGTGTCCACCATACTATCTCTTTCGCCATGGCCACCAGACAGATAAAAACTGCCCGCCCTTCCCGGCTAAAGGAAGAGGGCGGGGCAATCCTCACGATGAACTCAGCTGATAGCTGGATCTGTCCTACATGCGACAGCAGATGTTCGACATAAACCCACAAGTCAGCAATGCTCGGACACTGGACGAGTGCGTGCAGAACGGTTTCGTCACCCTGCGCGCATCTCGGACATGCCCGGCTGACGGCACCTCCATGCCTGTAGAGTTTATCCCGAACTGGCAAAGCTCCTCGGTAGCACTGCCAGGCCAGAGATTTCTGGAAGTTGTCCATAGGCCACGGCCCGAAAGTTCTTCCGAAGAGATTGGCTAGTTAATTTTCGTCGACGCCTAGAGTTTTCCCAAGTACGTCGTCGCTCTTCCCCTCCACTAATCCACTATAGAACGCTAAAGTGGAGTTTCCACCGACCAATTGCCCGATTGGTCGAGGGCTGTAAGCGCCTAAAGACATTCCAGTCTCCAAGCGCTCCCTCTCGACTTCGCTTGACCCAGGACTGCAGCTCCGTCAAGGAGACTAGCTGGGGAAAGACGCGTCTAGCAAACGGCGACCACACCTGATCACCGTCGAGGAAGAGGTGGACATGTCGTAGCCTGAACACGTGTCTGCGCATCATCAGCCACGGCATTCCCAGCCCTCTACGTAGCGGGTGTTGACAGCAGATGGACCGGCTGACCATCGGAGCGCGTCCCTTCCACAAAAAGCGAAAGAGCAAACGCTCCAGCGCAGTCAGGCGGGGCTTAGGACAAGGTACGACGGTCAGGCGGTAGCAGATGACAGACGCGATGTACGCGTTAGCCACCTCCGCTCGACCTTTCAGGGATAACTTCCTTTCGGCCCATTTCTGGGTGAGAGAAGCCACCCTGCTCGTCACCTCGTCCCAGTTTTTGTCCGTCTAGAGATCCGAACCGAACCAGACCCCGAGCTATTTAACCGGTCCGTCCGTCCAGCACCCGACGACGCTGTTGGACGGCATGGACCTGCCTCTCCAGGTGCCGAGCTGCAGGCCCACTGACTTTTCCTGGTTGATCATTGCTCCTGTCACCGCTTCGTATTCTCTTAGTGTAGTGCCGATCGCCTCGATGTGTTTGGCGTTCGACACCAATACGGTGACATCGTCCGCATATGCTGACACGGATCTTCCGCATCCTAGTTCGCACGGGACACCCCTCACCGTCTCCAGTTTGTACAGTAATGGCTCGAGAGTCAATACGTACAAGAGGGACGAGAGGGGACATCCTTGGCGGACCGAGCGCATGATGTTGAACGGTTCCGAAAGGTGACCGTTCACTCTCACCACAGAGCAGATGTCGCTGTGCATGGCAGCGATCCAGCCTCTGAAGACGGGCCCAAAGCCAGCCGCCCTCGGGACTGCCGCTAGGTAACGATGGTCGACCCTATCGAAAGCTTTCGACTGATCTAAATTGATCAAGGACCCACCCGTGCCAGGTTCCCTAGCTACCCTCTCTACGATGTATCGCATGAAGTGGAGGTTGTCGTGGAAGGAACTGTCGGGAATGGCTACCAACGACAAGCGCCAACCTCTTTGCTAGCACCTTGGCCAAAATCTTGAATCTGTGTTTAGCAGAGTTATGGGTCTAAAATTATCTATGTTATGCCCCTTGTTCGGATCCTTTGTTCGGATCCTTCCTCAGCTCACAGAGTTGGGAATTCTTCCGTTCTGTTGCCAGTTGCAGTAGACGTCCGCCAAGAGGCCTCCGAACAAGTCTGGTATCTGTACGTAAAGTGCATAGGGCAGACCATCCAAACCAGACGATTTACCCCTTGTGCAGCTAGTCATTGCCTCCCGTACTTCAGCTGCTGTTATCGGCTTTTCGTAACACTCCGCCTCAGTGGCCGAGAGCCGCGGCAGACCGTCGAGGTAGACACTAAAGTCCATCCCTCGATCCGGCCCGCCGCTGCACCCGAACAACTGAGCGAAGCGTCACTGAAAAGCTTCACACATTTGCCCGGGATCGAGTAGCATACGCCCGTCGGTGGCTTTGTTGCCACGACGCGCCTCCGCCACTCGGGCCCATTGAACTGTTTTCGTCCCCACGTGTCTGAGAGCATTCACCCTAGCTCTGACAACGCAGCCTTCGTGCTTTGCATTGAAGAATTGGTCAAGGGCCAATTGCGCCGCAAGTATGTCGGTCGCGATGCCTTTGCTAAGCGCCTCGTCTAATTTTCTAACTAATTCTCCCTCTGCTCTATTTAACTAGTTAACGCCCGCTTAACTAGTTCACTAATCCGGTCTCTGTAGGCCTTGCGCGCTGGTAAGGACGCGTTTAGCTTCCAGTCGCCGGGTCCTCATCTATGAAGCCTATCTAAGTCAAGCACACAGATCACGAATTTCTGGTCCGTGTAGCTGAATATCTTGAATTGTGGACAGCCTATGCTAGACCTATCTATTTCTCTACAAAATACTCTATCTAGATATGATCTGGATGACCCTATACGATTTGTCCAAGTCCACATTGGCACATTCGGGAAATCCAATCGGTACTTGTCAGACATTTCAAAACCTCTGAGCAGGTTGGTGAGGCTCTTGCACCTTCCTCCCCTATCCGCTAATCCCACACAGTCCCAGCGTGTATCTAAGATCCCGTTCCAGTCGCCCACTAACACTAAAGAGCGGGACGTTCCAAGAAAGGTCTCCAGACGCCGGAAGAAATCAGGCCGCCCTGCTCCTGTCGGGGCATAGACGGCCACTAGCCTGAAAGCTTGTCCGTCTCCGCTGGTCACGTCTAGCACCACCAACTTACCTTCTGGGTCCAGGAAGATGGCCCGTATGGCGAGATCCAAACCTCTCCGAAAAAGCACAGCATCTCCTCCCCCTGATCCCGGACGGCTTGGAAGTGCGTACACATCGTAGCCGCCGAAGATCGTGCGAAGGCCTGTGCCTCGGAGAATCTGGTCTCGCTGATGGCCACTGCATCTATGTTTAGTGACCTGAGGTCGTTGAGCAGGTGGCCCTGCTTCCATGACGACCCCAAGCCACGCGCATTTATGCTGCCTATTGTGAGTATTTCATGTTGAAATGGAGTGGAAAAGATGGGAAAGACCACTTACCTTACTTCTCGTAGAGGAAGGATGGTTTGTCCATCCTTTTCACCGCTGTGGCCTCCTCCGGAGGGATGTCCTTATAAATCTCCTGGAGAGTGTTTGTCGGAAGTCTCCGATGTCTTTGGGGATTTTTTGTTTTAGTGTCGTGTACGTTTTCTGTGTGATGCGAGTGATATGTATGTGTGGAGGTGGTGTGAACGTTTGGGCTGTTGTGTAGTATTTTTCTGTGATGCTGGTGTTGTGTTGCATGTAGTGTAATAATTGCTTGTTCAAATTTAATTGTTTCTACTTTTGGCACAAGGCCGCAAATTACCCAGTGTATTACTGGTACTTTATTTTATCGACCCCATAAGGATGAAAGGCAAAGTTAACCTCGGCGGGATTTGAACTCAGAATGGCAAGGGCCGTAACTCTATGCATCAAAGCATGGCGTCCAACCCTCTACCGTTACTGCCAATCCACCGCCCCTGTGTAGTGTGTATCGTTTTGGTTGTATTGTTTTGTTTGCGTTTGTTGTGGGTTTGTTTCTGTTAAGCTTTTTGTTGACTTTTGTGGTGTTGGTGATGGTGGTGTTGGGGTTAATGATGGTGATGGTGTTGGTGTTTGTGGTGATGGGGTTGCTGATGCTGGTGTGGATGGTGGCATACCTGTCCTAACTTTTTTGTTTGATAATTTATTTGTTTCCCCTCTGTATTTTTTTTTTTTGGAGGGGGAAGGAAGAGAATTTTTTCTTTGTTGGTTACTTTTTTTCTTTTTCCCTGATACCGTTTCCTACTCCTCGTCGTCACAATCTGTCTCCAGTTGCGATAAGCCGGGGAGTGGAATATCCTCCATAGGCGTTGGTTTTGGTTGTGGCGTGGTGGATGGTGTAGGCGCTGGTGCTAGTTCTGGCGCGTTGCTGCCATTTCTGTTGCTGGTGGTGTTGATGATTGAGTCACTGGGGTGGGTAAGAGAGGTGGCCTCAACCTTTTAGCCTGAGGACAGAAAGCCCTTAGGTGGGTTCCTTCACCACAAACGACACACCTAGGCCTTCTGCCCTCGACGATTACGGTGAGGTGGCTGCCGTCAGTGAGGTCTATTACCTCTGGGATCTCCTCAATGCTTTTATGGTCCGCTTGGATCAGGAGCTCCAGCCCAGATCCGGACCAGTTCTCCTGCTTTTCTTTCGCTATTTCAATTATCTTGGTGTTTGCCTCGATGCTGGCGAGGACGGCAGCCATTAGCCAGGGAATTTCGATGGCCGGTGGAACGTGGGTCACCCTGATCTTCACAAGTCTCTGGCCACAATAGCTTGGGACGAGTGTGAAGTCGTCACTTCTTAATGGGGCCTTGGAGTGTTCTCTGGCCTCCTGTGGTGTTTCAAAGAACACGTCCACGGTTCCATATTTCTGCCCACGTCTGATGTGGGTTTTTTTTGCCCACACATGTCCCAAAGCTTTTGGGATTTGGGACTCGGATGCCCGTTCCACTCGGTGCGATTTTATGTTAATAGTCCGATAAGACACGGTACATAGGCGACTATGCTCTATTTTATTAGGTGGGATGTGTGTGTGTGTGTGTGTGGGGGGGGGGGGGGGGGGGGGGCTGACCTTGTACCCGTCTTTCTTTACCATTCCTTTGGCTTCTAATTCCTCCTGAGTTACCTGGATCGCTTCGCACGTTTTTGCTACTCTGGCAAAATTCAGGGTAGTTTTCTTAATTTCATTGTTGCTGTTGTTGTTATCGTTATTTTTGTTATTGTTAATTTTAGTTTCAGTTGTGGTGGTGGTGGCTTCAGTGGTGTTTGGTGTGGAAGAGATCAATTTGGTTGAATTCATTTCGATATCACAAGTTAATTTATTTTTTTCTTTTGTTTCTGTTGTCGCTGTGGTGGTGGTGGGGGTGGCGGCTTTAACACCTGCAGTCATTGGTAATGGCGGGAAATGAACGTCTGCCTGAGACAAATTTAAAATATTGCTACTGCTTACATTTCCAGTGCTGGCAAACGTAGCAATATTTACAATGGTGGTGTCGGTGTGAGGTGTTAGTTTGTGAAGAAGGAGTGACTCTGAATCATCCATGATTTTTCATAGAAAAATTTTTGTTTGATAATTATAAAAAGTTTAAATTTTGGGCTCGTGGCCCCAATATTTTTGAGTGTCCTTTTCAGAAATCACTGTATGTGCACTTATATACAGTTAATACAAATTTTCCATAAATGGCAATTTTAAACAACTGAAAATAACAAACCTTTGCGGAGCTCACGATGATACGATTTACTACGTAGGTCGCCAATAATAATAATAATAATAATGGAAGAAAACGAACATGGTGGATATATATCGTTATGGAATCGCTCCTGTAGGTTTTGATTTTTACTTATTTAAAACAACTGTGATAGAATAATTCTTATTACAAATGAAATATAAGATTACAATTTTAATGCTCAGCAAGCCATAACGCATCACTTTACGGCATAGGGCCCCAATATTTCATATTTAATTTTGGATTTTAATGTTATAGTCGAAAAAGAGGAAAATGGCATACTTGAAAAAGATCACATCTTAATCTTCTGGAACTTTAGCATCTAAACAGACCGAAAACTAGATGCAAATAGACCTGATATAATACTGAAGGACTTTAAAAAGAGGGTATGCCTGCTAATTGATATGTCCGTTCCAATAGACAAGAATATATCTATAAAAACCTTTGAAAAATCGAGCAAGTATAAAGACCTGGAGATAGAAATTGGAAAAATGTGGAAATTGAGAACTAAAACAATACCAGTGGTTGTAGGCGATCTAGGAATGATACCTAAGGGGTCTAATGATTACTTATCGCAAATCCCAGGAACCCCGCGTATAGGAGAAATACAAAAGATAGTACTAATGGGAACTGCCCATATACTAAGGAAGATTCTGTCAATATAATACATCACAAGTCTAAACACCTAAAGATGCATGTGTGAGTATGTATGTTCTTTTTTGAACATGGTGGACCTTGTTGTCTTTTGAGGTCACTGGTTGTGACTTGGTGATAACTCGTATGAACATAAAGCAAGATAAATGTAACTATAATAATAATAACAACAACAACAACAATAATAATACACATTGCAGCATATGGTGATTGACACCCATTCTCAATAGCCACAGAATAGAAAAAATAGAAAACTATTTACTCACATCCCCTTCAGATTCGAGTACATATTCCATATAAGCTGAAATATGATAAAAAAATGAAATGAAAGTTATATGATGTTATCTAAAAAATAAAGTTTGAAAACGTTGCGCTAACGTATTTAACTGACTGTATATATATAAAGAAAAAAGTATGACCCCGACGGTAGAACTCAATCCGTTTCGACGGCTATTTCTGGAGTCCAGAAATAGCCGTCAAAACGGCTTGAGCTCTGCCGTCGGGGTCATACTTTTTCCTATTATCCACTCTACTACCCTAAGTATTGAGTACTTTGGTGCATTATGGTCCATCTGGTTCCTTACCACAACTCCTTCGTTATATATATATATATATATATATATATATATATATATATATATATATATATATATATATATATATATATTTATCCCGAGTTCAAACGCAGATAACCACAATAAGTAATGTACTCAATACATAGCAGAGTATAAATATTGAATATAGAAATGGCTTCTACAAGACTAGAACTGTTTCATTCGAGAGAAATAATCAGGAAGCCCTGATGATTTCTTCCGAATGAAACACTTCTAGTCCTGTAGATGCCATTTCTATATTAAATATATATATCTAAACTATAATAAAGTAAGAAACCTATATCGGGCAATAGCCCGATATAGGTTTCTTATTTTTATTGATTTATTACTTTAAATCGAGTCAAGCAAACCTTGTTGTTTTAAATTAGTATTTTTCAACCTAGCTAACTTTGTCATTTGCAATTGCAACACATGTATACTTATATATGTATTCATCCCTCTCATATATTCAATTATATTACACGGCTCGGAAAGATTCCCTTCTTTCTACTTAATTGTAAAATACTATTTTGAGTTTATAACTCAATCTATGATATATATATATATATATATATATATACTGTTATATATATATATATATATATATATATATATATACTGTTATATATATATATATATATGCCCACACGCACACATATATATATATATATATGCACACACGCACACATATATATATATATATATATATATATACATTTATATATACATATATATATGCATATATATATACATATTTATATATAAAGTTTTCGGCTCTGTTTAACTACATTGAGCTATACCTTTTACTGTCATTTCTATAATACGAAGAGGGTGTTTAACTCCAACACACTCCAGTATTTTAACCCTTATATAAATATATATATACATATATATATACATATTTATATATAAATATATATATACATATTTATATATAAATATATATATATATATATATATATATATATATATAGAAGTGGTTACACAACAGTTAGTTCACCATACCGAGAACAATTGTTTCACATCCCAAACTGAAGATCCGCGAAGGTGAAACAATTGTTCTCGGTAGGGTGAACTAGCTGTTGTGTAACCACTTTTACCTAACTCGTCCCTTGGACTGAGTGCTCTACCACTACGGATATTACCTTCCAGTGTTCCACCACTATATATATATATATATATATGTATATATAATAATAATTGTTTCTACTTTAGGCACAAAGCCAGCAATTACCCAGTGCATTACTGGTACTTTATGTTATCGAACCCGTAAGGATGAAAGGCAAAGTCAACCTCGGCGGGATTTGAACTCAGATCGTAAAGGGACGTAATCTATGCTGGAAAGCATGGCGTCCGACCCTCTACCG
The DNA here is from genome assembly GCA_964016885.1 of Eledone cirrhosa. Lineage (NCBI taxonomy): Eukaryota > Metazoa > Mollusca > Cephalopoda > Octopoda > Eledonidae > Eledone > Eledone cirrhosa. The sequence continues at coordinate 350,074,638 of OZ024743.1, forward strand.
ATACTGCCAATCCACCGCCCTTAATAATAATAATATTTATACTTATACATAAACTATATATAATTATAAACAGGAAAGATCAGTATTTTTTGTATTTTTTACCACCTTATTACCAGTGTGAAAGATACCTCAATGTAAATACATCAGATGTCTTACAGAGCAGGAATATAAAGTAGAGAACAATCAAAACTTTGTTTAATACATTTTATTGCTGACAATCGTTTCTTCCAAACAGCCGTTTGGATCATCGGAGCATTGGCAAAGTTTAAACATATAATTTACCTCTTATTCTACAGAACAATCGTAAAGATATGTTGATATCATTGTTGCTATCAATAGTGTCATATTTAAAGAGAGTGAAGATGTTGTGGTCAATAGAAATAGGTATAATAAAGATTATAAAAGAATTATAAAAGAAAGTAATCTTTATTATCACCAATTCTATTGACCACAACATCTTCACTCTCTTTAAATATGACACTATTGATAGCAACAATGACATCAACATATCTTTACGATTGTTCTGTAGAATAGGAGGTTAATTAAATGTTTAAACTTTGCCAATGCTCCGATGTCATCAATAAAATGTATGAAATATAGTTTTGATTGTTCTCTACTTTATATATATATATATATATATATATATATATATATATATATATATATATATATATATATATATGTATATATATTTATATATATATTTATATATATATATATATATATATATATATATATATATATATATATATACATAGGTCCCGGGTTGAGTCGGGGATAACCACAGTAAGTAAGGTACTCAATACATGGCAGAGTAAAATATATTTAGCTTTTATGAGCTTCCTGAAGATTTCATCTTAATTCAAGCAGTACTAGTCCTGTAGAAGCTCCTTCTATACAATAAATATATATATATATATATATATATATATAGTGCGTGTGTGTATGTATGTGTGTGTGTGTATATATATATAAATATATATACGGCTAGTAAGTCGGATAAAATACTTTGTTGTAATCGTCCTGGAACTCTGCATTCTGAGTTCAAATTCCACCGAAATCAAATTTGCTTTTCCCCTCTTCATGTACTAATCCAATATCTTCTCTCTCTCTCTCACACACACACACACACACACACACATACACACTTACACTCGCTCTCTCTCTTTCTCTCACTCAATGTATATATATACACACACATCACAAACATACATACATATATATATATATAGAGAGAGAGATAGGTAGAGATAGACAGAGAGATAGATGGGGGGGGGGGGTAGGATCAACCGAAATATTGGATTGGTACATGAACAGATGCAAACCATAGTTGACCTCGGTGGTATTTGTACTCGAAATGCAGAATTCCAGAACGAATATATTTATCTAACTTCCTAGCTATTCTGCCAATCTATCGCTCTTTAATAAAGATATAGATAAATAAGAAAACTTGCTTTTATTCTTCAGACCACCGTCATGCCAATCGAAATCTTGGTTAATACCGATCTTCTGGCTGCTCCATCCTGGCGTGTTATTGTAATCTTGCAAACTGTGAAAAGATAAAACGGCATTGTTTCACACTATATATTGATATTGTCTTTTTTGTTTTTTTCTACTCTTTTTTTTTAGTTTTATTCATTGGATTGTGGCTATCCTGGTGCATAGGATTCGGAGGTTTTGTTAATCAAATAGACCACTCAGTAATTTATTTTAGGGCTCGTACTTATTCCATCAACCTCTACTTGTCGTTAAATAACATGTTGAAAGATATTTTAAATGGTAAGGACAAACATTACCTATTGCTAAGTGGTGAAGATATAAACATAAATATGTATAGACAAACAAACACATTTGAAATGAGATATATTTGAAGCCCACAAACGATAAAATTTGTTACTAAAAGATCTGTCAGACCTAGTCATGGTTCAAATTTTAGTAGTCAACATTTCTTTTGGGGTCGTTCTTAAATGTGAGAGACCACTAGTTTTGACATAGGATAGTAAGTTTTCAGTAAATTCGAATAAGAAGTCATTCAGCCACCCACATATAGGTAGGAATGCTAGTGCTACAAAAAGTCGTATTCATTGAAATTAGAAAGGATGAGGTTTCCAGTTAATTGAGTTGAGTTAAATGTCTAAGGTCCAAGGCAAGGATTAGTGTTTGGGATGATTCTGAAATGCTTAATCATTGGCATCATGGTAAGGTGCGTAGTGGGAAAATGGATTCTATGTACACCCAGATACCACTTTAGAATTTATAATGTAGTCGGGGTAGTAGAAATGTGTTAAATGTATGGGATTTGCTTTTAAATTGTACTAAGTACGGAATCTGTATACGTATAGTGTGTGTGTGTGTTTCTATATGCTTTTGGTGGATATAGGACCGAAATATTTTATTAGCATACAGAAGGTAGAATTGACCATTAGACTGATTTTGTAATATTTAATTACGATTTATTAGAGTTGTTAACATCGTTTCTACTTGTAACAGCTGAAAATGAAATAATTGCATCCATTCTCGATGTCTGTAACTTTTAGGAAGCCATATAAAATCCAGTTCTATGTAAATCGTGAGTTTATAAGATAAAAGAAAGTCAGATATAGAATTGTATGCTAGAGGGCAAGGCTTTTGGTTTCAGTAATTTCTGATACCCAATATCCGTTAAAAATTCTTTTCCATTGGTACATTTTGACAAACAGTGAAAATATCGATTTGTGGAACAATATGAGCAGAAAAGCGACAAGTCATTGTTATCCTCAAATTCTGTCAAGTAATTGCCCCGTGGAAAAACTTGAGAGTTTATCCGATTGACGTGTTACATCTTGTACTAAGACAACATTAGAGCCATAATGTGTTCCTGTGAACACACCACTAAAGATGAGCATTTATTTGAGTTGCGTTAATAATTTTCATTGTCAAATTACTCATAATATTCATTGCAATGTTCACAGCCCTCCCGACAGGTTTTTTACGATCAATTAAAGACTTAAGAGTTTGATGTCCTCAGATTATGGACTTAGAAATTCTGTCATGAATTTGATCCCCGTTGGAATTATGTTAGTTGAGATGTGGATGCTATTTGAACATTAATTTGAAAGTTAATGTGAATCATGTTTTTTCCCAATGCAACTGTATAATTACTAGTCAATAAAACAAAAACAGTACGTTTAATATAAACTTAACCTTATGATTGAGTAATTATTCTTTGTTTATTACGGCGGAAAGTAACAGTGGGTTTAAGATGGGGAATAGAAATAGTTACAACGGTAATCTTACATGTCTGAATTGTTCAGAAGTAAATCAGAAGATTTTCTTTTCGATTTAAACCATATAGAAATTAGAATACCGATAGCAAGCAAAATTCCTGCTGAAATTCCAATGCCTAGGCCAAGAATTAATTTGGAAGAGTCTACAAAAGAAAGAACCAAAAAAAAACATTAAATTAAATATTTAGATTATTTATATAAAATTATTAATACCTATTTTATTTTATTTCACAATTATAAAAATAGTGAGATTATATAAGATTTAAGTGTAATTATTTTTTTCAGTTTCTGCCGAGTAGCACCACTAGTTCTTAGAAGCAATTCTAACCATATCATTCTTAGCTCCATAACCACTACGGTCAAAATTGAAAATACATTCCTGTCCATTTATGGCGTCTGCATATTGATTTATATTTGTGAAAGTGGATGAAAATTGAACTGAAATAATACTTCAGGAACCCTTTGGCTGGAATAACAAAAATTCAATGTGATGGAAACGGCTGTGTAAAATAATGGTTTCCGATATAGGCACAATTCCAACAAATTTGGAGGAGAGAAAGTCGATTAAATCGATCCCACTACATGATTGGTACTTTATTTTATCGACCCGGTAGGGATGAAAGGCAAAGCTAACCTTGGCGGGATTTGAACTCAGAACATAAAGAGACATTACACTACACTGCAAAGCTGTCCGACGCTCGACAAATACTGCCAGTCCACCGTCCTAGTTTAAGAAACCACAAAACATAGTAAGTGTACGCAACTCGTTTACCTATTTTGAACATATATACACGCCCACACACACGCGCCCACACCTACACACCCACATCCATACACAAAGAATGATTGATACTAAAATGAAAAGGCCAATAGTGGAAACTCTCTTTACTTCACTTAAATTCAAGCGCATACAACTATTTTCAAATAAAATGTCTAGACAAATGACAAAATATGTTTAAGAGTAGTCATTAATATTACTAGCAGAAAAACCGCCTAGCATATGTAGTGTGCATATTGGTATTATACGCAAATATATATGCATATAGATATATGTAAATTGAAAGGTAAATTGACAATATCTTCTTCATCGCCCACTTATTTCTGAGACGGTCGTGGGGGAGAGTCGTTCTCAAACACTCCTTCCAGCGAGTCTGTCAGAAGCAAACATCTCTAACTAATCCAGCTGGATCCCAAAGCGTGACCAGCCAAGCTCATGGATGTTATCCAACTATCTTGCTCAGAGTCTACCTCTGGGTCTCTTGACGGTTGGTTTTGCCTGTAAAAATTGTCCAGCAATTCTTTACTGAGACATTCTAACCACATGCTCATAATATCGGAGTTGTGATCTCTCAATTCGGAGAAGTAGCGGCTCTGCCAGGAGTGACTCTCTGGTCTCTGAGTTATGCACTTTATCGAGTAACGTTACTCCAAAGACCCTTGGGAGGAATCCCTTTCCTGCCACTTTTATTTGCAATTGTATTCGTTTGGTCATTACTCAAGATTCATGATCCTCGGTAAGAGTTGGCAGGAATACCTGGCAGACAGCGAGTTTGGCTTTTACACCTACCCCGTTCTTTTGATTGCTGAATGCTGAGGCTGGCGCATTACTGCATCAGCTTTTGCAATTCTTGCACTTAATTCAGCCTCCTGCATTCCATCACTCATGAACACGGTTCCAAGATACTTGAACTTTTCTAACTGCTTCAGTAGAACTCCATTCACATGTATATAAATTTGAGGGACTCCTGTCTACCCGTTCATCACACAATGGGTATGTGTGTTTGTGTGAATATATGTGTGCAAAAGGAAGGAAAGGGATACACACACACACACACACACACGTCTCTAATTTAAGAACACCAAAAAACTCGCGCGTGCACATACACACACTGTCCTATTACCACTCGAGCTTTGGCCCGGGCAAACATCCCCTCAATTTGGAACCTTCTGGGTTATCCAGAATTGATGGGAAAAGACTTGACGGTCTTACTCTGTGCTCCTGGTCAAGAGGCAGGTGCCTTACCTAGGACGTCACAGTTAGTGACTCTTTTGCTTCTTCCCACATCCTTTATGGAATGGTAAGGACGAGAGCTACAGCATCCGCAGCTGAACGGAATCAAATCCTAAAATACCGTGTTCTGCCAGCTAACTACATTATCCAGCCTATGGCGTTCGAGACGTTTGGGGGAATCGGGCTACTGACAGTGAGGTTCTTATCTTCACTGGCAGCTCGCCAAACAGAAGTAACTGGTGATGCTCGTGAGGGTACTCGGTTGTTCCAGCACCTCAGCCTCGTCATATGTTATATTTGTTAGTGTTTTCGTTCTGTAACCATTATATTAAATCTTTATACAATTAAGTTTTTGAAAAATAAAGAGTTAAACTGTGTTGTACTTTTACCCTCCCATTTCCAATTCACCGAATGCTATCATGACTGTATGACTGTATGTGTGTGTTTGTGTAAATGTATAAGGGTGAATGTGTGTTTGTGTGAATGTATGTATGTGTTTGTGTGAAAGTATGTGTATTTGAGAGAATGGGACGTCACAGTTAGTGACTCTTTTGCTACCGTGTTCTGTTAGCTAACTACATTATCCAGCCTATGTGGTCTTAGAAGTGTGCATTACGTGCTTGTGTATTTTTTCTCGTTCTTCTTTTCGTTTTCCTTTCCTTTGTATATATTATATTTATTTGTGTTTTCGTTGTGTAAGCATTATATAAAATTTCTATACAAATGAATTAAAAAAAAAAAGAGTTAAACTATGATGTTAATAACTAAATAAAACGTTATACTTGTTTTACCCTCCCATTTCCAATTCACCGAACGCTATCATGACTGTATGTGTGTGTTGTGTAAATGTATATATGTGCATGTGTGTTTGTGTGAATGCATATGTGTGAAAGTATGTGTATTTATCTGAATGTATGTGTATTTATCTGAATATTTAACTTAGCGTGTATTTTTCTAAGTTTGAGTTTGCGCGATTATAGTTATATAGATGTATGAATGTGCTGAATCATACGCGGCAGCGTGTAGAAAATCATAATCACTCTATCTCTCTCATCACAAACTTACTCTTTCTATATATATGGTAGTTGAAGTAGTGGGGGTGCTGACCATATAGCGGAAGTGTAGAAATTTGAAAAAGAAGTCAATTTTAAATTATTTATAAATACGAAATTTAGTTACGAAATTTAGTACATAAATTATGTAATATTCATTCATTATTTATTCAAAGTAATAGGGCGGTGGATTGGCAGTATCGGTAGAGGGCCGGATGCTATGCTTTGACGCATAGGGTTACGGCCCTTGCCATTCTGAGTTCAAATCCCGCCGAGGTTAACTTTGCCTTTCATCCTTATGGGGTCGATAAAATAAAGTACCAGTAATACACTGGATAATTGCTGGCCTTGTGCCAAAAGTAGAAACAATTACTTATTCAAAGTAATCAAACTTATTTTACAAACGAGGTAAACAAATTTATTCTGGATGCAGTCCCGCACTCCTTACTTTATTATAGTTTAGATTAATAAAATGAATAGAAACAAATTTATAAACTGCTATTTACCTTCCTCTGTTGTTTCCATTCGCGGTGTAGTGATTGTGGAAGAAACTTCACCTGTAACATTTAAGATCACATAATATATATTTACATCTAAACAATAAATTGAGAAATATTAGGCTCTATTATTACAGGTAAAGATCAGAATTATCATTCAAATCTTTCTTAGATTTCTCTCTACAATTTGGACACGAGAGAAACATATTCAAATATCAAATCCTAAACAAAATGAT
>OZ024743.1:350091699-350096699 GCA_964016885.1 Eledone cirrhosa
CCCATGGGCAGCCTGTCTTGAACTCCTCTGTTATAGCCTGAAGGGCAATAATAAATAGTAGTGGGCTGAGAACAGAGCCCTGATGGACGCCAACTTTTACGCTAAACTCTTCACTATATTCGTTGTTAATTCTAACCTTGCTGACTGTTTCTTTATACATGGCTTGTATAGCCCTCACAAGCCATTCGTCAACGCCTAGTTTTCTAAGAGCCCACCAGATAATGGAGCGGGGGACTCTGTCGAAGGCTTTCTCCAAGTCGACAAAAGCTAAGTAGAGGGGTTTACCTTTAGCTAGGTACTTCTCCTGTAGTTGTTGTACTATGAAAAGAGCGTCTGTGGTACTTTTGCCTGACACAAACCCGAACTGCATTTCATCTAGGTCAATTCTCTCTCTGATTAGTTGCGCTATTACTTTTTCCGTGACCTTCATGACCTGGTCGATTAATTTAATGCCTCTATAGTTACTCCTATCTAGGGCGTCTCCTTTACCCTTATAACAGTTAACGATGATGCTGCTATGCCAGTCCTTCGGAACAACCCCATTCTGTACGACTTGGTTAACTATGCGGGTGACCATGGTGTGTCCCACCGTGCCAGATGCCTTCAGCATCTCAGCAACTATTTCCGAAGGCCCAGCCGCCTTACCCGTCTTCATATCCTTGATTGCCTTACTTATTATACTCCCCTCGACTAACACTGCTGGTCCCTCTATTGGGTCGATATGGGGGAGACTGCCTTTCTCCCAATTATTCTCCTCATTTAGTAGCCTTTCATAGTGACACTTCCAAGCTACCTTCTTATCAGCGTCGGTGATGGCAAGTGTGCCATCGTCGTTTAGTACACACTTCTCCCCGACAATATCACGGTTTTCCTTGACTAGCAATCCTGAACACCTCACGTTTTTGGTCATCGCGTTGTAGAACATGCTTGAACTTTCTTTCCTCAGCTTCCCTTCTTGCTAAGTACACTTGTCTCCTAGCTTCCCTCCTGGCCACTTGATAGTCCTCTCTACTTCCCCCATCCCGCCATACTTTCCAAGCCTGCTTTTTGGCCTTAATTGACTCCTCCACCTTACTGTTCCACCACCATGTTACTCTCCTCCTGCCTACAGGCCTGCTCCAGCCACAGACCTCGTCTGTCGCCAACAGCAGATTTGCTTTCAGAAATTCCCACTCTCCCTCTATATTGTCCGACTCTAAATGTTCTTCCTTACTGTCGAAAGCATCAAGTAATATGCTTTGAAATTTATTCCTGGCTGTGGGGTCCTTTAGCTTCCATATTTTCCTCCTGAGGATAGTCCTCTTCTGTTGTCGAGTACGTCTCGTCCTGACTATGAGGTCGCTAATTATTAGTCTATGTTGGGAGGTGCATTCTTCATGGGGGAGGGATTTAGTGTTAACAACAGACACTCTGTCACGTCTTCTGGTAAGGATATAATCTACCTGGCTTGTGTGTTCCCCGGATCTATAGGTGATCAGGTGATTGTCACGTTTTTTGAAGTTAGTGTTACAGATAGTTAGGTTATTTGCATCACAGAATTCCAGGATTCTGGAGCCTTCCTCATTTCTAGTACCAAACCCATAGCCTCCATGGATTTCGTCGTAGCCGTCACAATGTTGTCCAACGTGACCATTTAGGTCGCCTGCGATAATTATATAGTCACTGTCGGATATTTGGGAGGTAGTTAGCATCAGTGTCTCATAGAATCTGTCTTTTATAGTGCCGGGCAGTCCGGATTGGGGTGCGTACGCAGATATTACTGTCACCGTAGTTCTATTGAGGACAAGTCGTATTTTAATTATTCTGTCGTTCACTCTATTTACGTCTATTATCTTATCTGCCCACTTTTCTGCTACCATGATTCCTACTCCACCCAGCCCATCGTCGTTTCCCACCCAGAAAAGCTTATAACATCGTTTTTTACCCTCAATGAACCTAGCAGACCCACCCCTCCACCTGGTCTCTTGAATACAACAAACATCGACCTCCTTACGTTCAAGCATTTCTACAACCTCGTTAGCGCGACCCTTTAGGGTGCCTACATTTATGGTACCAACTCTGAAGTTTTGGATTGCGTTTGGGGGTTGGGGGCGGTGAGGGGCGGGGGGCGATGGGTTTATGTTAGCCGTCCGCGGTCGAAACAATGAGGAGTGCTCGCATTCTCGTCCAAGAGGTGAATTTGTCTTTATCTTTGGCATTGTCGCTGAGCGTCCAGATTTTTCTCTCTCTCACCTCCACTCTCCAGGATTCCGCAGTCCATCCATCCATATATATATATATATATATATATATGTATATATATATATATATGTATTATTTTTGACCGTCCGTCAGTCAATGGCAGCATTGAGGACCGAGTATATTAGTTTATCGATATAAAAGACACAGAAGCGAAAAGCGAAAACCAACCAAACAGTGAGTGTGTTCTGTTATTAATTTCTGGCAATATTACACAAATATGACCCTCCCCAAGTATAACAATATATGTATGTATATATATACATATAATGTATAAAATCAATACAATATTATTACCTCATTACCAGAGGTTTCCCGAATGAGGCGAATACAAAATAAACGACTTCATTCGTTCGTCAGACGAGGCAATATAAAACATGGGCAAATACTTAGAAAAACACATCAAGAAAATCAAAAAAATATATAGATAAATGAAATAGAAATTGAAATATATAAAAATCTATCAAGAAAAATAGTTAGGTGTGTGTATGTGTATGTATATACACTCATAGATGTGCATATATGTATATGTGCACGTATAAATGTATGGTTAGAAAGTGTGCGTAATTATAAAAATTTAGGGCAAATGTATCTATATGTCTGTATTATGCAGACGAAAATGGTTACTTCGTAAAAATAAGAAAATAAAGTCGCGCGCATAAAATGCCTGGACACTCGTACATTTAGATACGGAAAGTAAGGAGATGAAGAGAGTATAATAAATAAAAGAAAAGTATCTATTACAATATATTTATAAAAATATAGTAACGATAAATTAGAAAGACAAGATAGAAACAAAAAAAAAAAAAAAAAAATTAAAGAAAACAAAAAAAGCGGGGGTACATACATACACAGACACGCGTGTCTCACAAAAGAAATGTAAAAATAATTATGCTTATATACACACGCGCGCTTACACTTCCATACGTTCGATACGTACATACACACACACAAACACACATACTTATACTCGCGCATATAAACCTGTTTGCATGCCCATGTATGAAACTGGGTAAGTAACAAAAGAGGGAAGGGGGGGGGGGGAGAAGAAAAAAGAAACAAAAAAATATAAAACCGAAATGTCAAAAACACGGATATAAAGACACTTACACATACGCATAATATACACACACGCACACACACAAACACCAGTACACACACGCATACATACACGTACATATATATTGGATTTTAAACCAATACCGAATGTGGATAAATACCCTTTGGACTACTCTGTAAAGAATATCCCAACACCTTCTAATACTCTCTACACGAAAATACTGATAGACAAAGTAGAGAAGGTTGTTAAAAGAATGAGATGGAAAGCTTTGATTCTCGACAGTCAACTTAACACGGATTCTACGGAACATTTTGACATCAAAACTCACAAATACCCGCAAAGAGTAAAAGATATGACCGCCTTTGAATTAGATCTAGTTAACCTTATCAACAACATCAATTTTCGTAAGTACTCTAACCCCTTTCAATCCAAATTATCTAATGATATTTCTACTTTCAAATCTTCTAATAATAAGTTCATCTTCTCAGATAAAACTAAAAACCTATATGAAGTTAATAATAATTTACACGACCAACTATTAATAGATAATATCACCTCTAAATACCAAATAGCTAATATTAATACGTACCATAATATAAATAAGGAAGCTAAAGAATTAGCTTTTTCTTTAAAAATAGATAATAGGACAGAAAAACTTGCTAAACGTTCTGCGTATATCACCCTTAAAGATCATAAACCCGACTTTATTAATCGCCCTAGTTGTAGATTAATCAACCCTGCTAAGACTGATATTGGTCTTGCCAGTAAAAAAATTTTAAATAAATTAAATACACACATTAGAAGTAAGTCTAAATTACTCCAATGGATAAATAGCTCTTCCGTAGTACATTGGTTTAATAATATTAAAAACAAAATCAGTTCTAGATTCACCCAATTCGATATCGTAGATTTCTACCCATCTATTACTCAGACCCTTTTAGTGAAAGCTTTTAATTTCGCTAGAGGGTTCACTAATATCTCCGATATTGAAGAGGATGTAATCTTGCATGGTAGGAACACTCTACTTTTTAATGATAATGACACTTGGGTAAAAATATCTAACCCAGAGAACCCATTCGATGTCTCAATGGGCTCTTATGACAGTGCCGAGGTTTGTGATCTGGTCGGCCTATTCCTCTTACATACACTTAAAGAAAAATTTCCTAACCATATTTTTGGGCTTTATCGCGATGATGGTCTAATACTTTCCCATACCACCATAGGCCATAACTTAGATAGATTAAGGAAAGACTTAATAAAAACCTTTGCTAGTTTTAATCTTAAAATTACTATTGATACTAACCTTTCCAACGTAGATTTCCTAGATATTAACTTAGATTTGCCTACTGCTTCTTATAAACCATACCATAAACCTAATGAAAACTTAAAATATATAAATAAAGGATCTTGCCATCCACCTATAGTTTTTAAAAACCTTATCCCTAATATTAGCCGTAGGATCTCCACCCTCTCTTCATCAGAAGCTATTTTCAATAAGGCATCCCCCTACTATAATAAAGCCCTCCAAAATAGCGGCTTTAGCGAACCGATTAAATACATACCTAACTACACTAACTCTATTAAACATAAAAATAGGAAAAGAAAAATAATCTGGTTCACCCCCCCCCCCCTACTCTCTAGCAGTTAAAACTAATGTAGGCAAAAAATTCCTAGAACTCTTAGATAAACATTTCCCTAGAAC
>OZ024743.1:350106699-350121699 GCA_964016885.1 Eledone cirrhosa
ACAGAACGGTGAGCCGAGGAGCGGTGGCGCTGCTGAAAAAGGATCCGAACAAGGGGGATAACATAGATAATTTCAGGCCCATAACTCTTCTAAACACAGAGTTCAAGATTTTGGCCAAGGTGCTAGCAAAGAGGTTGGCGCTTGTCATTGGTGGTCTAGTGGGAGAGGCATAGACATGCGCCATTCCCGACAGATCCATCCACGACAACCTCCACCTCATGCGATGCATCGTGGAGCGGGTAGCTAGGGAACCTGGCACGGGTGGGTCCTTGATCAATTTAGATCAGTCGAAAGCTTTCGATAGGGTCGACCATCGTTATCTGGCGGCAGTCCTGAGGGCGGCTGGCTTTGGGCCCGTCTTCAGAGGCTGGATCGCTGCCATGCACAGCGACATCTGCTCTGTGGTGAGAGGATAATTGCCCTGGTGGTCAGGGTCACTGTGGCCTTTTAATGGGCTTTCTCCACAAATGTCCCTCGGAAGTCTGCCCCCTATTGGGGAATTTTTCATTGTTATTTTTTGGTTACATCCTCTGTTTTATTTTTTACACACAGAAATGCCCATTTGTACCGTCCTGTATTGTACTGTACTGTCCTTAATGTCTGCTTTATGTAAACCTTTCTGGTTAATAAAGAAAGTATTATTATTATTATTATTATTATTATTATTATCATCATCATCATCATCACCATCAATATTATCATTATTATTTTATCTTCATAACTGTTACTAGTAATATAACTAATACTAATTATGTTCCTTGTGAGTATTGTGATTATTGTTGCTATTGCTAGTGGTGTTGTTGCTGATGCTATTGCTGGTGACCCCAGTGTTGCCGCCGGATGGGAAATTGTAACCTGACACCAATCCCACACAATACCAATTTCAGCACCAACCAGTCGAGGAATTTCTTTGTCACTTGTCCTGTTTTGAATACTTCATTGTTTGTCTGTTGACAGTAGACGCCTGGCTGACAATGTCTGCTCTTTGAAGGTTTTTTAAGTGGAGAAACGCCTTGCACTCGACCAATCCCACGCTCTGAGCATCTAAAACACAATCCGGATCAACATCACCGGATGCTTCCGAAGCCGCAGGATTTCTTTTTCAGAGTTTCCCTCTCTTAGGGTGGTGTTGTGGCAACTGGGGGCCTTTCACTCCCAGCTGGAAAAGAAATACTATTTGGATGGCCGTTGAATCTGCTGAGTTCCTGCGCCCGCAGCGTGTCCAAATATCAGCCTCCCCACCAAGCAAGCTTGATGGGGTTGCCGGTTTAGTCACCGACGGCCCGACCATGAGACAGGTTGTACTGGGTTAGATGTTACCAGTAGCATTCGAGAGCGACCTAATATAATATGTCGTCTCCTCTTTGCTTTATGCTTGTGAAACATGTGTCATGTACAGAAAGCACCGTACGGAACTGAATAAATTTCACTAACAATATCTTCGTAAATTACTTGGGGTGCGATGGAAATGTTCATCAGTGATTTGGAAGTTCTCGAACTGAGCAGGTGCGTGACTATAGAGAGCATGATATTTCGGTTGAGGTGGTGCGGACATTTGGTCTGGATGTCCAATGATCATATTCCAAAGTAACTTCTCAATGGAGAACTGTGTGAAGGAAGATTACCACCACACAAACCAAAAACGTGGTACCGGGACTGTGTCAGGGGCACTTTTTGGCTTGTGCTGGAATTTCATGTGATGAATGGGAGAAAACGCCTGAGGGGCGTATGAAGTGGAGACGTTTGATCAAGCCAGGTAGTGAACACTGAAACTCGCCGAAGAGAACACCTAACACAGAAAAGGAAGGTGAGGAAAAGAAACTGTTCTGAACTGCCTGATGTTGAATATCATCTGGTTTGCCAGCACTGTGGTCGTGTCGGCCTGAGCAAAGTCGGTTTCATTAGACACGAACAAAGTCATATCAGTAGACCTCATGTAGATTATGATCTGAAAAGGTGTAAGCAATGTGGGAAGCAATGTGCAAGCATGAGAAGTCTTAAAAGACACATGAGAACACAGTCAGAACAAAGCAATGGAAAGTCCCAGAAGAGCCTACAGATGCCATGTGTGTGCCAGAGGGAGCAAGTCTTTGGCTGATTTAAAGAACCTCACATTTATGATGGCAACGCTCGAACACGTGTATGCAGCTATCATGTAAATATGTGTATATATGAAGTAAGCATGCCTATGCACTCAAACTGTATCTGCCTGTATTTTCGTTTGTTTATGTGTTTTCATGTTGTTTACAAACCGGTTTATGAGAAGAACACGGTGACAGAAATTGCTATTCCAATTATTAACATGTTCAAGCCCGAACAGCTGACTCTTTCTTATTGTCCGTTTTAACTCTGCTTTTAACTTTTGTTTTGTTTTATCAAATAGTTGACACACTGACATAATTGTTATTCTCAATATATTACGATCAAGAGTCTGCTTTTATCATTGATTTATATCTAGCCCCAGATGTTTTACATTTTCCGTAATACAATCTTTATACTAAGGCCTATACTGTGTGCTTTTTCAATGCGCAAGCTCACCATAAAAGATATGTGCACGCACATATATATTACATACATATATATATATGATTGTGTGTATGTATATATGTCTATATATATTTATATATTTATATGCAGAGAGAGAGAGGGAGAGAGAAAGTGAGAGTGAAAGAGAGAGAGAAATAGAGAGAGAGAGATGTGTGTGTGTGAGTAGTGAACGGAAAAACACAACACGATGAAGTAAAATGAAGGTATATATATTTGTTTCACGCTTAATATAGTAGGAAGAGTCTTAACATTTCTGACGTCTAATCCTTCATCATTAGATTAATCCTTCATCATTAGAGATTAAAGAAAAATAGATGTCAGTGAGAAGGGGCAGAAAAGAAAAACGTTTCTTGGAGAAAAAGCAGGTCTGTTCATTTCACTATATTTTGGAAAACACTCCAAAGGAAATCACTTATTTGTTGTTTTTTTAAGAATAACCAATCGTTGCTTTATTATTTTAATTTTCATAGCAACTCTCGGGAATAAATTCTAGAAACATATTTACCTGATGTCATTTATCAACACATACAAGACATTGTTCATTACTTTTTTATACTCCGTTAGCAACTGAAATATATCAAAAAATAGAAGGACAAGGTGAGTTTCAAAACATATCTAATATATATAATAGGTGGTGTATTGGTTCCTAGTTCCGCTGTCAGATGTCACACGATAAAAAGAAAAGGAACATATCTGTTAAAGGAGTAACATACATACTAATGGAAGTGGCAGGTAAAATATGGGTCACACGCGCGCACACACATACATATGCATACACCCACACCCACATATATATATATATACATATATATATGTATATATGCATACACACACATAAGTTTTATCGTCTGTTTATAGCATTTTTACGACGTGTAGGTTTTTCACCCTTTATTCATTATGTTTGACATATCCGAAGATATATATTCCTTTTCTCACATTCTTTTCTTTCTGTTTCTTCAAACTGTTGCTTTATTTAATACTGTATTTGTAGTGTTTGAGAATGGACAATATGAATCGTTTTACTCCACTAAAGATGCAGTGAATTCATTCATATATTTTCATTGATACACTTCTACATTTTTGTTTATTTACCTAGTGTCATTAAGTATATCACTCCGCTACATGAATTTCATTGTGATTTTCAAGAGACCTTAATTCAATATTTTCTTCATTGTAAATAATTATAGTGATTGAAATAGACAAATGTCCTCTCCTGAGTCTCCTGAACACATCGGTAGAAAATGCTGTTATATTACAGTCTTATATATTTGTGAATCTGTGTAGCCTATGTAATCATATTCTGCTACCCTAGGATAAAGAATATATGTAGGTGGTTAAGTTATTTTTTACAATATTTAACAAATTTTAAAATATAGCTCTATAATGAAATTATTGTATTTCGTAAGCGTAACATATATAATTGGTTCAGCTCTTCTATTCCTTTGTTATTGGAAAATATGACATTGTGCTCCTTGTTAGTTTACCGTATTTAAGTGGAATTAGGAAGGGACATTCATTACAAGCAACTAATAAGTGAGAATAAGTCAGGCATTGATTTTTGAAATGAGGAAAATCTATCTTCTTGGTATAAACATGGGTTTCGTTTCGGAATTCCGGAAATATTACCGAATATGAAAAGCACATGAAGATGAGCGGAGAGTACAGCAGTAAAAAAAAATGCGATTATAACCACTAAGATGAGAAGACTAGTTGAAATAAATCAACTTACAATTGTTTCTGCTTTTGGCCAGCAATTATCCAGTGCATTGCTGGTACTTTATTTTATCGACTCTATAAGGATGAAAGGCAACGTTTAAGCTCGGTGGGTTTTGAAATCAGACCATAAATGGCCGTAACTCTATGCTGTAACTCTACCGATACTGTCAATTCACTGCCCTATGAATCAATTATAATAAATGCTATTTTCATTCCCTGGCCATTATAAATAAAGCCAGATTTCTAATCTACTAGCTGATGCTCTGTGTGTATGCTCTGTGTTACATTATCATTTTTAAGACAAGATTAAGCTCATTGATTGCCAGTATCGGTAGAGGGTCAGACGCAGCATAGAGTTATGACCCTTTATGATCTGAGTTCAAATCCCACCGAGGTTAACTTTGCGTTTCATACTTACGGTGTCGATAAAATAAAGTACCAGTCACGCACTGGGGTCGATTTAATCGACTGTTCCCTCCCCCAAAATTGCTGGCCTTGTGCCTATATAAGAAACCATTATTTTTAAAGAATTGAAATTAGGTTTATGTAAATAGGCTTCACCAGGTTATTATGCCTGCGAGTATATTTCTTCGGTGTTTTTGTAAGATAATATGATACAATGCGATATATTGATAACGTTTGAAGTAAATACACAATATAGGTGTCATATATCATATATATTGTTGATATGTTGTAGGTCTTACTTTCATTATGTATAACAAGATTCTCATTCTCTCAAAATAACCAGGATCAATTAGATACACCTTATAAAAATACTTACGCTGATTGTCAGTGACTTATTTAAATTTGGAATAGAGTTGTATGACATATTGATTCTAAGTACCACATTGTAAATAAAATCTGAAAAAGAAAGAGAATGATGGATATAAAACGACTTTAAAAGACAAATCAGAAATATTACAAGAGTGAAAAATAGTATTCAATGAATAAAAATCTAGCTAGCTATTCATAAATAGTTAGAGTTACCGAAACAAAATATAATTATTTCATATCTGCGAAATAGCTAATTGCATTATTTCGAGGTTATTGCCCCTTACCAAGTTTGTGTATCTCTCCTTTTTCTGCTTCACACTGGATCGCTTGAGTATATATAGTATTCTCTAAAGTATACATCGGCTGATTAGCCTCATTTGCATACCTAGCGACTTTACAGCTGGATTTGCCAAAATTTAAAATAGGAAATTCGCTTTCGCTCTGACATAGCGGTTACATAAATGCATTTGCGTGTGAATAATAATAATATTATAATAATGCTATTAATATTCGATTCGTTTATAAGCAACAGCCTCACAACGCCATATGTTCTAGACAACTAACATCATCTTTTTGTTTCAGCGGTAGCAGAGAGAAAGTATTATTATAATATTATTATTATACACACACGAATGCATTTACGTATCCGCTGTGCTAGAGCGAAAACAAATTTTGTTTTTAAATAGATACTTGTTATATAAATAAGCAGATAGGACCGTGTAATGCATAAATATGAACGTAGATACACCTAGAACAAACTTAAAGTAAACACTGAATGTCTCTATAGGTAAGTAATATACTCCGAAAACAAAGCCAATAATAAACAAAACACCCAGTAAATAAGACTATCGAATGTCAAACTCGTAAGTAATACACTTATTAAAACAAAGCTAATTACAAACTAAATCTCTATACTGAATCCAAGACATCATCCATAATTCCTACTTCAAACATCATCCATATTTTCTGGCTCAAACTCCGTAAACCCAATCACTAGCCTGGTCTAAATATGAGTATGGGAAAGACAGTTTTCAAGCTCAGCGTCCTATTACGCTGTTTCAGTATAAAAATAGACAACAAGCAATATCTATTATTATATGCAGCGACTACAACCCCATTTCGTAATAATCTACACCAACCAGACCCATTCCCGTAACTAATTTTGTATGCAGTAAAGTACATGAAATTAGACAAAGGCATGCTCGGCAAAAAGCATCCATTTTTGTTTTTTGTGATATGGTATACTCACGACTGCAACGATTTTGCTTTGCAGAGTTCAAGACGAAAAAGTTATATCCGTGTTACCATTAATATAAACATAGTTTATCATGATTCTCCCTCATATGATTATATTTGAATACGACTTTGTCAGACGCTCAGTAATGCTTCTGAGTGACGAGACCACGAGAATAAAGATTCGCTTTTTCTCTTTTTGAGTGTAAATGAGGGTCGAATCGTGATATATGAGACTTTTTCATAAGGAATACGATTGAAAAAACGGCCGGATGAATTAAAGTGTCTAGCTACAGTTTTGATTATTGACTGGGTGTTATTGAAAACATCGCTAACGTGCTTGTTAAACAGGTCATTGAAACACACAAAGACACACACACACGCACACACACTGATTGACGATATCTGTGGTAGCAACTGAAAAATAGAAGGTCAAATAATATATTTGTTTATATCTATTGATAGATATTTGGCTGTTAATATTAGCAATTAAAGTGGTGGAAATCCATATTTCAATCAAACTCTTCGACATGTTTTGAAAGGAGAAGCCATATTGAAGAATCAATAAATTGAATGTTTACGAAGTTATAACATTCATTTTCAAAATATCAAAATGGTGCGTAGTGCACAATTGATATACATATATAGATGTGTTGTGTGTGTGTGTGTGTGTGTGTGTACATATATAAATTTGAAGAATTTGAAGACACAGAGTCACGAAGAATGAATAAGCTTTAGTACAATGCATAGATTCAACTGCCGCGAAATGTATGACTAAATATCAATGCAGATGTAACAGTGGTCAATGAAAAAAGTAATAAAATTTATAGAGAAGATTAATAAACTTCTAATTACATTGCGTTTCCGTTGCATTATTTATGGAATCAACTGTGGCAGCAACTGTGGGAGTAGTTGTGATGGCATCTGTGGTATTAACTGAAAAATAGGACGTAACATAGTATATTTGTTTATATCTATTGAGAGATATTTGGCTGTTAATATTAGCAATTAAAGGGGTGGAAATTCATATTTCAATCAAACTCTTCGTCATGTTTTGAAAGGAGAAGCCATATTGAGGAATCAATAAATTGAATGTTTACGAAGTTATAATATTCATTTTCAAAATATCAAAATGGTGCGTAGTGCACAATTGATATACATATATAGATGTGTGTGTGGTGTGTGTGTGTGTGTGTGTGTGTGTGTGCGTGTGCGTGTACATATATAAATTTGAAGAATTTGAAGACACAGAGTCACGAAGAATGAATAAACTTTACTAAATTTTAGTACAATGCATAGATTCAACTGCCGCGAAATGTATGACTAAATATCAATGCAGATGTAACAGTGGTCAATGAAAAAAATAATAAAATTTATAGAGAAGATTAATAAACTTCTAATTACATTGCGTTTCCGTTGCATTATTTTTGGAATCAACTGTGGCAGCAACTGTGGGAGTAGTTGTGATGGCATCTGTGGTATTAACTGAAAAATAGGACGTAACATAGTATATTTGTTTATATCTATTGAGAGATATTTGGCTGTTAATATTAGCAATTAAAGTACCAGTCACGCACTGGGGTCGATTTAATCGACTTTCCCCTCCCCCAAAATCACTGGCCTTGTGCCTATATAAGAAACCAATATTAGCAATTAAAGGGGTGGAAATTCATATTTCAATCAAACTCTTCGACGTGTTTTGAAAGGAGAAGCCATATTGAAGAATCAATAAATTGAATGTTTACGAAGTTATAATATTCATTTTCAAAATATCAAAATGGTGCGTAGTGCACAATTGATATACATATATAGATGTGTGCGTGCGTGTGTGTGTGTGTGTGTGTGTGTGTGTGTGTGTGTTTCTATTTGTGTTTTTGTGTGTGTTTGTGCATGTGTATTTGTGTGTGGGTGTGTATATGTATTACTAACATTCTCATTGTATGTGTGTCTGAGTATGTAACATTGCTGTAGCTCAAAATTTCCATTTACATGAGAAATATATATATCTACACCACGTTACTATCTACCTTTTTGAGAATGAAAAAAACAACGACATATTGCTCTTCCAGCGCATCCCCCTTACAATTCTCCGGGGAAACGCCTTCTCCATTCTGTCATCCGGGCTTGTGAGGAGGCCAGCACGTGGGACCCCATGCGCTCACCATACAGATTAAGACATATATTCTCTCTTCTTTTATTTACTACTTTACGCATTGGTTAATGTGATCATAAGTCTAAATAAGTGTCGGAATGGTCACAGCTAGAATGCTGGTCATAGCTTTTGTTAATTAGTGCTGACTACACAACATTAAACAAGTGCATGCATTTAATCTGGCATTAATGTTTTTGGATTGGCAGTATCGGTAGAGGGTCGGACGCCATGCTTTCCAGCATAGTTACGTCCCTTTATGATCTGAGTTCAAATCCCGCCGAGGTTGACTTTGCCTTTCATCCTTACAGGGTCGATAAAATAAAGTACCAGTAATGCACTGGGTAATTGCTGGCCTTGTGCCTAAAGTAGAAACAATTAATGTTTTATCAAATCAATTCTTTTTCTTTGTAGAGGCTACTTTGTTGATTCATGTGTTGGAGTATTTCAAGGATATTTAGCGAAATTGTCGTGTAGACAATTATTTGATTATGAATTCTTTAATTTGGGTTTAAATCCACTTCTGAAGTTTTGTTCAGGTATATGAACTGAAAACATATATATGTATATATGATGACATCATTTTTTTAGTAGATGAAAAATGGGGTCAGATATTTTTTTAGTGTTATCAGGCATTGATTGACCATTTCATTTTAGTGCCGTTCACAATTCAGACTTCCCGATTATGGTTTTCCGTCACCAAATGGGGTAAGTGGAACACATCCGAGAAAGAAGCCCCAGCGGGGTAGAATGGCTAATACAATTAGTATCACTGGCTATTCTCCTTGGCAACGCTTTCGCTATTTTAAATGTTTGGCGCAGCTGTGTCATACCGTCCAGCCGAGGGGATCAGGAAAATGCATTTTTTTTGTGCATAATATGCCTTGAAATTTTGGGAAAATCGACTAAACGTAACGCCTCAAAAAGGCCCTAAATGGCTGAAAAAATGAAGTTTTTCAACTAATGCGGGCCCTAGGCCATAAACAGTTGGATTTTCTTTGCTCACGGTATGAAGAAGAGACTGACTAATACATAGTTACAATTTCAAAAAAATCGGTCTGACGTAACGCCTCAAAAAACCCCCTAAAAAGCTGAAAAAACGCAGTTTTTCACCTAATGCAGGACCTAGGGGATCAAAAAGTTGAATTTGTTATGTACATAACACTCCCTGAAACATAAGTAATACACATGTAAAGTTTGAAAAAAATCGGTTGGGTACTTCTCGAGTTTTAGGGATTCAAACTCACAGACACCCAACACACACACACACACATACATCCTCAGTTTTATATATATAGATATTCACTAGTTTTGTGACGATAAACCAAGGTTCGTTTCATGACGTTTGGTATCAAAAGGATTAAATAATAATTATTATTATCTTTGTTTTTAAACAAAAATATTGTAAATGATATATATATATAAAGTTCAAAACAATCAAAACTATGTTCAATTCCTTTTATTGCTGACAATCGTTTCTTCCAAACAGCCGTAAATGATATATATATTGGGGATCAGTATAATCAGTTGCATATTCACACGATATTTAACAGGTAGTTATTTTCACATCAACAGAATGAAGGACAACATTTACCATAAAATTAATCTCAAAACGCAATGTAAGTCAAGGAAATTTGACTGACGCTATAACGGTGTTCCTGCTCTCAACACGTATTACATGATAATTATTACATACTAAAACTGCTTATATGCATTCACTCATCGAATTTATTCATGCACACAATCTTATTTTATGCTGTTATTGAACGTTTATAAAAGAAAATTCGTATAACATAGTAAATATATGTTGATGAAAGAATATCGAAACTTTTTTACCTTGGCAACGTGACGAATGAAATAGAATGTATCCAGCGTTACATTTACATGTGAATAAATTTGTGTCATTTTGATCATTTGCGGAAACATCAGCACAAATTCCATTTTTACTGCAAGGATTTCCTTGGCATCCATCACGATCTGTTTCACAGTTTATACCTGTGGATTATAATTTAACGTTAACAAAAGGATAATTTGTAAATAAGAATATTTAGATATCGATATGAGAGCAAATATTAACAATGTCTTATTTATGCTGAATATAAGTAACATATATTTGTATAACTCTAAGGCATGGTTCTATATACTGCATATCTTGTATAATTCAGCTAACTGATGTCATGCTTCTCCAACATCTAATGATTAATGTACCTCTGACAGTTTTAATGATGAGAAATTTCAGATATTGAACTAATGGAAAAGCCAGAAAACAAAATCGACCTGCAACTGGCTGTGCATTCCAGAAAAGTGAAAAACACGAATCTACTCCAGTACTAACTAGACTGGTACTTTTTGCGTTAGCACATTGACATGTCGGATTCTTCAGAGTTTAAGAATATGTTTATCAGTATAAAGAGTCGTTAATATATAAATATATAAACAATCCGATATATCCCGGTGCTAAGACCACAGTTCGACCGCTTGTATTTGCAATCGTATTCTTTCGGTCATTACTCAAGATTCATGACCATAGGTAAGAGTTGACACGAATACCGAATTGAAGACAGCAACTTTGTCTTTTCCGCCTGCTTCACATTTTCTGATTAGCGAATGCTGAAGCTGGCACATTACTGCATCAGCTCCTGCAATTCTGGCACTTAATTTAGCCTCCTGGCTTTCATCACCCGTGAACATGGCCCCGACATACTTGAAATTATCCACCTGCTTCAGTGGACCTTCATTCTCATGTAGAGTGCACTACGAGGTGGAGTGTCTCAATGTTTGCAGCACTGATTTTCATTCCAGCCATGCAGCATTCGGCATCGAACCTATCAAGTGCAATAACCGACCTTCTCGTCAGAGGTCATGTGTCACTACAAGTCTGAAACTCAGTGATTACATGGACTTGTCATGTATGAGTTGCTTGAGTGATCACTCATTGAGGGCGTACTGCTGCGCCCAATTTTGTAATATATGCATATATTACTTAACTATTGTGAATAACAGTTGCATCTGTGATAGTCATGAGCAGACAGTGTGAAAAGCACTATCGATATTCTGGGTTCATATCATACATATCATTACCCACCCGCTGACTTTTACTTGCTAATAACGAAATTGAGTTATAAGTTTCTATCTTTAACGTACAAAACTTTATTGAATAAGTGACGACAGCTAGCTTCATAACACAACATATATATATTTGTGTTGTTGCTCTGAAATAGCAATGTATATGTGAATGTACGTATTGTATATTTAATAATATACTGTATGTTAACATACAGTATAAAATTTCTAATTGTTGCCGGGCCGCCAATTGCTCTATATGTTAATAAGTTTAAACAGCTCATAAACATTATTGGTTATCTATAAGAATCCAGCTTCTACAAAATACAGCAAAAACAGAGAAAATATATATCCCTGATAACTGCTAAACAGCGAAAAACGATCGATCGTCTGGTATTTCCCTTTGTTTTTGCTAAAGCTATGTATGTGACTTTAGTCGCTACATTAAATACATACCGAAAGGCCTTCAAGATGTTTTTAAATAAATATGCAGCATATTATCAAATATACAATACGTATATACACACACACACATATACATATATATATATATATATATATATATATATATATATATATATATGTGCGTATATATATATACACGTACGTATATATATGTGTGTGTGTGTGTGTATAAGTATTATATATATATATATATATATATATATATATATATATATATATATATATAACATACAAAAGGTTATTTGTCTCTAATATACAGAACATCTCAATGAAAAGATCGCTAAATACGTATATGTAGTTCAGAGCAGTATATACACATAGAATGACGTGTAAAGTTACCAACGGGTAGAGCAGTAGTAAAGCCACCTATACAAGAAATAATTACTTGCATCTCCTCCCTGACTGACGTTTCGATAATAAAGAAATAACATTCACAATCTCAATAAATTATAACACGCAACATCAGAAGAAGATATCTCTCCTCGTTGAAAGTATAATTAAAAATAAAAGTAGATAAAATTCACCTATTTTAAATGGAATTCATTTTTACCGATCCAGCGTACTCTATGCAATTACAAAACTTGCGTAGATCGACCAATTTAGTAAATATGTGTATATCATGGAAAATGTGACGGGTTCAAAATGACTCGAGAATCAACTCACATATAGCCCGGGTGATGCTTTCTTGCATTAGATGGCTTTGCTTGTATTCTAACTTTACATAAATTATTCTATATGTATCTGCTTTTCTGAATTAGATATACATGAGCGATATTTTCATGGACATGTTCTGTATATTAGTGACAAATATGATATTGGCTACACCTTAACTGTTGAGTTTACAGACGGGTTATACCTGAGCTATTTCTGGCCTCATTCTGAACCTGTCACAATGTCCGTGGTATAAAAATATTTACCTAGTTGGTTGATTTAGGCAAGCGTGTAATTTTATACAGCAAGGTGGATCGGCAAGGATGAATTCCATTTACTAAAAGGTGAATATTATTTATTTTATTGGTGGATTGGCAGTATCGGTAGAGGGTCGGACGCCATGCTTTCCAGCATAGTTACGTCCCTTTACGATCTGAGTTCAAATCCCGCCGAGGTTGACTTTGCCTTTCATCCTTACGGGGTCGATAAAATAAAGTACCAGTAATGCACTGGGTAATTGCTGGCCTTGTGCCTAAAGTAGAAACAATTATTTATTTTATTTTTAATTATACTTCCAAAGAAACCTTCTAAAGAGAGATATATTCCGTGGTTGCCTGTTTTAATTTATTAAGATGATCAAATCTGTTTCTTGATACTCAAAACTGCCGTCAGGGAAAAGATGCGAGTGATTTTTTTTTAAAAATATATATATCATCATCATCATCATCCTTATTATTATTATTATTGTTCTTTGAGTCTCAGTCATTGATGTTATTTATCTGGAAAGTTTGTTGAAATGAATATCAAGCCACGACCTGCAGCCTCAGATATTCAGGACGTATCGGAGGGTTCTTGCTGTTCCCAGCAAGCATGCCAAAAAGCGGGGCGGGACCAATTTTCTTTAACCATCCTTGGAAACTCTTTGAGATAGTATCTAGTGCCCCTATGACAATCGGGACCACTTTGACGTCATGGCAATTCCAAATCCTTTTTACCTCCCACTTTATGTCCTGGTATCGGTTAATTTTCTTCCTCTCCTTCTCTTGCACTCTCGTGTCGAATGGGCAGGCCACATCCACAATCAGGCATGATCTTTTTTCCTTGTCCAAAACCACCAGGTCAGGTCTATTGTGTTCCAGTTTCTTGTCCGTCTGTATCCTAAAATCCCACAGCACCTTCACCTGATCGTTTTCCATCACTGACTCTGGCTTATGCTTATACCACTTCTCAGTATGTGGTAAATTGTTTATATTATTATTATTATTATTATTATTAATAAAGTACAAGTAATACACTAGGTAATTGCTGGCCTTGTTCCTACCGTAGAAACAATTATTATTATTATTATTATTATTATTATTATTATTATTATTATTGGGGAATTTTTCCTTTGTTTTCCTTTTTTTGTTGCATCCTTTGTTTTTGTTTGATATATATATAATTTTTGTTTTTGTTTACACGCAGATTAAAGGTTTAAGCAAACGAGTTGTGCTTTCACTCTTACACGCGATCTTCTGAAACTGAGATGTATTCACCCTGACTGATTTAACCCTTTTCAGACAAACCAGCAGGCATGCACCCCATTGATAACATAACTTGGTGAAAGCATTCAAGCATTCACTAAATGGGAATTGGAATACGTACTATTGAATACTACTGAATAGTACTATATAGACAGCCCTGACTGTGTGATTAAGAAATTCCTTTTGTGACCATGAAAATGCGACGATTAGAATTGATTATGCTGGATTCAAAATTATAAGGTTGTGAATTCTAATAACGGAGCGGCTGACACATTGGCCTCTCAACCTGAAACTCTAATTCAGTCCACTCACTTAGAACTACAAGTGAAGTCATTATTTTCCTTTTATAAATAAATAAATAAATATATATATATATAAATATATCTAAAAGAAATAGGATTTCGGTTCAAGCATAGCTTTATACAATATATATAAATATTTCGTATCTCCAAAGAAATACGGTTTTAGGAAGCCGTTGCTATGAAAACACCGAGGGGCTAACGCCCTCTGGTGATGTCCAGCAGAAGCAAGGGGGACAACCATCTATGCATTTCAGGTTTAACTGGCCATCGTCAGGAAAGTCCCTCCCACTGCTTGCGACTGCTGGACTAGAAGACAGGCGAGAATATATAGTTTTCTCGTTTGTGTAAATGAGGTGATTAATCTCATTTGCATATGAAGCTGCATAAGTTGGCTCAACTTATAATCGAAAAGAAATAGGATTTCGCTTCAAGCATAGCTTTATACAATATGTATAAATATTTCGTATCTCCAAAGAATTACGGTTTTAGGAAGCCGTAGCTATGGAAACACCGGGGGGGGCTAACGCCCTCTGGTGATGTCCAGCAGAAGCAGAGAGGAGAACCATCTATGCATTTC